>CAMAPF010000081.1:217500-817500 GCA_945859915.1 Cuscuta epithymum | reverse complement strand
CTATTAAAAAACGTTCAATTAAGCCCTTTCGGTCAGTCGGTAACTGGTTTCCCAGTTAAATGTAACCCGTTTCCCGGCAGCCGCCGTTGTTGGGGTTCGAGCACATCGTCGCCGTCGTTGCCGTTTAACCGGGAAACCGGTTACTTACCGACCAAAAGGGCTTAATTGAATGTTTTTTAATAGTTTGAGGACATAATTGAGTGTTTGTAAAGTACGAAGGCCTAACCGACTTTTTCGACATAGTACGGGGGCTTATTTGATAGTTTTCCCGACATTTTAAATACGTCTTGTGAAGAACATATAACTTACCTCAAATTGAAGTTTTTTACGGCAAATTTTGTAATGAATCTTGGGTCCCTGCAGATAATTAGTGTACAATGGAAATCATAAAATTTAAATTTTGTGGAATCGCCTAATCATAAAAAATTGAGTTAATTACTCATATAGGACTAAAAGACACAATAAATGCTAAAATAGGAGTGCTTTCATAAGTAATGTTTCATAGGACTCATTTAAGCCTGAGTGGACCATAATAACCTTATTATAAATAAGGCAACACATTTCAAAATCTGAGTAACCGTGTTCACCAGATACTAAGACAAGTTCGAGATGCAGCCTCCCAAACCAGCATCGCTGTCCACAACCATCATCATTCGCCGTTGCCGCCCTCCCGCAGCGCCGCCTACTGCTGGCGCCGTCAGTCACCGGCGCCGCCTGCCGCCGCATCCCTGAAGGTACATCATTGCCGCCCACCGGTGTTGCCATCCTCCGCCGCCGTCACAACTTCATCGTTGTTGCAAGTGTTAAATCCGGCGCCACCACTACACCTCTGAGCACCTCCGTCGCTGTCACAAGTCCAGCACCGTAAATCTGCCATTAGGTTGGCAGATTTAGCCATGGAGATTGATTACAAATATGCCATTAATATGAATTTCGGATATGCCAAAAAGTGGCAGATTTATTTGGGAAGAACACCACAAAATGCCATTATTTTGGCAAAAATATGAAATTACCAACCAAATATTTGAATTCTTTTTTGTAAATGGAATAAGCACTCTAACACAATAAAAAATCAAAAATACGAAGCTAGTGACAAAACTTCTGAAAATCCGATTTACACAAAAAAATCTGCCATAAACAATTGTCAATGTGCACATTTTTGCCATAAACTTGGTAAAATCTTATGCCATCATCCAAAAATTCAGAAAATCGGAGATTTTTAAAAGTAAGAAAGTCGAAATCGAAAATACGAAATAGAATCTGAAAACCAGTAAAATCTATGTCAACTCAGAAGAAGATAGAAGAAGAAGAAGAAGAAGAAGAAGAATGAGAAGAAGAAGAAAACTGACCGACATGGACGATGGCTAGATCTGCAGGGGAGAAGAGGAGTGCAGTGGAGATATCAGTGGCATGCGATGGAGATAGTGGCGGCTTCCAGTGAAGTCGATAGAGCTGCACGGAGAGGAAGAGATATGATGATGCGGAGAAGACAAGATGCAGAGAAGATTGTGGAGAAGATGAGATGCAGAGAAAAGGAGATTCGCGCAGAGAAGATGAGATGCGTAGATGTGCATCGATCGATCCATCTGATTTAGAAGGGTAGGGGAGATAGAAAAGTAACTAGGTGCAGGGGTAAAAATGGGATGGTATTTTTTTATGTTTCATAATAGAAGCAAGTTGGTCCTATTTGGGGAAAAAAACATAAGATGTCCTATTTTTGAATTTTACTCTAGTTTTATTCTTATTTGGGGTAATTTCTATAAAAATTACTACGTATATTTTCTACCCAATTGAAGCTTAGGGGGGTGTATTGTATATGGATTATGGTGGATAATTTTTTATCCATGGATTTTTAAAAAAGTTCATGGACTTTTAAATCCATAGACTTTTAATCCGTAGACTTTTAATTCCATAGATTTTTAAGTCTGTAGACTTTTAAAATGAATGACTTTTGAATGAATGACTTCTATTGATTTTAATAAATTCATAGACTTTTATATGAATATAAAAGTCTATGAATCGTCGGTACCAATCGAGCCTAACATATTTGGGATCGGCCTGAGACCGATTTTCCAATCCCAATCCAGGACTAGCTTCTCTCCTCGGCCTTCGTTACCCAATCTCGGGTGCTATTTTTTTAGACCACGACTGACCGGTCTCGATCCGGGACCGGACCGGGTCGATGCCTATGTGAAAGATATTGATAGACTTATTAACATACAAAAGCTAACGCGACAAATATAATAGGTAATGCTCTCTAATCAAAATGAGGTCGATCAAGTGTTGTATATTAAAAATATAATAATGGCATAAATGCATAATATTGAAACAAAAGTCGTGTGCTACTGAAAGCTATGTAACAAAATTATTCATTTTCAACAATTGTCCACATTTGAGTAGCAAGATTCATTCTCTGTTCATTGACCTTTGCCCTTTGTTGATCTTGTGTTCACGAATCATCTCATTCAAATTTATCCTCAATTATCGCTAGGTGAATCTTCTTCAGGGTCCGGAGGAATTCATCATATCGACATTCCCATTGAAGAAAATTATATACTCCTACACATGCCAAAACTAGTAATAAGAAAATTAAAAATGTTATCGCAATTAATTATATAGGGGATCGGATCTTGCTCACCAAAACCCTAAAAATAGAGCACATGTATTATTGATTAATGATTAATTAATAACATAACTATCACTAGATCCAATATAATTGTATGGAGAGGGCCAAACAAATTGCATCGTGTCCATTGGGGACTCAAACCCATTATTTCACTATAACTTTGCTATTCACCCAATTGGGAATTTGGGATAGAACATGCGACACACAAGAATAAGCAGTAGAAGGGAAGGGGGAACCTGGAAGGAGAAAGGCGGCTTTGGTTTGCAGAAGGAAGAAAATTGCAGAAGCAAGAAAACGGTGGAAGAAAATCCGTGGAAATCTTATGGGGGAGGGTGAGAAAATAATAGAGAAAATCTATTTGTATAAAGCCTGTTGAAATCCATGAATATGAATGATTATCCAATTCCATCGCTTTCATAATTATTTTGAATGCACCTAAATTTTAATTCATTTTTAAAAGTCTACATCCAATACACCTAAACTTTGGTGGATTTCTTGTTGACTTTTTAAAATCTTAATTGAATACACCTAGATTTTTATGGACTTTTAAAAATCCATATCCAATACACCTAGACTTTTGAATTCCATGGACTTCTAAAATTTTACCACTAATCTATTTCTATTCTATTTATATATAAGAAAAGAAATAGCTCCTTAAAAGACAATTCTATCCTTAAAATAATTTAGGTGTCATTGTCTCCACAATTCACTCTTCTATCACACAATTGCCATGTGACAATTTCAAGGATAAATGCGGCAATATAAACACCAAAGGGATGTTGCTATATACTCTCAAAAAACGTGGCATCAAGTAAGTGGGCCCCAATGTATAAAAAACCACCATTTTCTTTAAAGTATTATAACTTTTTAACCGTTTATCTAATTTTTATAAAAAAAATATCAAAAATCATAATTTTTTACGAGCTTTCATATGATATCAATATAGCATATATAAATTTAAAAGGCTCTAAAAGTTTATTAAACAACCTTCATATTTTATATTACCAATGCTCTTTTACTAAGCGCACTCTAAATAACATTCTAAATGAATAAAAGGTGCAATGTACTCCGTATATAAACTTCATTCTCTTCAAAGTGTTATAACTTTTTCATTGTTTCTCTAATTTTTATAAAAAAATATAAAAAAATCATAAATTTTTACGATTTTTTATATCACACTAATATTGAATATATAAAATTTTTGAAGACAGAAAGTTTTCTATTTATATATAAGAAAAGAAACAGCTCCTTAATAGTCAATTTTATCCTTAAAATAATCTAGGTGTCATTCTCCCCACAATTCACTCCTCTATCACACAATTGCCATGTGGCAATTTCAAGGATAAATGGGGCAATATAAACACCAAAGGGATGTTGCTTTATAAAAACTTTTTCGAAAACTATTGTTGAATTAATCTCATTACAAATTTTTATAATTTGATTTTAGTTATTTTTTTACTAATAGACAATTAAATATAATGACAATCAAAGTTGTACATTGTCAACATAAAAGTGGAAATGTTACAACTAAAAAATAAAGAAAGTAGTAAAATAAAACCGAATTATAATTCCTAAAAGCTAATACAATAACATTCAAGCCTTAGTCCCAAACGATATTGAGGTCGGCTAACATGAATCGATACATGATATCACCAAAAGGAAAAGAAAGAAAATTCCTAAAAGCTAATAAGTCACATTTTTCTCACTAAGTGATAGTGGTCATAATTATGAATGATTTCCTTAAAACTAAATTGCCCTGAATACACTTTTATAGTTACTTTAGTATAAAATAAAATATAATTATAATTCCCAAGATAGAGGGGTCACATATTTAGGAAAAACATCTCAAATAAATATTTGTGGATAAAGTGCCACTAAATTCGTTATTACACTTTTATAGGTCCATGGTTTATAAATGTCACTTAGTCTATTAAAGTTGCTCATCGAGAGTCATACGACAAATCAGTAGTAAGGAATACGGAGTAAAAAGTTATAATAGTTTAAAATTAACTTTTTATCATCATCATCTCCAACATATGATTTTTATGTATGTTTTATTTTTTACCGATGTTATAAGAACCAAAGTTAGTCTTTAAAATCAATCCAAGTTTCATCAATTTCGGTAGATTCAGAAAAAATTCAATAAAAAAAACACCATCTATTTATATATAAGAATTAATAGACCTTCTTTAAAAAAAAAAAAAGAATTAATAGACCTTTTGTTTTTTATACGCTACTAGAATATGAAATAATTGTCTTATGCAGTACATTAATATTTGTCTATTTTATAAAATTGTTCTACACTATTTAAATATGAAAATGTTAATTTATGCACTCCATTAAATATAAGAAAAAAATTCTATTAATACTACTCCTGGAAAAGTGGAGGACAACAAGATTACTTAGTAACGTTTATTAACTATACCTGTTTACAAATTTGAACACAGTCAGAGTTACTAAAATTAAAGTGACTAAGTCATATATTTGTCCACTATTTTTATTAGTTCTTTTAAGTATATACTGGATACTAGATAAGCGGACTAATAATTGAGCGATAGCTTTTTCTCTAACATATGAGTGGTTTTAGGTATTAGATAAACAACTAATAATGGAGCGGGTGAATTTCGTCTTTCAGATGTATTGCTTTTATGTATAAGATAAGCAGACGAATAATCAAACGAGAAAATTTTCTCTCTAATATGTAGTCTTTTAGGTATAAGGTAAGCAGACTAATTATTGAGCGAGAGGATTTTCTCTCTCATATGTAGTGTTTTTAGATATAAGATAAAAGCATAATTATTTTCCCTATCATATTTAATGTTTTTTTTTGTATAAGATAGGTCGGCTAACAATTAAACGGGAGAATTTTCTCTCTCATTGTAGTGCTTTTAAATATTGACGGAGTAGAAGATAAGTTTGCTAACAATTGAGTGAAAGATTAAAAAAAAATTGTCTCTTACATGTAGTTCTTTTAGGTATATACTGGATACTAGATAAGCGGACTAATAATTGAGTGAGAGCATTTTCTCTAACATATGAGTGGTTTTAGGTATTAGATAAAGAACTAATAATTGAGCGGGTGAATTTCATCTTTCAGATGTATTGCTTTTAGGTATAAGATATGCGTACTAATAATCGAACGAGAAAATTTTCTCTCTGATATGTAGTTCTTTTAAGTATAAGGTAAGCGGACTAATAATTGAGCAAGAGAATTTTCTCTTTCATATGTAGTGCTTTTAGATATAAGATAAAAGCAGAGTTATTTTCCCTATCATATTTAATGTTTTTTGTATAAGATAAGTCGGCTAACAATTGAACGGGAGAATTTTCTCTCTCATGTGTAGTGCTTTTAAATATTGACGGAGTAGAAGATAAGTTTGCTAACAATTGAGTGAAAGAACTTTTTTTCCTCATATGTAGTTCTTCTAAGGATGTTTTTACTTTGACTATTTTCAGTCCCAGACCAGACCAGATTAATTAGACTAGACTTGGAAAGTTATAAAATACACAGAGATTAAACATTTAGCATACAAGACCAGACCGGATCAAACAAACAAATTTCATACTAGATATGTCGGGTAATAATTGAGCGAAATAATTTTGTCTCTCATATGTAGTGCTTTTAGTTATAAGATAAGTTTAACTTGCTAATAATTTGAACGGGAAGTTTTCTCTCTCATATGTACTGTTTCTAGGTATTAGAAGATAAGCATGCTAACAATTGAGCGGGGATATTGAGCGAAAGAATTATCCCTCTCATATGTAGTGCTTTTAGGTATTAGAAGATACATGTGCTAACAATTGAGTGGGAGGACTTTCTCTCTTATATGTAGTTATTTTAAGAAAAGTGCTTTTAGTTATAAGATAAGTCGGCTAATAATTGAGCGGAAGAATTTTATCTCTAACATGTAGTGGTTTTAGGTATAAATACCAAGATAAGTTTGCTAATAATTGAGCGGGACAATTTTCTCTCTCATATGTAATGCTTCTAGGTATTAGATTAGAGATAAACTTGCTAAAAAATGAGCGGGGCAATTTTCTCTCTCATATGTAGTACTTCTAGGTATTTGAAGATATGTAGCAGTTTTAGTTATAATAAGAAGATAAGCTTGCTAATAATTGAACGAGAAAAATTTCTCTCGCATACGTACTGCTTCTAAGAATTAGAAGATAAACTTGCTAGCAATTGAACGAGGAAATTGAGCGGGAGAATTTTCCTCTCATATGTAGTGTTTTTAGGTATTAGATAAAAGATAAGTTTGCTAACAATTTATCGGGATAACTTTCAATCTCATATGTAGTGCTTTTAAGTGTGTGTGTGTGTATGAAAATGAATATAAGAAGACAAGTTTGCTAACAATTGAGCAATCAAACTTTCTCTGTCATGTGTTGTTCTTTTAAGTATGATAATTTGACTAACTACTGAGTAGAAGAATTTTCTCTCTCATATGTAATGTTTTTAGGTATAAGAAGATAACTTGGCTAACAGTTGAGCGGGAGAGCTAATAATTCAGAGCTCGAATTTTAGCTCTCATATGCAGTGTTTTTAAGTATTAGAAGATAAGCCAGCTAATAATTGAACGGAAGAATTTTCTCTCATATTTTGTTATTTAGGTATAAGATAAGTCGGTTGACAATTTAACTAATGAGTAGCAAGTTATTGTTTAACTAATATCGTCAATTTTAATGTTTATTGTATTCACTTAAATTTTATATCTCACTTCTTTAGAATAATATTTTATTTTAAAATTAACTTAATCATAAAAATTAATAAGTAGCAAATTCTAATGAGTGGTGTCAACTAATTTTCCTTAATATACTCTTCATTGAATATTTATTGTATACATACATTTTATGGTATTAGCTCATTGTACTTTTATTTTTCGATAATCCTAAAAGTTATTTTATTTTATAATTTAATTGAATCATGAATAAAAATATATGCACCAACGGCTCTTTCCCGTGAGTATGCACGGGTACTATACTAGTTCTAGATACAATACACCCCCTTAGATTTGCAATCCTACACAGGAAACAGTACAAGAGTATCATAAATTCATAATGAAACGCCGTAAAGCCAACTTGTAGATATGGATGCGACGGCACGTGTCGGAAAAAATGTCAATCTATCACATTAGCTTCTACTTTAAATCAAAATCTCTTTGCTTTAGATACTCCGTATTAACTAACGGATACACTTTTTACCGCCTCTTATTTTTTTTTTTTTATAAACAAAATTACGGTCACAAATAAAATATGTCTATGCAAATTATTTTGTCTGTGAATCGAATTCACAGATAAAAAATAACTTTCACAGATACAGTGAATATAAGATGAGTATAAAAATGTGTACAAGAAAAAGCTGTCTATTTTTATTACTCGTAGCAATTTATGAATCCCATCTTGATCAGACTTGGTGATGACGGTCTTAAGCGGAACCCAAAAATCTTTTGCTCCTTTAATATGGAGTATGTACTACTCCCTCCGTTACGGATAGGGATTCCTTATTTCCTTATTACGGAGTACTAGCTTTCAAGCCCGTGCGATGCACAGACAGTATGTAATTTAGCTAATTTGAAATTTAATTTCTATCGGATCACATATATTGTGATTTAAAAGAAAATTAAACTTAGTCTAATATAGAGTCTGTTTGATAATACTAAAGTAAATAAATTAACTTATTTTGCTGAAATTGATTGAATTCTGGTTGAATAGGTGGAATCTCCTGAATCATGAAAAATATATGTGAAATATATTCCATTTGTGAAACAAAGAAAAAAATATGAAAAAAAGTTAAATTGGTTTTCTACGTAAGCATCTCGAGTAAACACAATTGTTATGAACCCAATAATAAAAACAATTCTATATTTCTTAATTGTTAGATCTTACAGTTTACTCATTAATAAGAACATTTTTAATTGAATTAAAATTTCGGGTTTGATTTGGTATGAATTAATATGGTCTATTAGATGTCTGTTTTTTATGTGACTTATTGTTAGAATTAATAAAGTTTGATCTGATCTGATTTAATTTGGAACTGAAATCAATCCAATTAAAAACATTCTATTAAAGTAAAAGTAGGAATTTGTAAACCTATAAAGATTTTCTAATTTGGATTAGGAATCTATTTCAAAAGTGAAGGCATATTTAAATTTTAGGGGTAAAATAAAGAAACAACCAAATTGTTTGGCTAGGCTAAACATATTTACTTGTGAAAATATATATACTTTATGTTGGTTATAATTTTTAATTTCATTTTTTAATTATTTACTTATTTGAAGCTTACTAATTTATCAATAGGTGTCAAATTAATAAGTAAACTAATTTACATATTTGTTTCTATTCAATTCGGTTTAGTAAACTAATATAAATTAGTTTCCATATCAATAAACGTTATTAGTAGATCACTTTGATAACCAAAAATTATTTTACTTATTTGAAGCTTACCAAATTAATTAAGGTGGATTTCTAAGGATTTTTGTTTCCATATCAATATGCAATCAAAAATAGAATCTAATAAAAACTAAAGGTATAAAAATAAGTAAATAATTGTTATAAATAATGACATGGCAGGATTATGTGGCGCTTTGTATGCTCATAAAAAGTTCCTCTTTTATGTATATATATTGATTATTCTTACTGGCATATTTAACGCGCAATGCACGAATTTTCTAAATTAATGTTAATTAAATAAATATTTACCAACGTAAGGTTGAGTTAATACTAATTCCTAGACTACTGCTACTCTAGTTAAACAAAGCCTCATACACGTACGCTCAGAGTAAGCCACAAACGTATGTAGCAATAAGATGGGTCCCTCATAATTATAAAATCCATTTTTTCTTGAAACAATTGTAACTTTTTTATTTTTGCTCTATATTGTATAAAAAATATGAGTTTTTTTTACACAAATATTATCAATATAGTTTGGGTTTACAAAAAAGTGAGTAACTACCCATCACCTACGGCAATCTAGGAGTAGTTATAGGAAAATCACTTTGTTCTTTCAATTAGTAGTCATATTTTTATTAGAGAGATTTAAAGTAGTAATATATGTGTAATTTTTTCAAAAAATATATCACAATTCATAATTTTTTATGAGCTTTCATATGACACCAATATTGCATATGTAATTTTTAAAAAAATTTAAGAGCATATGGAGCCCGTTAGGGAACTCTTTTTTCCGACTTATCAGTCTTATCAACCAACTTTTTCACCAAACACGAAACTTTTGATTTTGCGTGCTTATTGTATAATATTCAAAATAAATGAGGTTGAAATTACTTTTCTGACTGCATTGGGTGAAGTTACATTTTAACTATTTTATCCATTTTATTAATAGAAATTATTATAAGTATAATTTTTTAAGAAATAAGCCAATTAAACCAATAAAGTCATTTTAACATGAACTTCACAAATTTTAACAGAATCAGTCAATTCAGTCACTTTGAGATTTACTAAACGACCTCAGGGTGTCTTATTTAATCCCAAATCGAAGGATAAAAACCCGAAGAAAAAATCTAAATTTGGCCTGGTAATTATTAACCCAACCTTATTTTCTTAATTATTTATTCAATTAGCATTAGTTTGGAAAAAACTCAAAATATTTTCTATTACGTAGTAATAAAATGAATAAAAATAGCTAAAATATACATGTACAATAACTTCAACCAATGCTGTCAGAAAAATAATTTCAACCTCACTTATGTTGATTATTACACAATAAGCACGCAAAATCAAAAGTTTCGTGTTTAATGAAAAAGTTGGTTGATGAGACTGATAAGTCGGAAAAAAGAGTTCCCTAACGAACTAAATATCTCTTATTTTTTTTTTTAAATTACATATGCAATATTGGTGTCAAATAAAAGCTCATAAAAAATTATGAATTGTGATATATTTTTTTTATACAAAATAGATCAAAAATAAAAAAGTTATAGCTATTTAAAGAAAAAATGAATTTTATAATTGTGATGGACCCATCTTGATTGCTACGTACGTTTGTGGCTTACTCCATATGTTGAGATCAGCTCATCAGCTTACGCGTATGAGGCTTAATTTAACCACGATAGCAGTAGTATGAGAATTATTATAAACTCAACCTTACTTTGGTAAATATTTACTTAATTAGCATTAATCTAGGCAAAAACTCCGAAATTTAATGCCCAATAATACAATTTTATAGTAATTTATACTCGAATAAAAATATTTCACATTAAACTCTCAAGTTTGATTTAACATAACTTAAAGCATATGTCATCCAATCAAAATATCTTGATATTATAATCAACAATTCACTGTTATGGTGTATGTAGTTGTTAGTCACTACATATAATAAACATCTTCCGTTGACATCTGTCTTTGAACTAATTAATTAAGATTGTTGATGAATCCATATGTGCCATAAGTTTATAAGAAAATAGCTAAATTGATTACAATAAAAAAACAAAAGAAGTTGAGGCTAAGTTTAAATTAATAGGAGTTATAACTTGTACATGTCACTTTTTTTAGGGGGTGTTTGGCAATTGGCTGTTGGCTGTTAGCTGTTAGCTGATTCTGTTGGCTGATTGGCGATAGCGGATTCCGTTGGCTGTTTTGATTAGCTGATAGTATTGGCTGTTCATACAACAGTGTTTGGTTAAATGGCTGTTTGTAATCAGCTGGTAACTTGTTAAGTGACATTTAAGGACATCAATTAATTTATTTTATCTACTAACCACTTTAATATTCGTATTACACATTTTGCTAATGTTATTAGTGCAATTACTTCATCTATTCTATTTTTATTTAAAAAAGAATAATAATTAATTAACACAATTAATATTTCTTGTAAACATTGTTTTTCATGTATCAAAATAACTATTATAAGTACGGTTATATTTTCACTAATTAATGGAATAATAAGTGCAAAATATACTAAGAAAAGTTGTGTCAGAAAAATGAAAATATATTTAAATATCAATCGATCACCATAATCAAAATAGTAATGACCACTCCATCATAACAAATGACGTATCTTAAAAAACTCATAATATCGTCTAAGAGCGCCTTCTCGCTGCCATCAAACTAGATGCAATATTATCACGGATGACTGCCATTTCGCGAATTCTCATATGTTCAACACTTTGTGCAGAAGTTGATTCAACGTCACGAAAGATATCATCTGGTATGAAATCGGGATCTTGATCAATGATAAGAAATCCAGGATCTCCAATCGTGCTTTTCCGAATGTAGTTATGCAGTGCAAAACATGAACAAATTATCTTATTCTGGTCATGTAATGAATATATGGGCATTTTCTGTAATATTCTCCATCGCGCCTTGAGAACACCAAATGCCCTCTCAATGCAACTTCTTAGAGATGAATGTGCTCGATTAAATACTTCTCGAGATCCCCTTGGATTTGCACTACGAAACTCTGTTTGATGATACCTTGTCTTGAAATAAGGTGTCAGATACCCTTGTCTCTCGGGAAAACCTTTATCAACCAAATAATATTTACCTATGTGTACACGCATAAAGTAAATAAACTAGAACATTTATTTCGCATGTGGGTAGTATTAAATATTACCAACCTGGTGGTGGTTTTGGAAAATTGAGAGTTGGGTTATTGATTGCGTCGAGGAAAATGCGAGCATCATGTGCAGTTCCCTCCCAGCCAGTCAAAACATACGTTAATAACAAATTAAAGTCACATGCAGCTAAGACATTTGTTGTCAGTATCCCTTTTCTTCCTCTATATCGCATTTGATCTTCCTCTTTAACAGTTATTGCAATATGTGTGCCATCAATTGCTTCAATACAATCCTTATATTAAAAATCACAAAATTATATTGCACCAATAAATAAATGAATCAAAAGGACCACAAACATATTATTAATTTACCTTAAAATATGGCATATATCTAGTATCATTGGCAATTTCTGTTGGAATCTCTTTGAACTTGGGATCTTTGGGTGTAAGCATGTCCCTTGAGAATGAAACCATGATACTCAATACCTCTTTGAAAATTCTGCTCACAGTTTCACCCGAATGTTGAAAACGTTCTTGAGTATCTCTATTAGAAGAACCCTTACTCAGAACGTAGACAAACAAGCCAAGTTTCTCCAATGTTGACATTCTACTTGAAGCCGCTAATCCATACTTTGTTTCCAAGTCTGAACATAATTGACGAAATGTACTTTGGTCCATCCTAAAAGCGTTAAAACACCGTTTTTCATGACCATACAACAATTCATCCATCCATCTTTGTCCTGTTAAGTATGATGTCATACAACGTTCCTTATATATGTGATTCATGAAATACACATACATATAGCTAGTTGTACAAGCTACCAAATCCCAAAAGTCATCATCATCGTCCAGATACTCTTTAATTAGGAGAAGCTTCCTAATGGTTATATTAGTATCATCCATGCCTACAAAAATACATGTCATCTTATTTTAGCTTAAAAAATAATAAATAATTTTAATAATATAGCACAACCCTAAAATGTAGATAAACAACCCATATAACATAATTTCATAATAACGAAAATGATTCAGTCCAAACATTGCAAACATAAACAATAAACTAAGTATCCAAAATATGGATAATGTTGAGGCATTTAGCATTCAGGCAAGCATAAGTTCATAATATAGTTTGAAGAATAAAAAAGATTTCAAAACATGGCAATCCATAACATCATTGCATAACTAAGTTTAAAAAAAAACTCATGTAAAACTAAGTTCATAACCAAGCCTTTTAGATCCTGTTTCGCTCAACATACACAAACTTGATGTACTCAACTCTCATCTTGTCATTTGGTAAACCAAGAAGAATAGACCTTTTCTGTGGATCTTCAATCATCGTGCAAGCAAAATAGAATTCAGGTGTGCTCGCATCTAGATCCAAAGCACACAATTTTGCTAATGCATCAGTAATCTCACCATCTTTAGGTTTGACCATTGAGTCCATAACACTCATGATAGACATATGCACTCCCTTAGATGTGTTATTCCTTTCTCCAATGAGTTGCATCATGCTATCAAGTTTTTCACCCAAAGATTTGGTTTTACCTGCCCTTTTTGAGGTTTCAATCCTTGCACTCTTATTAGATTGCGGTGCATCACTCAGTACAACTCTCTTGCCGTTCCTTGTTTCATACCTTTCATTTTGTGTACCTATAGGAGAGATGGGAGGAGGGCTATCGTCTCTCCAAACATCATCCCATGCTTCACGGGTACTACCACCATATGTAGTAGTATCTATATAATCAACATGATTACCAAGAGTATCACTACGAGGTGGAGAAGGAACATACACATTATCATCTTCAGGATTATCACCTTCTGGGAGATCAGACACCGGAGTGTATTTTAAAGCACCTTGAGCATAAAATCCAAACATTTGATCCATCTTATATTCTAGTTCTGGTTCAATCCCTTCTTCGCGAAATGCTTCAAATTTTGAATTCTCCTATAAGAAATTAAAGTTTAAAATAACCTCTAGATACTTATAATCCAAGCACATACTATAACAAATATAAAAAACTAACCTTAATCTTCATATTCCACCACTCATCAGTAGCATCAACAGTACTTTTTAGAGGATCCCATCCTAATCCCGTCTCCTTTCCTTTCAGTAGTTTCCAAAGACCCCACTTATGTCTCATCCAATCCACCTTGTGCTTAAGTTTTACTTTATCCCAGTGAAGGTTTGTATGTTTTACAAAATCGGCTTCTATTCTCTTCCATACCAACCTTTGAGAAGTTACTCCACCAGTTTTTCCCTTACTCTTTTCAACATTTTGCAGGCAGAGGTCACAGAGGAAGTGCGTTAATTCTTTTGTCCAACTAACTCTACCTATAGTTGCACTTTGTTGACTTTCGTTGTTCTTATTCCGAGCGAGATTCATCTAATAATATCACAATAAACTAATAATTCGGGAAACATTATACCACATAAAATATACTGTACATGTGAAGTAGTTGTTCAAAAACCAATACATAGCAGACAAGCATAAAAATCAAAGACATTTCAATGAATGAATATAAAAAGGACTACATGCATCTATTAACTCCAGTATCCTACATCCTCACAAACTACCTTGAAAATGAAATAAACTGGTGGGTTACAAATCATGCTACAACTGCTATCCATTCTACCTAAATTCATAAATACTACCGAGAGAACATACACCAAAGCGAATGATTAAGTTACAGGGACTTACTTTTCTTCTATTTTACATTAGTAGTATTACATTAGTATTAGAAAAACTTTTATTTATATTACAAATGAAAAGCTATTGGACAAAAATATTACTACCTTTGTTCGATTAATTAAGTTAAATAAATTTACTTGCTATCTGCTCTTTTTTTTTTTGAGAAACTATCTACCCTTTTTTGACACTATAAAAAAACACATAATGAGCTCAAATAGTACTCATTGAAGGAAGATAGGACTGCGAGTATTATACAAAGCCTATCTATTGCGGTTTTGCATTATAGGATTAATTTGCCACATGTAAATAGAAGGAATAACTCAAAGTAAGAGTGGCCGGCTACAGGGAGGTAGTCTACTACTAGTTTATTCGAGTGTGGTTGTTGATTTCCATTAATTTTTTTATTATTGATCTCAATTATGTGAGAGTCTTCCACAGCAAGAAATTGGGTGAGATGGTAGAGGATAAAGAACAAATTAGGCAGATAAGAAGTGACTATGGTACTATCATAATACAGTAACACAACACTTCCTTGTTTGTCAACCGAAAAACTCAAAACTGGGACATATACATCTATCAAACTCAAACATATAAATACAAATTAAAAACTTCACATAAACATTTTATCTTAACAATCTTTTCCACCTATGCTCTACAGATTACTTCTTCCTCTATTTCAGGGTTTATACATTTTAATTTTTACAAATTCAAAGATCTGTTTGTCAATCAAACCCCTATTATTTATCCATATATATATATATATATATATATATATATATATATATATATATATAACATAAACGAACAGTTTAGTTCATCTGGGATTCTGGGCATTCTTTTTTTGTCCTATTGGTGTAAAAAACATGAAAGAACTTCCTCCTTCGAATAGGTAGTTAAATTCTTGAAAACAAACTTGTAGTGCATGATTTTATCAAATATGTTCAGACATTATACTTGTGGCTTGACGTTTAGACGGAATGTGTGTGTGTGTGTGTATATCCCTTAAATTTGATGACCTTTTAATCATTATTTGTGAGAGCAAAGACTTAAACATTGAGTTGTTTGGACCTCTAGGATATTGCTTTGAACCTCTAGGATATTGTTTGGAAAAAGACTTAAACATTGAGTTTTCTAGCTATGATAAGGTATTGGATGCTCTTCAGGCAACTGGAATGATCACAAGTGTATATTATAACAGATAAAGGTGGTGACATGGTGGAGTAAAAGGCCTGTGAATTTTCCAATCCAAAAAATCAAAACAACGGTTTTAAATTGTTTGTTTCAGAGTTAATTATTTGTCATGTTTAAACAGAAAATCCAAACGAAAATTAATATGATGAAAGAAGAATACCGTCTAATAGCTTTGCAGAGCTTCACGGCTGCTTTTAAGCGTTGGTTGTGGAAGATGAAGTGACCAGAATAAAGAAAAGGGAGGCAGTACGGGTAGAATAGGAATATCGGATAAATTTTCAAACGGCTGAGACCTAAACGCTAGGATTTTAGGCGTTTCTTATTTTTAGCTGTTTGGGCCAAACAGCCAAGTCAAAAAGCCATTAACCAAACACTTTTAATCTGGTCAAAAGGCCAAGTTTTGGTCAAATCAGCCAAAATTCAGCTGTTATGAGCGTTACCAAACACCCCCTTAATCTTAGTTTAATTTATTGTGACCAATTTGTTTATCTATTGTTTATCATATTAGTATTATCAATTAAGGTTTTACCAAACACTACTTCAAATGTTTAAGATGGCAAACTTATGTTTTTAATTTTATTTGGAGTTTCACTTTTTATTATATTGTCAATCATTTTGTACTTCAATAGATTTTTTGTCAATCAACCTGGTCAATCATTATTTGAGAATGAATTTGGGACATATTAGTAATATAACATATTTTAACATAATCTCTTCATAATCTCTTCGTGGCACAATAATTTTGATGTGCTTATTGCGATCATGTTGAATGAGATTCACAACGAGATAGGAGGTAGAAACATTATCACAGTGAAGCTGAACTGACGTAGAAAGCGGAATGCCCATCTTCGACATAAATGAGCGGATGAAAACTGTATCCTGAACAGTATAGGCAATGGCACGATACTCAGCTTCAGTAGAAGATTTAGAAACGGTCGGTTGCTTCTTGGCACGCCAGGAAATAAGATTGGGACCCAGAAAAATTGCATAAACAGTGGTGGAGCGACTGCTATCTGAACAACCCGCCCAATCCGCGTCAGAGTATGCCACAAGAAGGGAGATGTCACGGTTTCCCTAAAGCCACAAATCATAATCTGTAGTACCCTGCAAATATCTGTGAATCTGCTTCACAGCCAAAAGGTGAGTAGTATGTGGTGCATGCATGAACTGAGAAACCAAATGTACAGCATAAGTTATATCAGGTCTAGTTAAAATCAAATACTGCAAAGCACCTACCATACTGCGATACTCGGCAGCATCAATAAGAAGTTCGCCATCTGTGAGAGAAAGAGTAGTGCACGATGGTAATGGGGTGCGGACTGGCTTAACAGTATGAAGATGAAACCGGCGTAATAGGTCAAAAATATACTTACTCTAAGAGATAAAAAGACCATGAGGTGTACGCCGAATTTGAAGACCCAAGAAAAAGTGAATATCTCCCAAGTCCTTCATGGCAAACTGAGTAGAGAGCGAATGAATAATAGAACGGACAAGGGTTAATGACGAGCCAGTAATTAAGATATCGTCCACATAAAGGAGAGTATATACCACCTGAGAGTTCTGACAAAAAATAAACATGGAAGAATTAGATTTACTTTGAGAAAAGCCATGAGATAAGAGGAAACCACTAAACCTGTGAAACCAGGCTTGAGGAGCCTGTTTGAGACCATATAATGCCTTCTTGAGACGACACACATGATGAGGAAAAGTAGGATGGACAAAACCAGGAGGTCGACACATATAAACCTCCTCCGTAAGATTACCATGAAAAAAAACATTCTTAACATCTAACTGGCGAATACACCAACCAAGAGAAACAACAATAGAAAAAACAAGACGCACAGTAGTGAGTTTAACTACAGGGCTAAAAGTTTCAGTAAAATCTACACCAACCTGTTGCTTAAGCCCTTGAGCAACTAAACGCGCATTGTGGCGCTCAACAGTCCCATCAGAATCATACTTTGTTTTATAAACCCACTTACATCCAACCACATTTTTCAAGCCATCCCAAGGCACTAAATCCCAAGTCTGATTAGAAAGTAGCGCATTAAATTCATCAGCCATATCAACCTGCCAAATAAAATGTTTTTGAGCTTTAGAAAAACAAGTAGGATCATCCGGGGGTGAGAGCACACTCAAATTAAAAATTGCTTTGGGCTTACAAATGCCATCTTTGGCCCTGGTTTGCATGGGGTGACAATTAGATAGAGGGAGTGAGGCCTGAGTGGGAGAAGAAGTAGGCGTCGGGCTGGTGGGTAAACTGGACGTGGAACTCAAAGATGGACCGGGTGTGGGGCTGGGCGGACTACTGATCAGTGAACTAGGTGTAGGAAAGATAATTACACCATATATGTATTACAGATCAAGAATGCTCAAAATATTATTTCTCACTTTTCCAAAGCTAAAAAAGATAATAACATCAAATAACTCTATAATAAATTCAAATATGTTTAAATTTACAAAATTTATATCCAATTAAAAACATATTTACTTATCTTATTAATATTGTTTTTAGGAAATTAGGATGTGCAGAGTGTATTAGGAGATTAATTCTAATCTAATATGGAGTTCTGGACTTTAGAGAGGATATTAGGATTTGTAGAGTGAATTTTTTCAACTCATTTTACCAAACAGATTTACCTCATCCAACTTAGAGTTCACATGGAGCATTTCAAAATTTGGCTCGAGACAATAGTCTAGTTTCATAATAGCCTTTACTCCAGACATTAAGCCTCCACCTAATTTTTGAAATGCCAAACATATACTAATCTTTGAGCTAGATTGGATATTGAGAAAATTTTACATAAATAATGTATAGAATTTTGTTGAATTCTAAATGAACATGACAAAATTTTTATAATTTTTAGTTGTATTTTTAAAATTATTAGAAAAAGTAATGAAAATACGACTTTAAAAATTGCTATATTTGTGTACATTTGGAATACATGTACCTAGATTTAATTTTTTTTTCTTTTTCTTTTTTACTGTGGGAGGTCGGGGTTAGGGGGTTTGGGATTAACTTAGATCCAACTCACCCCATTGAGTATTGAGTCGGCGGCCAGCTGTCGGACTGCTGCCTCAAAGTTAATTTACAATAGCTAGTCAATATATATCATTTTACAAATTATCAATGAAAATATTACACGTAACTTTTGAAATATTTATTAAATATGATATTTTTACTAGAATTCATTCATCCGGTCCAGCAAATTAAAACAACTGGCGAGGGCGAAATTCCCTGGAGTTGAGTGTTGATCACCAACCAACCAGCATTTGGGGGGTGGGAATTTGTTTGTACTACTCCACTCCGTATAATAATGTGGAAACCCATATCCATGGATCATCGCCATCCAATTCATTCATCCGCGCGGCGGTGAGTGAATGGAATGGAGTGGTGGTTGAATGTGGTGGTGTTGACGTGGTTGGTGGTGGGGGCAGATGGGTTTGTGGGGGTGTATTGGGGGCGATTTGCGACCCAGAGCATGGTGCCCTCAATGGCGGTGGATTTGCTTCTGCAGAATGGGATTTCGGAGATCCGGCTGTACGCGCCGTCGCCGAACGTGCTGACGGCGCTGGAGGACAGCTCCTTGGGCGTCACCGTCACCGTACCCAACGATTTCGTGAGGAGGATGAAATGGAGCAATCTCCGCAACATCCGCGACTGGATCGCTGAACTCATTGCCGTGCCCCTTCAAAGAGGGGTCAACATTAAGTACGCACGCACCTCCCTTTTTCCCTTTCTAACTAAATTTCAATTTCAAGGTAAAACAATAAATAGATCATCTTTATCCAAACATAGCTGCATAGATCCAATTTGGAAGGGTAAAACATAAAACTATTATGTATGTTCCAGTGCCTCTATCGAATTCGTAGATGCATACTAACAAATGATTCGGAATTCATTCAATTCAAGATCAATCTTAAATTTGGGGGGTTGAAATTGTAGTGAATATAAGCAGAAAAACATCAAAGCTCTGTAATTAGGAAATTACTAATGCCTTAGCTGCAGTTTCAACGTTTCTATTTTTCCTGCTTTCTTCATTCCACCGTGCTTGTGTTTTTCAAGTTCTGCCTTTCTCATAATCGACAACCATTCCTTAACTCATTACTTCAAACAAGGGTAATTTAGACATGTGAGTTATCTTTATTTATTTTTATTTAATTAAGTGGCCCCAAATAGCAATTTTACCCAATTTGAAATCTGATCTGGAAGGCCGGGGCCAGAGCTTAACACCATTTTTTTGTGGGGCCAAAGTTTTTTAGCTTATGTAATTATATTTGCCACGGGGGCCATAGCTTAACACAACTTTGACTGTAATAATATTTAATTACGTATTAGTACACATAAAAAAGTTAATAATTTGGAAATTTACATTAATAGAAATTCAATCATAGTTTATACAAAATAATTTGATCATATACGTAGTATATCATTAGAAAAGCGTAATCAAAGTAAGATATAGAGAAAATGTGCAAATAAGTCCTCGAACTAACCAAAAAAGTGCAAATAAGCCCTTATATTGAAGTAATTTATTTAATTATTGCCTAAATAACCCTGACGTTTTGCTATGGGAACCTTCCAACGGGACGGAGGTAACACTAAGCTACTAGCTCACATTAGTACATTACATTATTGTAGCCCGCACTTTCAGTACGATTATTATAGCAAAAACTATTACTAGTACAACTTTACGTACTGCTTGATATTAGTATTATATATGAATTTACATATAAACTAGTGTAACGCCCGGGGCAATGCCCCGGTACCGACACGTCAATTTGTCAATCATTCATAGGATACGAAGTTTAATATAACACATTTTTACTACGGAGTATGATCTAACCACCAACCATAATATTTTTTTATATTTTAAATGACTATATTAAACTACACGTCAGCATATATCACATATTTACTCTTTAGCCTATATCAATTTTTTTTATTGCGGTAGCATTGTGGTTGCGGTCACTGTGGCTGCGGCTATTGCGACCGATGCGTTGTAATTTAATTTTACGTTTGAACGAAATGAGAAAATAATTAGTTTTGATGTCATGATACAATCTGATATGGCCTCTTTGCGGCCACCATATGATTTTGTTGGGTTACATAGTAGATTTTCCCGTGAATTGAAACCGCGCCTCCATTGCGGCCCGATGTGTTAAAATAATAATATTTATTATGCCAATTCAATAAGAGAGTCACACAGTAGCATTTCATAATTCGTGTTTACTATATAGAACAATGAATAATAAGGAATCACATGTTTTAGATTTTTTTAAATTAACTCAAAAATGTAAACATTAATTATGAAATCTTAATTTTATGATTTTAATCTACTTAAAAAAAGTTATGGGCTTTAAAAAAAGCTCTAAGCTTTAAAATCTTCATCAATTGGATCTTTAGACTTTGTTATTTTTACATTTGCAATATTCGTGTCATATGAAAGATCATAAAGAGTTACAAATTTTGATATATTTTTTTATGAAAAATAGAGTACAAATAAAAAAGTTATAACACTTTAAAAATTAGAGATTTTTTCTCCTCCTTTCTCTACAAATGAGTTGGCCTAGCTAATAATGTGAATTGATATTCACGGACCGTGTGAACTTGCATTGACACTTGGGAGAATTAATTAAATGTTTTAGTAAGAGTGATAATCAAATCTTTAGTAACTAATCATAGATTGATACAATATTGATTTATAAATCAGTTTTACTATATAAACCAATAGATATCATTTTATTATCGTTATAACTATCCTTATTTTTATAATTATGATTATCATCATTATAAGCATTATCAATACCATTATAATATGCAGTTTTACTATTATACATAAATTACAGATATCAACAACCTGCATATTTATAGTAATAGTCACTTATGAATACTAATAACAATAAATGTACAATAATATTAATATAGTCAAATAATAATATTATCATTGATAATAACCATACTAATAGTCAACTAATATTGTTACTAAAGTTGGATTATTTTTTTATTTATTATTATCAGTATTACGTAGTGGTGGACTCGGGTCGGGCCGCCCGGCCCGGAATCGGACCGGCCCGGTACTGTTTGGGCCCGGCCCGGTACCTGGACTTGGGGACGGTTCGGGCCAACCGGAACCGGTCTAATCCCGGTGCGGGCTCGGGCCTTGAAAATGTTGAACCGGCCGGTCCGGGCCAGGTTCGGGCCTAATTTTTTTTTCATTTTTTTTTGTTTCTACCGGGTAGGGCTGGGTGTTTTGGGGGGGGGGTTGGGGGTTGGGGGGTGAGGGGGGGGGGGTCGGGGGTAATTTAGAAAAACAAAAGAAGAAAAAAAAATTGAACCAGAAACCGGCCCGGCCCGGCTCGGAACCGTCGGCCACCCGGGCCGGTTCCGGTTCCCTACTTCCCAAACAAAAGCCCGGCCCGGTCCGGGTCCACCCCTAGTATTACGTACGACTATTTGGGTATTAGTAAAAATTCATTACTATCTTATAGTAACCTTATACATATAACTTGTCTCCACTTTGAGTTGGAATTTCGGAGCCAATTTTTTTAGGCACTTTGCTACTTTATACTCAGATTAGCAATATAGAGATTAAAACTATAACGTATAAGACGTAGATTAGAAAATATTGATCATGAAGGTATTGTTGCTTTATGCTTCTCAGTCACTAAGCAAATTAATATGGCAATATACACTACAGATTAACTCACTAATTATATTATATACTTGTATTATCAATAGGTGGCTATGGGAGTTTTTTGCAATGCAGATGTTCTGAATTTTGGGCTAGTTAAATGGAATCTACCATATTGAATTCTGATATTTTGTGCAGTATTTATTTGAATAGAGATTATATATAATTGAACAAAACAGTCGTCCTCATCTATCCATTGATTTAATTAGTTTCTGATGATGATGATATACCTTTTAATATATTTCCACTTGCAGGACAATAATCGTTCTTGATGAACCATTCCTTCGCATCTCAGGGCTACAACCAATTTCGAATGCAACCAAAGTGTTCAGGGAAACAGTGGAGTGTCTACATAGCACAAACCTGTCACATATAAGAACAACCACTTCCCACTTCACAGATATATTGAAAAGTGTGAAGAAGCCATCCGAAGCCGATTTTCAGGACGATATCAAGGACGAGATGCTAGATTACCTGAGCCTGTTCAACAGCACCAATTCCTTTTTCACGTACGATATCTACCCGATCTTCTCATCCCAAGCCAACAACTGGCCCATCGAATTTGCTTTCATGGACAACAAGTCCAACTTTAGCATTGTAGACGGGCAATACACGTACACGAATGCCTTTGAGTTCATGTTTGATGCGCTTGTTGTTGCCATTGAAAAGGCAGGGTACCCGAACATGGAAATCGTGATCGGACAAGTTGGGTGGCCCACAGACGGGGCTAAAGACGCGAATGTTACTAACGCAGAAAGATTTTACCGCACTTTTCTCAAGCATATAGTGGAGAAAAAGGGAACCCCGAGACGACCAAACACCAACATAGACGTGTTCCTTGCCACATTGACCGATGAGAACAAGATTCCCCTAGTTTATGGGAACTACCAACGCCGAAGGGGAATCTACAACTATGACGGGACACCGAAATTCAAGATTGATTTCTCTGGGCAGGGGCGGGACATCTACCCGTGGGCGGCCAAGGGGATGGTGAAAATGCCTTCGCGCTGGTGCATATTCAATGGGGACCAAAGCAATTTGAGTAAGGTGGATGAGCAGGTGAAGTTTGCCTGTAACAAATCTGACTGCTCCTCTCTCTACTTTGGTTCCTCCTGTGGCAACCTTAACTACACCTGGAATGCCTCCTATGCCTTCAACATGTATTACCAGTCCAACAACCAGGAGCTGGAAAATGGGGCTTGCAATTTTGCAGGCTTGGGCGCGTTGACTCCGTTTGACCCCTCGGTGGGTACTTGTACCTTCCCGGTCGAGATTTTGACGGCTGAGAAGGTCGATGGTGGCGTACAAATGCTCAACTATGTTGGCTATGCGCAATCTGGTGGCGCATCTTATAATTACCCAGCATTGGAGATCGTCATTTCAATTGCTCTTCCATTCTTTTCCTGTCTATTTCTTTTCATCAAACACATGCATTAATTCTAGTCATGCATTTTTATGACTAGCTACTCTCCCATGTTATTGTACTAAATGCATGTTTTTGCACTTCCTGCATAACAATGTCAATTCTCAACTTTCACAGTCAGGCAGGGTTCTGAATAATTGGCCAAGCAGTTTTTTACGACAATATTCACATTAGGATTTCTTTTTACTTTTATTTCAAAATTTTACAAAACTAACGAACTTGCAAGCTAAAACGCCTAAAAGAAGGAACGAATTCTCTGATTTTTAACCTCTTCAAAACCTTTTAATTTTTCATGACCCGGGGGTTTTGACACATGGTTTACATCTTTTTTGCTTGTTCATGCTCGTGGACCGTGGTTGGTTCTGCTAGTTTTTTGTTGTTGGAAAGAAACAACCTGCATAAACAAGATTCTTTTCATGTGGATAGATGGAGTATCAGCTTAGTCTCTTTAAGTCTCAAACCAGATTGAATCAAGTTCACAGATCAGACCACAATTCAATGATCGTAAAATACACAGAGACCAGACTAGAAAATTTCAGTCCAACTAAAAACATCCTTAAAGACATGCATGTTTTTCATGCATCCCAAGTAATCGTTAGCACTTGTTGTCAGTGATGTCAACAATTAAAGTAATAGTATAAATACAATAATGCATAAAAAATATTATTAATTTAGTAGTTTTAAATTTTAACTAATAACACGCCCTTTCATAATTTTATGAGAATTCAATATTGAATTCATTTGTAGTATTCATACATCAATTAAACCAATACGAAGTACTGCATTATCCAAAAAACTTTGAAATCGCTTAGTACTCCGTATATAAAATAACCATTCCACTAGTGAAGCCGTTCATTTTTTTTGTTTGATTTTTTTTATTGTTTTTTGTGTCGACCAAACTTGATAAAATATTATTAGATTAAGAGTAGATATAGTAAAATATGGTCTTCAGTTTATATTTGATTTTTTAGTGGTTAATTGACATCACAATATAATGTATGGCGTCGTCCCTATACAGCTATACTTATGATCGAGGAGAATGGAGCCGTTCCTTGTCACGGGAAATACAAACCCATTGGCCATTACGCGTGTGATAGTTCCGGGCTGGATCCCAGAACTGGTTCGGACAAACCAGACCCATCCCACTTTCTTGGGGTTTCCTTTATTTTTTAACTAAGCTAAAATTTGAAACCAAATATCCGGCTCAAGTTCGTGTTTATCTTTATTTGACCCTTCTTTCGGGTGTCGATCATATGCTTTTAGCATCTATACCTTGAGCACGTGTAATTCCCAACATCTTAAAATTAGGGTTTATTTAATTTTATGAATACTACTTTTGTATTTATAAATTTATATTATCGTATTAGTTTTTTGTTTTTTGTTTTGTTTTTTTGGACAAAACTTGTAACTGGGATGTGATCAAACTTGTAACCCCTCTTTGGGAGTGTCATAGTGACGTATTAGTTTATTTGTTAAAACAAATTGAATGCTTTTAAATTATACGGGTAATTACTAAAAGTGAATATTCTCAAACCCTCTCCAACGCTGAACCATTGTGGCTTTTGAGCACCGTTTAAAAATATGAAAAATGTTACTTGTACACGCTGGCTTAAACGCCTGTTTACATGCCGAGTGCATTTTGTCTAACAATTGATTTTCATTTTAGTAAAAGGAACTGTTCGTAACCTCGAAAAAATGTAAAATGCACATATAATTCAAGGTCACACACAATTCCTTTACTAAAATGATAAACAATTATCTGTGCACAAACAAAATATACTCAGCGTGTAAACGGGCGTGTAATCCAGCATGTACAAGTAACATTTTTTTTTTAAAAATATTAATATCTATCTACGGCAATAAGGATGATGCATTGTCCGGATCTATTATTCAAGAAAACAATATTTTTTTATACAGAAAAAGTTTCTGTTAGCACTAAAACAGGAAGAAAAAAACCATTAAAACCTACAAAACAGTGGCGATTGCATAGAGAAAAGCAGTAGCTTATATAAAGCAGTATAGGAAAAGCTATAAGCGGTGGGAAGTGGGAAGTAAGTGCTACTGCACAGCTGAAATCTTAGGCTGCTGCTGCCTGAATGGTAACATTTGGTTTGAACACTCCGCGGGGTATCCCTCTGCCATTCCCTCGACCCCTGCCATTACTTCTGCCTCTGCCTGAAAGAAACCATAGCATCTTGTTACTTTTCTGTGTCACAACAAAATGAATTATCCTTCTGGTAAAAAGGCTGATGGAAGTAAATATTCGAAAGGAGCTAATGTCCAATAAAAATTAAGGTCTGAAAGAAAGAAATAATGCTAGATAAGAAAAAGTTGTAGTATGCATAAATGCACTTACCACGAACTTGAGCAGGTATTGTTGTTCCCGATGCACTGTAGATATCATTCCTAGTTACATAGGCTCTCCCCCGTCCTGGATAACCACGGCCTCTTCCACGACCACGCCCTCTGCCTCTGCCTCTTCCAGTGATACTGCGCTCTCCTTCCCATCCACCATCTTCATCATTCCTTACTACTACTCCATTGTTTGTAGCCCCTGCTTAAAAGTAGAATACCATTTAGAGATATTGTTCTATTAACTCAACATGCACACAGCTCTAATTTTTTCCTTCTTTGTTTTGCAAGCTACTAGAGTATAGAATATCTGAACGAGAACGAAACATCGTAACATTCATATACAGAAAATACGATCCTCCCGTTAAATGAGTAACTTACTCCTTTCATAATCATATGTGGCCACTGAATTCACTTGATCAGCGGGAATTGGTGGTTGGTACCTGCAAGAGTAGTAGAGTACAACAAAACAGTGTGGTTTATCTACCTTGGGTAAAAACATGCTGCACTGCAATGCTTTAACATAAGAAGAGAGACCTGGAAAGAACCCAAGCATAAAATGAATTTACACTAAAAACTTATTAATTGTCTTAAATTAGTTAATACTACAAATTCATGCATAATCCATCGTGTCAGCTTCCCTTCCTGTACAACCTTCTCAAGAAGGAATGACGAGATGAAATGCCATAGTTTTTTTCCCACTCGTATGTAAAACATCAAGTAAGGTAATGAGATGGGAGTGTTGTTATGGTCATGTGTCATTGAAAAATTGAAATTTTAAAATCAGTATGCAAATTGTAGAGCATGACTGTAAATCTTGATTCTACTGAAATTATATTTGTTTCGGACAATGAACGTTTACAGGTGCCACGACGTAAATTAGTTTCAAAGTTGAGATACACACTTCAACTTAAAGATCAATATTGTGGTTGTTTTGGCCCTTCACATTTTATTGGAATAGGTTTGTATAGGAAACTACTCCATATTTGAATAAATATGTCAGAAATGCAGTATCAAATAGAAACATAAAAATACAGTCCACCCATACAGGACAGAAAATGCATATCATCCATTTGATTGACTGCCGTTAATTTTCAGAAGATGCACTCAATTATTTTCAATGATGTGATGGATAATTACCCTGGGGAAGAGCAATTCAACTCCGTCTTGGACAGGGTGACTGTTATCACAGACACATGACGGACTGTCTCTAGGCTGCATTAGGAAAGAGTTGAAGCTTTGGAAAGTATTCATTGTGTCAGAGTAAGAAAATAATAAAAGAAAATTGAAAAATAATAGTGCTGTATTACGGAACAAGTCCTTCTTCCAAAGGTTCCCATGTATCTGTGATATCAACAGAACCAATGGTAGTATTCTGATGGAGACCTGCAACTCTTCTCTGTCACAAAGAACAATTACATGTAATAAGAGAATATGAGTTAAAATATAAATGGAAAATAGTGAATTGCCTGACTGCCACCTTTATCAATTCAGCAACAATCACTGTTTTATTTATTGCTCTTCCCATTGCCTTGAGTGCTATTTCTTTAGCCCCTTTCTCCTGCACAAAGTTTTACAAAACTGAACAGATGAACAGTGATACTGTAAGATAAAATGAAAGCACTTGTAGATCAAATGGCTGATCCAAATATGTTGTGCTTGTTTGATCCCAAACTGTCCCAAAGCATATGAGAGTTTACCTACCTAAATAATAGGTAAGAATATCTTTTCAGGAATCTTAAGAATCGGACATTTTAGAAAAATGGCATTTCACACATCGAGGAGTTGATTGAGGATCATCACAAAACGCACAGACAATCAAGAGCTCCATTCTCCTCATTGATATAGGATTACGTCTTGTTTAAGGTATGCAATATTCATTATACATTCCATTCATCATCACTTGCACTAAAATGCAAGCATACTATTACAGCAGCAATGATTGGAGATTTAGGAAAGGATGACTTGAAAAATACCAACTACTGGTCACGTAATCAGCATAATGTCAACTTTAGAAATTACAATTTGATAGGCAAACTTTTTAATATACGGAATATAACACAAGCATATTTTGTGGTAAAAAAGTACGGCCTAAGTGCTAACATGAGAGTCAGAGAGGTGTGGCTGGATTCAAAGTTATGATTACTTGTCCATGAACAGTAGTTGGTATTTTTGTTGAACTGCCAATAGATGCATTATTTTTACATAATTTAAAATATATTAGTAAAGCTTAAATCTCTACAAAAGAAAATCCTAAAACAAAATATTAAAATTACTAGAGCAGATCACGATTCAACATATTATTTCCTCCTCTACCTCAAAAAAGTTCTATACTCCATTTCCCCTATGCCAAATTTTCATCAGATCTCCATTTTAACCAACTATTTAGTAGTTTATTCCTTTGAAACAAATTCGAGTTGTGTTCATTGGACATAATTTCAAAGATCAATTTTGGAAGTATCAAACCTTAAAGATAAAATATGAATTTACAGTTTAATGATATGATCTAAACTTAAATCCAGAAGGATCTCTTACAATTCGAGCTGGTTTAAACACACAAATAAATCATTGTAGATAACAAACAGATCTCTGCATTTAATGAATGGAAAAAACTATCCACATTTGCTAAGTGTAAAATTACCTGAAGAAGGTTATTGGCGTAGGTAATGTAGTTCCTCAGCCTCCCCTGCGCGGTGATTCTGATCTCATTTTCGTTCATAGGAGTCTCCTCCCTCGGCTTCTCCACCTTCTGGTACCGATCCATTTCCCGCTCTGCAAAAATCAACACACGGAATGTGTTTGACTGGATCTATGCAAACAGAAGTGAGGAATCAAAACTTCAGTGAAGAATTTAGGCAATGAATGAATGCTACGGTTCAGGAGGGAAGATGAAGGCCCGCTGTTGAGACGAGGCTTTGTTTGTTGGGTCTAAAAATGAAGAGAGAGGGTGTCGGCGGGAGATTCGTTGGTTGGAGGAAGGAACAAATAGGGCTGAGACGAAATTAACGGTCGCACCACGACCGGGTCCATCCGTTCACTCTTTTTTAATATACGTCCTAGTATATTAAAAGCATAATAAATACCAAAATAAAATTTAATTACACAAATTGAACATAAATTAGTATAATTTCATTACTACTCTAGTCACCAGTCATATTTTTGTAAATTAGCAATCTTTATTTTAGTCGTACTCTCTTCGTCTCTTAAAAGTTTGCCAAGTTTGACCAGCACCATGATTAATAAAGTAAAAACTGTGTGATTAAGGTTTATGCAGAGGAGAGACAATTAATTGAAACTGCAAATTCTTTACTTAAAAGATAGTGGCAAAATTAATGGGACACTCAAAAAATGAAAATTGACAAAGTTTTAAAGAACAGGGAGATATATCTTTATTGTAAACAAATAATAATGAATATATTACTAAAAAGAAAGTAGTTGATAAAAGTACCACCCTCAATATTTTAATAAATATAATAGTGTTATATTCAATTTTATTATAGGCCGTAGTATAATAATAACAACAACAAAAACGACGACGACGACGATAATAATAATAATAATAGCAGCAGCAGCAGCAGCAGCAGCAGCAGCAGCAACAACAACAACAACAACAATAATACTCCATCCGTCCCGCAAAATTCTTCCCAATTTGACTTAGATCGGAGTTTAAGAAAGTGAGAATAAAGTGAAAATGTATGATTGTGATTGAGTGAGAAAAATGTAGATGAATGGTAGCCACACAAAATTTTCCAAAAAGACAAATAAGAAGAACTTTCTTGGGATTTTCCGAAAAAGTTAAGTGAGAAAAATTTTCAGGAACGGAGAGAGTATGTTCATAATAATTTTGGTCATAGTTTCATCCATACGTTTTATTGTAGTAATACTTAAGTAGAATCTTAAAAGAAACTAATGTTTCACAACTTATTATGACTAATTTTTATTGAACAACAAGAAAATTCTTGTGAATATTATAAAAGAGTAGTTGTAGTCATGATCGACAAGCAATTAAAGGTGAAGAAGGAAAGAGAGGAGTGGTTCTGGGTGGATTTTCATCGTGAAAAGTTGGCTAATTTTCGTTTCATGTGTGGATTGGTCGTGCGGACAAGTTCTGTCTCATGTAGCAAAGGGGTGTATTGTATAGGATTAGTGCCAAAATTTTAAAAATTGTTAGATTTTAAAAGTTTAGGTGTATTCAATGTGGACTTTTAAAAATCTAAAAGAAATTAGGTGTATTCAATATAGACCTTTAAAAGTCTATAGAAGTCTATGCGTATTCAATCTTCCGTTCATTCTTATTGACTTCTAAAATCATGGATTCTCATGGACTTTTAATTCATTCTTAGTTCAATAATCCTCTACAATTGTCTCTTCTCCTCACCAAAGATTTCTGTGGACTTTTCTGGTGTCTTCTACTTATCACAAGTACGCATAGATCTGGTTGCAGTCTTGCAGATTTGGCTAATTATTTACCTGGTATCACAAATCGGTCAACAAGTCCTAGGCTAGTAACGATCGGGTCGCGAAGTGGGTATCAGGATGGTCTTAATATGCAAGATTTGAACATTAAATTTTGATTTTTTTATCATTTCACGATAAGTAAAGTTGAACAAGAAGATTCTACATTAATACTGATACACAAGATAAACTTAAATAAAATTACAAAGTGATATTTTATAAATAGCCTCTTATGAAGAAAATTAATAAAAATAAATTTAGATTCTTATATTTCATATATTCTTCAGAAGTTGCCCTAAATAGGAGTAAAAACGTTTTGAAATTCTAAAATAGGAGTATCATGTCTTTTATTCCTTGAATATGAGTAATCTGCCAAGTTTGGAAAAAATGTCATGTTAAAAGCCTTGTAATGCCAAACTTGGCAGAAATTTACTCTTATTCAAGGAATAAAAAACATGATACTTCTATTTTGGAATTTCAAAACGTTTTTACTCCTATTTAGGCAATTCTCTCTTTATTCTTGTAGAACTTTGCGTTGCTAGATGAATTACATTATTTCATTTATTTATTTAATTGTTTCTTATCATATTATACAGATGAAATTACTCACGGTAGAACTAAAACATAACATTTTTTGAAAATATGACCATATGTTTGATTTTTCTAAAATAGGACTAAATATTACATTTCCACCCCAAATTTAATTAATTAACATAATTAATTATGGTGATGATGAATTGTCTCTCATTTCCTTGCACAACCAAAGTCATTTTATTGATGGCGGATCAGTCCGATGACAACGATGAACTCCCGTGACGGAGGCGGACAAACAAACTGGTAGCGGCGATCTAGGTGAAAATTCCGACAACCCAGCAGAGGCGCTCCGGATTTAAAAGTCTATGGACTTTTTGAAAATCTACAAACTTATCCATGACTTTAAAAGTCAATAGAAGTCATTTATAACAAAGTCAATGGATTTAAGTCCATTGACTTTTTTAAAAGTCAATGGATTAAAAACGGTCCACCACAATCCATATTCAATATACCCCCCAGCGGTGGACTCAGGTTGGTTCATTCCCTATTCCAGGGAAAAATATAGGAGCCTGACATGCTATATTTCAGTTCTGAACTCATTTCGATTGACCAGGCGGTCCCCGTTTCGATTCTTGTCCAGACTAAGTCCAGTTCCCCTTTTTTTTTAAAAAGAATTCTTTATCAAAGGGTAAAAATGTAAAAAACAAAAATGTGCTAACATATAGTATGAATTAAAAAAATTATAATTAATAAATTTAAATATATACATAACCTTTTAAAATTTAAATGACTTGCACTTTTATTGAAGTTGGGTTAGTATTCATTTTATAAAGATATGGGAATAAAAGCAAACGAAGTTCTTTATTTTTTATTAAACAATGAAATAGGAAAAAAGTAATAATAATTTAAATAAACTCTATTCGCCCGAGCTTTCACTTCCCACATTTGTTGTTGTTTCTGTCACGAAATGGCGTGTTGGTGCGATATTCCGTTCTTGAGTACAACGTCTAGACTTTAGCCAATCATGAAAGAAACAAGTGTTTCAAATGATTGAGCAATCAATTGTGTTTGTAATCGGTAAGAACGTTGTCAGCGCTACTGAATCATTGTTCAACCACAGCTTTTGAAACCAACATGCATAGAATTTGTCTTTCCATTGTTGATAATATAGGAAATATTGATTTTTGTCTTCATACTCACAAGAAATATAATAAACTAATAGTCTAACTACTAGCCATTGGGAACAGACCGGGACCGACCGGTTCTGGTTCCGACTTTTGCCTACCCAGGACCAGATAATACAAATTGAGGGTATCGATTCCGGTCTTCCTCCAGGACCGGAAAACCAGTCTTCCGACAAGTCTTGAGACCTCCGGCAATCAGGCCATTTCTTGTCCAGGATGGTGACCGACCCACCCTGACCCTAGTTGCAGCAGGGCGGAGAGTGGAAAAGGGAAGAGAGCAAAGGATGTCAGGACAAGGGGGCTCGAGATGCCAGCCAAATGCATGAGGACACCAGGGGGATGCGAACATAGAAATGGAGTTATTTGACCCGAAAAATGGGAAGCATGTGAGCTGGGATGAGTCCGCTCGCCAAAAATGTTAAGATTCGAGAATGAAGAGTTTTGATTTTTTTTTACGTTGTTAGTCATATTGTTTCATTTCAGTTTGTACTTTGTAGTAACATGGTTCTTCATATGGGAAAGGAATAATAATAAAGGAACAATGGAATATCTTTTATCAATATACAATGTCATGATAAGGCGCAATACTATCCTACTAGGCACACTTTGATTTTCTAATCATTTTTTTGCATTGAGTTCCAGTATTATAAAAACGTCATATATAAGGCATATTTACTAAGGGAAAAGCTCAAAACCCTTCTACTATATTGAATCCATCACTTAAGTCTCTATACTAAAAAATCTAGATAAATAATAATTCTTCATAACAATGAAAAATGGTGTGAAAATGTAAAAAACATAAAACTAAAATCTAATAATTTTAAAAAAGAAGAATATACAATAATTCCAAAAGGGCAAAAATAGACATTGAAACTATTAGTTCTTCATAGTTCTAATTTATACTTCTTCAAAATTCAACAATCTTGATTTTTTTTAAAATAAAATACCTTATTACGGAGTATATCTCAAGACCTGGTTAAAAGGAGAGATTGATCAATTTTTTTTAAATAAACGTCCTTATATAATATTTTCTGCAGTATAGGGGATTAAGTGAGATTGGAAATAGTAGAAGGGGTTATTTGACTCTTTTACCTACTGTAAAATGGTTGAAAATGTGATATTTATACGTAGTAGAAGTTTCACATTAATGTGAATGTGCGGTTGGAAAATTGCTTTAACGCTAAGTAAGTAATGTAAATATTGCTTTAATGCTTTTGCTGCTTGATTAATGAACAATTTGTAGGGTGTTATTTTATTCCTATGCTATATGAAGAAAGACAAGACAAAGTTGGGAGTATGGTGTTAGAAGCCCCCTTTGGCTCTGTTGGTGCCTACATTCTTTCTCGTGCTAATTACCCGCATGGTCCACTTTTGTGTACCAAATATCATTTATGACCCGACTGCCTTTTCTTTTCATTTTTAACTTATATATTTTCAATTTTAGTTTTGTTATTTCACTTTTAGGTAGCCTTGCTAACCGCTTCCTTAAGTAGCGTACTTTCACAGGAGAGAGATGCAGAGCAGCTTCCTGATCGGCATTCTTTGCCGCACCAGTGAAAATCTGAGAGAGCCGACGGAGATCTCATGGCTGTGTCGGTAGAAAATATGAGAGAGCCGACCGATAGATCGATCCGTGACTTCCAACTCTCTTCTTAGGGAATGGTCCCATGTGGACGGGATTGGACATCTCCGATGAAGGTGTGTCGGATTCCTCACCCCAACATCATCAATCAATCATGCAATCATATTGGTGGTCTTCAGGCTCAAACTAAGAGCAGATCGAGCTCCTAATTAACACTGTAGCTGAGTACTATGCTTCTGAGAAAAGAGGTAAAGCTTTATTGTTTTGAATGCTTCTCAAATATGTTGGAATTCAGATCTAGTATGTGATGACGACTTCTTTACAAACCACACAAATTCAACCGTATGGACCAATTTTCATCGCATCAGTCTTAACTTTCTTCTCTTCAAAACCTAGCTTCATCGGATCGAGCTAAGTAGTTATCCTATGCCAAATTCAATATTTGGTACTTGGGAGATAAACTCCAATGACAATTGTTGTATCTATGCTTCTTTGAAAGTTAGGAAAATTGAAGATAAATTCCACCACTAGATCAAGTGAATTGACCTTCCAATTTTCTTCACTATTCTTCTATTAATCATTAAAATCTCTTTGTTTAATTAGTTTTGAAAGGCCTGCTCTTATTTTAGTATTTTTGGCTAGTCTCATAATCGTAGGATCTCAGTGTTGATAAATTTTATTGGCACTCATCCTAATAGGCTAATAATTTCAGCTATAATGCACGCATGTAAATTGTAGCATTGATTGTTAATGAGTATATATTAATAATTTACATATCTCGACATTGATAATTTTTCTCCTTTTCCCCTCCATATTTTATCACACACAAGGAAAGTACATATTATTGAGTGTTTTTTTGTTGCTTTTTGTTTCACCGTGTTGCTTTTTTGTTGATTTTTGTTGATCACTTTCAATGATTGGTTTTTTATATTGTTGTTTTTTGTTTACTTAAGCTTCCCCCATTTGTTTTTTGAATTCCTTTAGTATAAAATGACTTTATAAATATAGTTATTTGGGCTTAGTAAAAAATTACTTCTGTATATATTAATTTGACTCATGGATTTATGTTATATGCATTTGAGTGTAATGGTTACATATGGTTCCTGGTACTAGTACTGGCAGATGCCAAGAAGATCTGATTTTTCATCAAGCAACTTGATTCTGATGGGAGGGGTGATCATCATCACCAAGAGAGGAGATAGACCTAGAAGCAGAAGTCCTGGAAGAAGATGTGGACAAAGCAGAAGTCCTATGAGCAGGAGAAATAGAAGCCCGTATATGGAAGGCAATGCTTAGAGAAGGGCAAAGATTGAGAAATGGAAAACGGAAAGAGAGCGGAGAGATTCGATCTACTGTAAATAGTGAATTTGGCACAAAGGAAACTGATGAGAGAAATGGAGCTGATTACTACGAAGCTAAAATTGATGATGGTTACCACTTACCAGCAATAGCAATAAACTTGAGAAAGACTATTTCAATTAGTTGTGGAGTACAGGTCAGTCTACTGATTTGTGATATTGATAGAGCAAATCCCTTTATACTTCAACTCATAGTTTGAAGTCTTTCATGCAGAACAAGTTCAGGATGTAATGGGTGATGTTGTTGGGTTGTGACAAGTGAAGGACATGTCTATGTAATGCAGGTCTTTTCTCTTGCAAGGCCATCACTAGCAGCTACTGTAAGGATATGTTTCACCCCCTACTAGATAAGATGCTAGAAGCTCTTTCATGGAGTGAACTTCAAATATTAGAAAGATTGTTTTAGTTATATTTTGGTTGAACTAACCACAAGTTCCTTTTTTTTAGTGTCTGATTAAGTACAATAGTGCCTTTAAATGATTTTAGTTCTTCAAGTGACTCAAAAAACATTGCTTCAAGTTTTTGGAGCTAGGTTTGTTATGGTTTTTTGCTGCTTGACAAGGACATTTGCTCGTGAATATGATATGGTTCTCCTTCAAGCCCAAAATGATTTAATTTGATCAGACTTTATAGCAATTACTTGGAAATTTGAGCATATTTTATATTGAATTTTCCTGTATTCGATCGTAGCTTATTAATGTACTTATATATATAATATGTTTGTATGTGTATGTGTGTAAAAACATATAAATTGAAAATGTTTGCATTTTTGAAAATAAACAGCCACAAGAAACAAGAATAAACAATAAAAAACAAAATGTGCAAAATTTGCAACAAAAAGAAACACATATAAACCACATGCAACAAAACAATTTATAGTAAAAAACAAAAGTTTCAAAGTAATCAACAAAAAGAAACACCAAGAAAACATGTGTGACAAAAAGAAACAATAAAATGGTAATTAAATTTTCTATCTATTTATGAAGAACTATGTTACAAATTTCATGTATTTTAATTTTTCCTTTTTTAATACACATTTTTTTTATTTTTGAGTTTTTATATTTTACATGCTTTTTAGTAAAACATAATTTTTTTTATTTTTTATAAATCTTAAAAAATGGTTTTGACTTTATTCTATTTTTTATATTTGTTTTTCATAATTGTTTCAAAATTATATATATACTTGTTTTTTAAATAATTTACTTTGTATTAATTACGGTTTAAAAAAATGTACTCGTACATTAAACTTTCTAATATCTTTTTACATGTTACAATAGTTTCAAAAAAATATTCTTATTTTATATATTGTTTCATCAATTTTTCGCTTTGAAATTGTTTTGAACAATTTTAAATTTTTATTAGATCTTGATTTTTTATAAAATTTTTGAAATTTTTATATTTTTATATCAAGTATATTCTTTTTTAAATCATTACAGGAATAAAACATATATTATATATATTTTATAAAATTCCCCGCATTCCCAAATATTTTATTTTTACATTTTTATTTCCGTGTTTTGTATTTCTAAATATTCCATACGTTTTTTATATTTCATATTTTTTAAATTTAAATTTCTCTTTATATTTTTAAAATTTTAAGTCACAAGTTTTCAATATTGATATTTTAAACATATTTTGAATTTTTATATTGGTCTATAATTATTTTATTTTTAGAATTTTATTATTTCTCTAATTGCTTTCATCGTTTTTACCTTTTATTAGATTTTTACACACACACACACACACATATATATATATATATATTCAAAATTGAGCACTTCCAACAATTTTTATTAATTATTTATGAGGGAAACTTGCTTTCATTTTAAACGTAGCACTGATGGGAGTAGCTAAGCAAATTACACAGTACTTTGTAAAACCAACATACGCTTTTGAGTAGCTTCCGCATGAGGCTCAGGTCAATCGATTGGGTACTTTTGAATAGAAAAGTTAAGCGAGTCTATATTTGAAAAAAGTTTTAAACGGTGAAAAGAGTGATATAATTTTCACTTTTTGTCTATTTCTGATATTTTCCCTTCTTTCTCCTCTCTATAATCCAACTCTGTCTCTACTACTAGCCCAAATCCAACTCGAGGACCAGGTTGGGTACGACAAGTTAATTGATGTGCTTTTATTAGGGTTGGACCAAACCGATTCCGAGTAAGTGTTAGGGTAGCCGGAACTGGTTCAAAACCTGATTTTGAGTGCTCGGTTTTTCATTTAATTGAGAAACTAAAACGACACCTAATTTTTGAAAGAAACGGGAAAATCATCTTTTAATTAAAAGAAACAATTATGCAAAGAGTACGGAGTTTTGACAGAGTTTCTGAAGCACAAGCATACTTCTTCACCTATCATGCCCAGCACTATTAGGGCATATTTTGAGAAAATCTCCTTATTGGACAATCATTTTTTAATTTCATCTTTATGGATGTTGGACGAAGCTTGAAATACAAAGTACAGTTTTACAACAAGAACACCACTACATCTGTTTGGGGTGAAGTTGCAACAAAAAAGAAAAGTCACTACCGCAAATGCAACCTCAAATAGGGTTTTGATCTATTCTATTAATAACACATACAGTGCGGCAGGGTGGTTGAGAAATGAGGACCTTCCATGTGAACTTTACGGAAACACTGCATCTATACATAGGCACAGTAACATACAGACAGCAGATGCATATCCAATAATGATACAGCACAAAAAAAACAGCTCATGACACTATATTTGGAAGCAATGATTCAACCATACCTGCCTGGGTGACTAGCCACCGTTACTAATAATCTGTGGAATAGAACGGTTTCTGGACTGATGGAACGTTCGACTTCCTCCGCAAGTTGTGCAAATAAGGGAAACAGTCCCGATAAAATATATGGCATTGTTTGCCTGTTACAACTGCATGGAGTTAACTCTTCGCAGGACTCGAGGTGGTCTTCGCTTTTCCGTAACTGGAACCACATTTTCTATTAACTGCAGGAATTATCAATCATGTATAAGTTGAAAAATGAATCCTAGAAAATGTAATCTTTACATTATTTTCGATTTCACAAAATTCGTACTTATTGAACCCTGGAGAAGGAAAGAATCTTCAGTAATTTATTTCACCACTCTAGTGGCGTACCCACAACTTTTACATAATGGAACACAAAAATATGCACAATTGTTCCTAATACAATTTATCATTACAAAGTACGTCGTAAAACATAAAACATTAACATTAGCAGATAACCTGAGAAGTGAGAACAAATCCATACTCCCAAATAATTTAAAATATTTGTGAATGTATGTGCATCTATATCTATATACGTATACAACATTTAGATAACAAGAGTACAAAGACCAAACCGGCCTGGTTAGACAATATAACTGCCACCTAGAACCGGTCAAAATCTAGTCATATACGTATTGCGTAAGCCTCATTGCGCAATGAGGCGTATGCCTAATGCCTAAAATGTGTGTGTGTGTGTAAAGACTAACAAATAATGAGGCCATTATCCTAGCAAAGTATTATGTTCAAATTTCAAACTCTAGAACAACAGAAATTTCTGAACCCATTCATCAAAACAAAATTATTAGGGAAAACTATCAAATATGTCCCCATACTATATCGAAAAATGGCAATTGAGCCCTCGCACTACAAAATCACCTAATTAAGTCCATGAAGTTGTAAAAAACATTCAAATCAGAAGTTTAGACAGCCACCTCCCCGTCTTCTGGTTAGCAACTTAAGTGGCGGTCTGCGTGGCACTATTATTTAATTTTTTTCACTTTTTAATGTAATATAAAGTCCGTTTTTGTCATTTTGCAGCCTTTACCTTTACCTTCTCGTTCTTAACTTCCTCTGTTTCTAAAGCTCTATTCAACTCGATCTGGCTCAGTGGGTGGTTTCCAGTATAGCGGTCGTGTTCTTGGTGTCGCAGGAGCGTTGTTCTTGCGTCAACCACATCCAGGGGCGGAGCAAGGACTCTGGGCCGGTACAAAGAATATTTTTGAAAATTTTTTTACACGCAATTTTTTACACTAAAAATAAAGACATTTTTAATATTTGGGCTGGGCCAGGGCCAGGTCTGGGCCAGGGCCAGGTCTGGCCCACCCCTAGCTACGCCACTGACCACATCACCTCCGACACAACAATGACAACAGGGACAATGAAGAGACCATGGTTGGCCGCGCCTGCGCTGCCACTGTTGAATCCCTCCCGTTTGAACAATTCATTGATCGACAGATCCACAAAGTTGTTTGCTAATGTTAAATATAAACATTAGCAATATTTATTTATTTATTTTTCACTTTTTAATGTAATATAAAGTCCGTTTTTGTCATTTTGCAGCCTTTACCTTCTAGTTCTTAACTTCCTCCCTTCCTAAGCAAATTTGTCTTCTCCGTTTCTAAAGCTCTATTCAACTCGATCTGGCTCAGTGGGTGGTTTCCAGTATAGCGGTCGTGTTCTTGGTGTCGCAGGAGCGTTGTTCTTGCGCCAACCACATCACCTCCGACACAGCAATGACAACAAGGACAATGAAGAGACCATGGATGGCCGCGCCTGCGCTGCCACTGTTGAATCCCTCCCGTTCGAACAATTCATTGATCGACAGATTCACAAAGCTGTTTGCTAATGTTAAATCTATAGTACGATATATTTCCTAGTGTTTTCATCTTGATCGCCATGATTGTTGAATCAAATCAACTAAGTTGAATTGTTGGAGGATTATAATTTTCGTAATATGTATCATGTATTATGCAAATAAAGACAGCCTAAATGGTTGGTGTTTTGAATACTTTTCTCTTTGTTATGATTTCAGAAAAAAAAAATGCATTCTTTTTCCTCCAGTGGAAGAATCGAAGATGGTAATGACTCTAAGCAAGTATGAAGCAGAGGCAGAGGGTTATTCATGACTTCATCTTTTTTCACATAACTTTTCGAAGCCTTATTTATCTTTTAGTACAGGGGTAAGACTGCGTACATCCGACCCCCCCCCCCCCCTTACCCCACTGTAGGTGGGAGCCTTGCGGCACTGGGGTAAATGAAAATGATGATGATGATTTATCTTTTATTTTTTGTTTGTCTAGGTTAGGTTTCATAATAATACGGAGTATAAAATTTGAGTGAGGCGAATCTATCTTGTTCGTCCTACTCCAGTGTTCCTCTTTGTTGTACTGGTTTCATTGGATCAAAGAGAACTTCTTTACATCAGAAAAATAGAAAAAGAACTAAAACTCTAAAAGCAATGCCACATGTAGTACACGTAAGCTTGGTAACTGGAAACCGAAAGGTGACTGCCTAAATTATTGATTTGGATGTTTTTACAACTTCATGGACTTGATTGGGTGATTTTGGAGTATGAGGGTTTAGTTGCCGTTTTCGATATAGTGCGAGGACTTATTTGATAGTTCTCCCAAATTATTAACATATTATACTTTTATGTTTATTAAATTGATCACTGGAAAACTGAACCATCACTATCTAGCCGTTCAAAATAGGAATCATAACCGTTGAAGTGTATAACATATTAATTATACAAACTAAAAGTGGGCCGAGTGGGCCCAAATAATACCCTTACACTGTGTAACTATTCCTTGATTACATTCCCTACTAAATGGTAATAATTTCATACTCCCTCCGTCCTTAAAAACTTGGCCATATTGACTTTTTTAGGTCAATGATGGCCAAGTTTTATCAATAATTTTTTTTATGCACAATTATTTAATATATCATATTATATGAAAATGTTTTTTGTTAAAAGTATTTCCATAAAAGTAAAATTTATCTCATACAAATATAATAACTAAAATCATTGTCCAAACTTTACCGTTAATGATCAATAACCGGTCATTACCGTCATGACCATGAAAAGTCAATATGGCCATGTTTATTTGGAACGGAGGAAGTATTTGTTAGTATATTGAAGATTATTTTCACTGCACGTTTTTCATTCTCAAGGGGTGAAAAACAACACTAGGGAAATATCTGATACATTTGTTGATCGGATTGGAAACCAAGTCCAGGTCTTCAACATAATAAGGTCAGCTTAACACTAAAAAAAGACTTGTATTACTCACTTAGTTTTGGTATCTCCCATATTGAATGAGAACATTGTGCAACATGCTATATTAAATAGCATCAGGGGTGACAAATGACCTTTCTTTTGTAACCCCCTTAAAGATTAGAAAATACAATATTTGCATAGGGAAACTTTAGATAAGCTCTCCAAATAATATCATTTCATGCAATTTCCAAATATAGAGAACAAGGCTCCTGAAGCAATACCTGCTTAAACCGTTCTTTTGTCCTCTCCGCCTGAGAATTAGCACCACAAGAAAAACCCATAAATGGAGAAATACAAACAGATTAAAAACAAGATGTTTGTGAAAAATCAGACAACAACTTGACGTATCAATAGAAAGCAATAAGCTGATTTCTATTTTAAAAGTTATTGTATCACTTATATTATATTAAACATTGACATGCCTCTAGTGACAGCATGTCCACATTAAAAAATTCTCCCCACTTAAAGTAGGAAAGTACAGATGTACCAAAAAAGTAGGGAAGTAGAGATGCATAAAAATAAACAGGGAACTAGAGAAATAAAACCTTCCTCAAAATCAGTACTAATGCACAACATTTTGTTTTAGTCAACTTCTTTAAGTGGAAGCTTTTACAGATTACGAAAGGTTACTTACACCTCTAAAACTTATTTCATAGATAGCTTGAAGTATTTGACAAGACCAATTGCAACTTGGCTTGTTAGAAATTTTACATAAAAAAATAAACTTCACTTCTTTATTTTATGTGGCATAAGTTGTTCTGAAACAGGAGTACTAAAATCCAAAGAAGTGATGAAAGAGGATGGCTTGAATAGTAATATGATGGTTATATATAAAGCTTGAAAATTATACTACCTCCGTCCCACTAAGATTGGGACAATTCGGTTTACGATGCTTGACCGACGATAATGCAAACACATCCCTGTCCGCTCTCAAATTATTTTTAGAAAAAGAAAATTATATATTCAGAAACTACATTTAAAGTTTTACAAAGTCGCAAAAACCTGAATCAAATTTGATAAAAAATTGATATATAAAGTAAGAGATTAAAAGTGATTAGTGGGACGGAGGGAGTACTTGTGATGATGGATTTTATCAAAATAACCCTCTTGAAGTGGGTTATATAACTTCAATGTAAATAAATGCTCATTCGGCAGTAAATAAATTTCTTCAGCACCCGAGAGACTAATAGGTGAAAATTGACATGAAGGAAGCATTTTCATAGTACTGCCTCCAGCCTTAAACACCTTTCGTGTTTCCCTTCCATGTTTGTCCCAAACCAACAACAACACATTACCCTTGTGCCGCAAAGGCTCCCACCTACGGTAGGGTAGGGAGACTGTGTCCAAATGACCCATGATGAAAATCGCGTCGAAAATTGCATGGACTTACTGTTGCTTCATAATAAAGAAACACAGACAGTTTAGTGAGGCATTTTGCTTTATACTATCATACACCCAAGCCAAAAATAGTGAGTCTTTGGCTCCATTGGAAATGATGGAAAACATGTTTGTCCCAAAACAATATTTGAAATTCCTTCTAACAAATGAAATGTGTTGTTGATGTTGTTTCACACATTTTAACCTAAATCATAACCACAAGTTTTCATATTCAATCACACGGAGTACTTTTTGATAACTTTGCCAAGTCAGAACTGAAATATTATTCTACACGCATCAATGCTACATTTGAGGAGGAGCTGGTTTAGTTCACTTAACCATAATACTGTACCTAAGACACCAAAAAAGTAATCATAATGCCTTAAGAGGGGATGTGTTGATATGAGTATGAACTTTCCATACTTTTATTCAGAGGATCACTTGACAAAATATGACTATTCCCAAACTTAAGGAATAGCGAGCACCGAAATGTTGTAAAAAACAGCTGAAAATGAAAAATATTGGCTGGATCCTGCCTTTATATGCTCCATCTCCAACATAAAGTTCAACAGTTTATGACTGATAAGAAAAACAGTGAAGCAACAAAATATATGACCATTCTCACCACCAGAGTAATGAGGAAACGCCACATTAATGAGAACATGATGCTTGAATTTTCAAAATGTAATACCTTTTCTCTCAATAACTGCTCATTCTCCTCCTCTAGTCTTGCTGCCAAAGACTCTAGCTCATCTTGATAGGCCTGCAGCAATAAAATAGAACTAAACGAAAATTAAAGAAAACATAAATGGATTAGGAGACAACAAAATAATTGTGGAAGGCAACGCAGAGCAATCTTTTACCTGTTTCCGCTCCCTTGATCTTGCTGCAGACTCCCTATTCTTGATCATCCTCCGTTGCTTTTGCATGAAAGCCTTGTCCAGCTGTTCCAAAGCAGTTCTCCTCTTCCCTCTCCCTACTCCATTTACCTCCATAACGTTCCCAAATCCTACCATTTTCTCCATACTGTGTTGTGGAGTACACATGATGGGACTGTCATACAAGAAACTCCCCCCGCTAAACCTCTCGCAGACAGGCTCGATCTTCACCTCCAGAGGCAAGGGCTCCACTGCACGTTCATCGACAGCCCCAGCCTTCAACAAAAAATCCTCTAGAGTCATCATTTCATCCATTTCCTCTTCCTTACATTCCACCGCACCCGTCTCCTTCCACTGCATCTTCTTCCCCTCCACGATCTCCCTCCAAACATCGTCCACTGTCTTCCGCACCACAGGTCTAGTGACAGGGGTCGTCATCAAGTTATCTTCAGCAATGTCTCGAGACTCGCTTTCAGCATTCAACAGAGTACTCCCTGTCGCAGCTTGATGATCGCCGTACACATCCTCTAAGAATCTGTCAAGGGTCATCAAATTAGAATCCGGATTTCTATCTATGCCTTGATTCGCAGTTGTACAAGTCTGATTGCGTGATAAGATTGGTAAATTTGTAGACGAAGAAGATGGTGATGCTGCGGAGGAGGCTTTAAGTCGGACATCCGAAGTCGAAGTTGAAGAAGAAGTCATAAAATTGGACGTTTCCATTTCAGGGTCCGTAAGTATGTACTTCGTATTATGCAGGGTGAGTGAGTGATACTTTAGGAGGCAACCAGTGGCTAATAGGATTGGACTAGGAGATTATCATCGTTCTCTTGTTGTTTGTTTAAGATGCTGGAAAGCTAGGGAGAGATGATATTGGAAGAGTTTTTTCCAGAAAAAATGTTTGGTGTATCGTGTACACTTAGTCTCTCACAAACAACTCATATTAAGTTGTTTGTCACAGACAACTTGTTTGCGAAGGTTAAACAAGTGTACACAAAAACAGCGGCGGACGCAGGATTTCCAGATAACAGGGGCGGCAGTACAAGAATATACATACAAATACATATATATTAAAATTTTCGGGGTAAATATTTCTATAAAAAAATCCTGGAGGGGCGACAGCCCCCCATTGTGTCCGCCACTGCACAAAAGGCGTACACATTTTGTGTACACCTAGCAAAACTCTTTTTACCATATCTACTACTACCGGAGTACTCCCTCTATCCCAACATGGCCAAAGTTTGACTTGCACATAGATGGATAAAATAAAAATGATGTAGTTGAAATTTATATAAAGGAGAGAGAAATAATGTTAGTCACATATTTCACACTTTAAATGGAAATGACAATGTTGGTCCAAAATAGGACGCTCGTAGGCTTTTAGGAAAGCTACGAAAGACACTCAAGTAGGAAATTAGAAAGTATTAAGAAAATGGAAAGTGTTCAGGAGTTCTAGTTACCAGAAATAGCTTATCTTCATTTGAAATTCGAATTGCCTTTTATAGGCGATTACAAATGGTAACAGACTAACAACCAAACATAATCACGACTAAATTAATTACAACATTAATACGGAATTAAATACATAATTAATAGTGCATTGATTGTTGGTCGTTACTCTTCCTGGCTGGCTGGCCGGACGCTTGAGCTTCTTGGGCGGCAGGCTTCCGCAGGGCTGGAAGGCAGGCTTCCGATTGGGCCGGTTGGAAGGCCATATTGGGCTTCTGCTCAATTGGACTCGCGCTCCTTGACGGACTGGCAGGCAGGCTCCTAGCTAGGCCGGAAGGCGGGCTTCCGGATGGCCCGGTAGGCGACCATCTTGGGCTTCTGCTCAGTTGGACTCGCGCTCCTTGACGGGCTTGATCGGCAGGCTTCCGGTTGGGCCTGCTGATCCAAATTCGGGGCCTGGGCCGATTAGGTATTGGGCCTAGTCCCATAATCCCATCACGAGTCCCCCACTCACAGGCTTGAAGATTTTCGCCCCATGAAACGAAGTGTTAGTAAGTGTTAGTAAGTGTTAGTAAGGGCTCGGAAGGGAAGGGAAGTGTAAGTGTTAGACATAATTTTACCTTGTTTGGGAGAGTCAAATGAATGAAGTGTTAATAATGGAAGTGTTAATAATTTTACCTTGAGGCAAAAGAAACGAGTAAAGAGAAGAGATGAAAAAACAAACCATCAGACCCGTGGGAAAGACATTCGAAGTGAAATGTCGAAACATTTTATGTTTTTCGGGCAAATGAGAAGGGTAATAATTGTCCAACACCTCAAAACACTCCAAATCGGGGTGTTAAAAAAATGGACAATTGAGGTGTTGGGAAGGTTATTATTAACATTTGCTAACCATTACTAACACTTCTTAGCACCTCTGATTTTTTCTCCCAAACAAGTGTTAGCATCAACACTTACTAACACTTCCATTACTAACACTCCTCAACACTCAATCCAAACAGGCCGTAAGGGGTGATATCCTTGTTGCAATTTGCAAGGCCACTAGCTGCGAAGAAGATGGCCAAGACAGGTCTTCTCTTCGGGCTCGAGCTCTTGAGACTTGATAATCTCGGAATTATAAATTTTTTCTTTTCAAATTCTCCTTTTCTGTGTCCTGGAATCCGTGAGTCTATTTCCTCGCGTCGCCCTCCAACTCAAAGGCCTTCCATGTCTAACCGCCAGCTGCTTGCGTCGATTCATGATAAGTCCGACGTCATTCTTGGAGTCCGGACTCCACGTTAGCCAGCGCAGCAATCAACCCCAGGCCAGCCGATTTCAGTCAATCGGAAACTGCTCTGTGCTGCACACTGGTGGCCGCCCAGGAGGTTTTACGGCCAGCCCCGGCGTAGCCATCCCTCTAGGTGGCCAGGCGGCCGCCACCATGTGCTCTATAACTTGGGCGCGACGTGCCGGGTCGGAACCCAGGCGTCCGGTGGATGCCCCGTCGTTGATCCTTCTCCGTACAGCAGGATTGCTTGGGTGGCTGCTGCTGCTGCTGCTTGTTTCCTTCTTCAATTTCCTGCAACGATCCTTTACTTGTTGAGGGAATCAGGAAAACTCAGGTGCTCAGTTGTAGTTGCGTAGTTCCATGGGCCCTCTCAAGTTACCTCACGAAATTCGAAAGGAGAGCAGCCATGGCAAGGACTCTGCTGAATTCCGGGTCCCCAGAGCGTTCCTTGGCGAGCCCCGGACTAAATCATTGTACTTGATAATGATGGCTTCACCCACCTTGTACATTTTCTTTCTGACTTGAAGTCGCAACCTTTGACTGAATTAATATTTTATAATTCATTTTCTATACTTTTCATTTTCAATTTATTTGGGGATCCGACTTCTCTAACTTCCCAGGGGAGGTTAGGCTAGCGTGGCCGAGCCTATCCGCCCCCCTCCCGGTCGAATAGAAGTGATCTGTTCGTTGTTGATATGGAATCAACAAGTATGCGACTTGTTCGGCCAGCAAGGCCGGACATTGAACTTTCGAGGAGAACACTTAGGTCGGCACCCCAATGTTCATGACTTGGGGGTCAGTCCTACTGTCGCTTTAACCCGTCCAGTTTGCCCGGACTTGGGGAATAATCTGGTTACTCCAGCGGGGTTAGCCAAACAATAGGGCGGGCCCTGCACGATCCACCATAACGGACCCGCACTGCCAACTCGGAGATGGCGAGAGTGTGAGCTGCTTGGCCAGCGATGTCGGGTGGCGAGCACTCAAAAGGACCCCGAGGTCGCCACCTTGAGCGCTCTCGACCCGGAGGTCGGCCCTACTGTCGCCTCGATTGTCACGACAAACTCTTTACCTTAGAAAATTGCTTGGATTTTCGGAAATTGCTTGGCTATTTTGAGTTCAAGAGCCCGACCGAGGTCGGCCAAACACCGAGGGGGGGCATAGTACTCATTTGTTTCTCTTCTCTCTCCTCTCTCTCTCTCTCTCTCTCTCTCTCTCTCTCTCTCTCTCTCTCTCTCTCTCTCTCTCTCTCTCTCTCTCTCTCTCTCTTCTTTCTCTCTCTGTTTCTCTCTCTCTCTGTTGTTGTTTTTGCCGCCACCCTTCATTGCTAAGTGAGGTCGGGCCTCTTTTGAAAACAAAATATCGCTAACAAAATATATTGAATTCATGATGTGGGCGGACCACATGAAGAATTACAAATTGTAACCTCGTGCTCGGAGCACAAGAGTTTACAAAGAAAAGTGAAACTTCGTTACTTTATTGGTAGAACTTCATCAGGTGCTCGGCGTTCAAGACACGGTCTACTAGCCGACATGTTGTTGTCTTCAACTTGTACGTCCCAGGGCCAACCACAACTTCAACCATGTAGGGGCCTTCCCACTTGATGGAAAACTTGCCTCCCTCCGTCGACTTGCTGGTCTTCCTACGCCTCAAGACGTAATCACCAACGTCGAAGCTCCGGGGTCGGGGTCGGCTGTCCTGCTACGCCTTGACTTGGCGTCGGTAGTTTTTTTGCTTTGATGAAGGCTCGGTCCCTTCTTTCCTCAATGAGGTGGAGCTCGGCTTGGAGCCTCTCCTCATTGTTGGCTGGTTCGAACTCTTCGACTGGTCGGCTTGGGACTACGACCTCCAACGGCGCCCTTGCCTCAAAGCCATTCTTAGATATGGTGGAGTTTTAGACAATAGTATTTTTTTTTTACTCCAGGGGGGTCTGGGGGCCCTGGAGTAATCAGGGATAAAACTCACTCCATTGAGTTTCAAACCCTTATGTGCCTAGCGGGTTTCGAACTCGAGACCTCTCTCACTAGGCACGGTAATCTCACAAGTCATAACCATCTGGGTTGGAATGCTTGGTTTAGGCAATTGTATTTAAATTATGATTTGTTTAAATTACTCCAATATCATTATAGTTTAATTTTAGAAGTTATCAATTACATTTTTTTACATTTAATATAAAATATATTTGTGCATTGTTAATTTAAGTTAATTCTAAATTAGTATTTGATTCATTTCTTATTTGATTCTTATTGCTAACAAAATTTTGAATAAACTATAAATTATGTGATCAAAATTTATTTTTAGAAAAGTAAATTCGTCTGCCATGAAATTTTTATGTCTGATATCGTAATATTTTTGCCCCATGATTTTTTAAATTGATTTTACATTATTTTTACAATACATTTTCTTAATGGGGTCGTTACTTGTATCACGTGTGAGATAATATTCAATGCAAATTCGCCCCCACTCACCGGAATTCCTGGATACGGCATTGATCTTTGGAATGATACAGGAGAGAAAAGAAAGAAGAATAAAATAAGATACGGAGTATGAATGAAAAAGAGAGAATAATCGAAAGAGCTGGGAGTCTGGGAGGGAGAAGAACTCGCAAGCAAGAAAGAGAAGTAAAGAAAAAAGGAATAATTTAGGATCTTGTTTCAGCTGAGATCAGTCTGGTCCTCTAAATTATTATACTCTACATCGCGAGAGTGGTAAGAACTTAGTGTTGATTAGAATACATGATTAAGTCCGATCAACCAGAAATCTGGTTACCCTGGAATCAATCCTTGTTTCCTTTGTCGTTAATTAGAAAGAACCAAACTATTTTTATTCGTTTAGTTGCATTTTAATTTTCCAAACCAATCAATCTCGCACAATTGCATTTATTTTATTTTTTATCGCTGAATTTAATTAATACTTGATGGAGTTTAATCCAACTACGAGAGCTAAATATACGCAAAGTATAGAAATAATATCGAAATAATATGGCAGCGTAAGGCAGTATTACTCTTATTCCGGAAAACGAATTACTAATCCCTTGGTGGGGTGTTTACATGAAGTATCTATAGAGATTAGGAGTAGAATTATGGGAGGAATCTAATACAATAAATGCTTAATTAATGAACTATATTCTTGCTCGAAATAGAACTCCTTTTCGTGCTTCATTCTCACGCAATAATCATCTCCTAATTCCAATCGAGCCCCACCTGTTGCCAAATATCTATCATCGAATGATAGTTTGCCACGTAGGCGTTAGGAATATCCTGGCCTCACTAGAACTCCGCCTAGGCTCGAGGTCTGCTGTCCAGCCCGGCTTGGCTGTGGGTTCCTATCGTGGGCCTGATTCCTAATGGGCCAAGCGACGTATTCAATAGAAATCCCATTTATGGGCTAATCCTGTTAATTAGGCTAATCCTGTTGAGGGCTGATCCCGTTTATGGGCTAATCCTGTTAATTAGGCTAATGCCGTTAAGGGTTGATCCCGTTTATGGGCTGGGTTACGTAATTGGGCCATGACTAGAATCCATGGTACCATCACGAGCCCCCTACTCCTCAAAATTAGCAAGGCTGAATTTTGGAGGAGTAAAATTGGAGCGGTTCTTGGATTTTGAATCTTCATAGGTGGCTGTAACTTTGCCTAGTAATTATTGCGTCGAAGTAGGCTTGCAGCCCGGGCTCAATTTCCAATCCGACTCTTCCTCTTTCCGTCCGCCTAAGCACCTTCACGTGGTTTCCCAAGCGGTTTCTGGGGCGGTTTTTGAGATGGTTCCCAAGCGGTTCCGCTGCTTCCGAAGCATTATTTAGAGTTTCGCTATAAAGGCAATGTTTCCTTCGCACTCCTTTCAGTGTATGTGCATTCCTTGATTCCTTCATGCAAAAAACCTAACTCACCATGTCCTCGTCCAAACCCTCTCCCGTTTCCATATTTTTTTCATGATTCTTCAACCCATTTTTACCTTCCGGCCAATAGGGCTCGGGCCATCACTGTTGTGGCCCTTTCGGACGCCGAATTCGAGACTACCGATGCTCTTGTCGGCCCCAATATAGTTTGCTCTCGCCCTGTTCTTGGTCAGAACATAGTGGATCCTCCTTCCCCGCTTCACTTTGGGGTTCACTAGCTCAGCCTGCGCATGGGGCTTAGGTTGCCTCTGCACCCCTTCGTGCTGATCGTCCTCTCTTACTATTGCATCGTCCCTGGCCAACTGGCTCCGGTGGGGCACCTTCTCCTGGCCGAGTTCACGGCCCGATGTGTGGGTCTAAGGATTAGGCCAAATGTGACCCTCTTCCGACACTTCTATATAGCTCGATCCGGTGCTTTTGCAGCCACGGGCTTCCTCTCGCTCTCCCAGAGGCCTGGCCACCATCTGTTCGAGGTCCCACCTTGCCCAGATCTTTCCCAAAACTGGGAGCAAAAATGGGTGTGGGGTGACCCCGGCCAACGGTGAGTTGTCGTTTATCAACAGGTGGGGAGAGCTTATCCGCCGAAGGGATGTGCCGAGTCTTAACGAGGGGACTGAATATGCCGCCGACCTTATTGGGAAAGGTTCGCCCTATCTGTTGGGCTACTATACAGGCGGCGATGGGAAGGTTGCACTTACGTTCTCCCCAGGTTGGTAACATCCGCTCTTTGCTTTAGCTTTTCATTTTCCTTGTATTCTGATGGTCGCCTCTGACTATTAATCAACTTGCTCTAGGGGGAGGAGAAGTGGCCTGATCAGGGGTGTCAAGGAGACGACGTTGATTCCTGCAAAGCCGGCCACCGACCTCCAGTCTGTTCTGACGAGGGAGATTGGGAATTGGGAAGAGGCTGACATCTCAGACCATTTCCCTGCCCGCGGGAAAGAGCTCGTTTGAAGTCGATGGAGGCCGGTTGTAGTTTTCAGGTGGTATTTAGGGGGACGCCCCGACACCTGTTTTGTAAATCCTGCTTACCTTTTACTTTTCTGATAAACATCCTTCCCAAGCCTGCGTGCTTGCTGTGTTTTCCACCCTCAGGGTGGCCTTGTAACAAACATCTTACTCTTCTGCACTTTAATTTTTGCACATATATGATGCACCTTCTTTCTGCTTTACTCTGCCTGTTTTGGGGCCAGTTATTTGTTCTGTCTGACCCTCTTTAGGCACAATCTAAGTCTGTGTTGTAAGACCTGAACGGCCCGGGCGGGTCGACCCGGAAACCGGCGACCCGCTGGGAATACCAAGCCGGTTATGAATAACCGGCAAACTTGCCCAAACCCGCTTAAAATTGATGACCCGTTGTTGACCCGGCCGGAAACCCGGCCCATAACCCGGCTAAACCCGTAGAACCCGTCTAACCCGCCCAGTGCACAGCTTAAAAAATTGGTTTGACGCGAGGATCGATCCCACAACCTCTACATTATAATCCACATAGATTTCCTAATGTGTCACACTAACTATTTTGCTATGATTGTGATGTCACACTATATATTTCCTATATCTTTATTTTGTAATAAGTCTTGAGCCAAACTGTTAAAGCTTTATACGGAATAATTAGTAACTGATACGTATTATCAAAACATCATCAAAATACTAATAGGGAGTAACTATTATTGAATATTGATATTATCTTGCTTTTCAAATATGTCTACATCATTTCAAATATAATTGAAAGTTACTTATACGTAGTATAGTTTAATTGGATTTTATAATAACCATCATTCACACATATTGTTTATTTATGTCTATTTAAGATCTTACAACAATATTATTATTGTTATACTTGTTATATACTATAACTAGTTAATTATATATGAGAATATATTTTATCTTTATAATCTTAATATATTTTATAATTATACATATTTTATGTTTTAATTTTAACAAAGGTTGACCGTTTTTTTCGCCCGTTGACCGGGTTGATTCTCCGGGTCCGGGTTGACCCTTGACCTGGTCATTCGTCCGGGTCACCCTCCGGTTCGGTTTTTACAACATAGATCTAAGTCGCCCAGCCTTGATTTTGAGGCTGGCTTCTGTCTCTGCTGATCCTTCTGGGAAGTTGGCCTTTATCCCTGTAATTGCACGATTTGGGAGCCCTGGGACGACCTCGAGGTCCGACTTGGGTCCCATTTTCTCAAGTTTATTTCTCATCACTTTTGTCCTTATAGTTTTGGCCTTGATTTTCCGGTCAAGGTTGCTTTCCTTAGGTTCTTAATTTCTGAACCAGTTCAGAGAGCTTTACCAATTCTAACCCCTAGGTTCTCATTGTTTGAACCAGAACAGGGTAGGTTTTATTCGCTTAGGTAACTTAGACCTTAGTGATAAACCTCTTTAATTGGTGAGGCCTGGTGGCCTCTCCGGTGCAAAGTTAATTCCTTTAGTTCATCTTTTTAGCCTTTGTAAATCAGTTTTGGCCTTGAAAAAGGCCATCCTTTCCTATTTGAGGAAATTTGATTTTGTTTATAAGGCTGTTTGACCTTGAAAAAGGTCGTTTATTCCCGATCTCATCTTATGGTAAGACTAAGTTGAGCTTCTAGAATTTGGATGAGTCTGGAATTTGACTTTGACTTTTTGCGAGTACCAAAATTAGGCATAGCCTTAGTTTTTTTTGGAAAGAACCTTCGCAAATTTTATAAGGACATTTGTGAAAGAAAACAAACTTTATTGAATAAACTTTAAATAGGGATTACAAACCTACTGGTAGAATTACATCAAGTGTTCCGAATTCCACACTCTTTCTATCAGCTTTCCTTTGGGAGTACACAGCTTGTAAGTCCCTGGCCTAATGATTCCTTTGATTTTGAAAGGCCTTTCCCAATTTTTGGCAAATTTTCCACCTTCCAAGTGTTTGCTTGCAGACCTCCTCTTAGAACTAGGTATTCGACCTGAAATAATCTCAGTCTGACCCTCACATCGTGGTATTCTTTGACTTGCCTTCTGTAGTTTTCAGCCCTGATGAACGCATTGTCCCTCCTTTCCTCAATCAGGTGTAATTCTGCCCTGAGCATATCCTTGTTATTCTTAGGGTCATAATCCTCCACCCTTTTGCTTGGGACTAGTGTTTCTAATGGTGCTCGGGCTTCGAATCCGTAAGTCAAGGCGAAGGGAGTTTTGTTGGAAATATGCCCTAGGACAATCATAGTTTATGATTTATCAATAAATATTTAATGCTCATTAATTAATAAAGTTGCAAACTCATTTTATGTTAATTATTATTGTGAGTTTTCTTTATTAATATTTAGTCCCTGAATATTCTGTTTAGTAGCTAATTAAGTATGTGACTTAATTGTGGAATGCTACACTTTAAAATAAACATAATATTCTAATTGTCCCTGGTCTAATATTATTAATTTGGGACATTAATAATTAATAGACCAGTATGTGGATTAACTGATGGCTATATTCCACTAGTCATGGGTATAGAGATATCAAGTTAATAACATAGATGCTTGTTAGGGAACAAGTTCATTGGACAGACCCAACTTGGGGACACTGTTAGGTTATATGTCATCAGTGTTGTCCTCAATAATGATGAGGTGCTATATTCTTATACTTGAGATAATCATGGTTACTAGCATGAGAATTAATATGTATTAACACCATTAAATGTTATCTTTAACTGGATAATTATAAAGGTGGTGATTATACATATTATGAACCATGTAGCAGTATGTGAATTATCAAAATAGTTTTTGTCACTCTTGTACATCGAGAGAAAGATATCTATTGGGCCCCTTGACAAGTAAGATTAATTAGCATGACCATGCTCAAATGAGGTGTCATTTGATCAAGATTAATCTTACTTGGTAATCAAGAAATATTAATTGAGAATAACAAGGATGACACGACCTAACCTTGTCTCAATTAAGATATCGTTTGACAAAAGAGAATTGTTAGCACAAATTAATCATTAAAAGGTTATGTCAGATTTAATTGACATTTATATATTTTGGATAGTCATAATGTCTTGCTAGAGACCGCTTATGATTTGTGAGGCTTGAATTAATTTCTAGCCCACTGCCAATAATATATAAACCTACAGGGTCACACACCTAAGTGATTTGGATCATTAATGTTTGTTAATAACATTAAAATAGCTTGATTAGCCCAATTCGAAAGAGGTTTTCGAATGGTATTGGGCTAGGGCCTCTTTAAGGGTTTTATTAGCCATAAAACCCCTTCTTTCCACCTCTTATAAATAGGGCTAAGGAGACCCACGAATTTTAAGAGTTAAAATTCACTTCTTAAACCTAGAGTGGAGAGGAAGAAAGAAGAGAACGCTAGCACGTTCCCTGCGGCCGATCCAGTCACGTGCGTGTGGATACCGGTAGAGCTCGGGATCGTTTTCTCGGACTGTCTGACATCCTTGATTAAGATTGCTATGTAAGTCCCTCTTAAATTCTTGTAATTTCGTTTATAATAAGAACCTCAGATCCGTTCGTTTACTTTTGGGTAGTAAAATTTTTGTTTATTCCGCTGCGTTTTCTGCCCGAAACCCAACAGTGGTATCCGAGCCTACGGTTCTTTATTATATTCGGGTTACATAATTTGATTATTTTGGGATTTATTTTCGGAATTAATTTCTTATTAATTTCGAAATTATTGATGTATTAATTTCGGAATTTATATATGTATGTTATATTCCGAAAGTTTATAAGGATGTGATATTCGAACTTGATCCAATATATATTCACAATAATATTTGGAATATTTTGTGATAATATTTATTTTACAAATCAGATCTGAATAGATTAGGAATTGGATGGAATCCTACAGCCTAATTATTCGGAAGAGATTTGAATGGACATGAAAATTCAAGAGTTTGAATTAGATCCAATTTGATACTTATAATTTATGTTTCATATATGGAATAATTTTGAGTATAACTAGGATTTTGATTTGAAATTTGGAATTTGATATTCAAAATCTAATTTTGGTTCTCGAATGGTAATCTGCTTGGAATCAAAAGTTTGTATTTGTAGATTGCTTCGAATCAAAGTCATATGCTTCGTATCAAATTCGGATTGTGTTATATATTGATTTTCCAAATTTGAAATCAATAAAAGATTGAATTAGATCTAGTTTATATTTAGACCTAATTATGGAAGTTTTAGTTTCTTGTTTTTCGGATGAGATCCGAATTGATTTTACAAAGTTATTCTTCAATTATACAAATTTAGTGATCTGCCAAATTAGTTCAGATCGAAGAATACAAAATTAGTTGGGATGAGATCCATATGATAACATATTGGAATTAATCTACATTACAGATATGTTATCTGGGAAATTCGAATTTAATCACAAATTAATTATTTTTGAAATTTAGTTCTTTAATTTTATTCGTAGTTATATATGTGTAATAATCTATATTACGGATATGATCTGTATTTGTGCATATATAATACGAATTATTTTAGAATTCATTAAATATGTATTTTTTGGATGAGATCCGAAATAATTACATATTACTTGCGGATTTTAAAATTTAATTTTCAATCCGTGCATGCACAATTATTTTGCTCTGTCACAGGGACAGTTTGAAGTGGTGGTATAGCATGATCTGAATGTATGTTTTATATTATGTTGTTTTACGGCCTGCGTGCCGTTTCCCACTATCCCCTGTAATGTTTTTCAACCCCGTAGTTTTTTTAGTAGTACACTACACAGGTTGAAGATGTCAAGGAGATATGAAGATTTTGGGTCATACTATATCACTGCACTAGTTTTAAATTATTTATTTAAATATTTGATTGCTGCATGTGTGTAATTATTAGTCCCGACTAATTATAAGTCTAAATTGCTTTCCCAATATGACCACCATTTAAACTATGCTAGTCGTGATATGTGTCTGCCAAAGCAGAGCATTTCACACTGTCTTAGGAAGATGTTATGAATGATCGTCATTCTCGGGTCTTAATATTGGTTTGGACTTACAAGGCCATCAAAATGGTTTTGGGCCTTGAAGCAATGAGTGTTTGGATAATCAAATGATGTTAACCAAACAAACCAAGAGTCATATAGGATATGATTAACAAGAGTTGTTTACCTAAATAACTAATTTTTAAGTGATAAGCCAAAGCTTACTTAAATTTTAGTGAAATATGGATCTTGGACCACTATATTTGGGACTTTCTATTTAATATAGTGGGAGTTAATTTTTGAGCATTATTTAAAAATTCTTTGCATTATTTGTTGTAGTAAATATGGCTGCCAACACAACTTTTTCACAGCGATCTATCCTTGAGAAGGAAAAACTTAATGGAACAAATTACATGGACTGGGATAGGAATCTGAGAATCGTTCTCAAACAAGAGCGTAAAGAATATGTCCTTGACCAACCAATTCCTGCTGAACCAGCGGCCAATGCTGCTAGAGCCATTAGAGATGCTTATGAAAGGCATGTCCGTGATGAAGTTGATGTCACTTGTCTGATGTTAACTATCATGGAAGCTAATCTTCAGAAACAGTTTCTGAATCGTCGTGCACATGACATCTCTAATGAACTCAAGAACTTGTTTCAGAAACAAGCACGGATCGAAAGGTTCGAAACGACCAAAGCTTTGTTTCACACAAGGCTTACTGATGGAAACCCGGTTGGACCTCACGTGCTCAAGATGATTGGGCTTAGGGATCACCTGGAAAGACTTGGATCTCCAATTAGTCAAGAGTTGGCTACTGATGTGATTCTCGCATCACTCACTCCGGCATATGACCAGTTCATCATGAACTATAATATGCATGGTCTTGAGAAGACCTTAACCGAATTGCATGGAATGCTCAACTCTGCTGAGCAAAACATCAAGAAAAATCGGAGTGACATTTTGATGGTCAAAAAGGGGAAAGGATTCAAGAAGCATGGTAATGGCAAGGTTGGTGGAAACAAGAAATCCAAAACCTTAGTTAAGAACTCGGGTAAAAGCAAATCAGTTGCTAGCTCTTCTTCTAAAGAAGAGCAAAAATGTTTCCACTGCAACAAAACTGGTCACTGGAAGCGGAATTGCAAGGCATATTTGGAGGAACTGAAAAAGAAGGGGCATGGTGATACTTCCAATTCAGGTATCTATGTGATAGAAGTAAATGTTACTACCACTACTTCATGGGTATTGGATACCGGTTGTGGTTCTCACATTTGTTCAAATGTGCAGGGACTAACAAGGAGTAGAAGGCTGGCTAAAGGTGAACTTGACCTACGAGTAGGCAACGGTGCAAAAGTTGCAGCATTAGCAATAGGGACATTTACTTTGAATTTGCTCACGGGCTTAGTTTTAGAACTTGATAATTGTTATCATGTACCTGCCATTAGCAGGAATATTATTTCCGTTTCTTGTTTGGACAAGAAAGGATTTCATTTTATAATAAAGAACAACATTTGTTCTATTTATTTTAATGAGATCTTTTATGGTAGTGGTTGTAACACCCCGATTTTAGCGATCTAGTTACTTTAATCTATTATTTTATTTAGTCAGTTAAATAAGATTATTTTATGAATAATGTGATTTATTGTTTGATCATGTGTTTTTCTGGCAGGTAACGTTGACCGGTAAGCTCGAATAATTTTAAGTGGAGAAATAAGTAATGTTTTAAAGCTTAATCAGTTTATTTTGAAATAGAAAATTCTTTTAATGTGCTAGAAACACCATTTTTTAGAGATGATTAGAAACCCAAATTAATTATCTTGGCCCGAATTAGTATTTGGACTGTATTTACTACGATATATGACGGTATTATCGTAGTAAACCCTTGCGGCATCCTCATTCTTTTAGCATCAGTCCACCGGTTTTCTCTTTAGTTGAGCACCAGATATCTTCCTCATTCCTTTCCATTGTTGGTTCTTCGGATTGGCTATTTCGGTTTTTCACCAGCCTCACCACAGGTACTCATACAGTCATACGACAATTTCTTTCTCCTTGCTTAGCAATTCCCTAATCTTCTCCTGAAGTGAGTTGGCTCTGTCATTCAAGTAAATTAGTTACCAGATTAATATTGTCGTGTACAACTCATGAATTCAATTAGTGCAGAAGTAATTTTTTAGTTCTATTGTAGGATCATTACTCCGTATCTTTAAATTCTCCAATTCCAATTCCAAAGTTCATTCGTCTGTATTTTAAATTACTCCGGTTCCAGCTACTTTTGATAAGTAGTAACTTAGGTTGGAATTTATTAATCAAATTTAGATTTTAATGATTGAAGAATTTATGTTTCCAGATCAAATTCTTCCAGTTGAATTCATTTTTCAAATTCTTGTATCAATGATTTTGATCTGCGGTGAAGCAGCCCACAATTTAACTCTAAATCTTTCCCTGAGTTGCTAATACTCTCTAGAATCATAGCAACTCTATGGCAGATTCAAATTTTTACTTTGGAAACCTTTTCCCTGCATTTTTTTAAGCTGCACCAGCAATTTCTTTTAATAAAAAGGGAGCTAATTGTAGTTTTAGTATTCTTTTGAAGAGTCTGTTTGGTAAGTGATGATTTGGGAGTTTTAGTTTGTTTTTGGAATCGGCATCAAAACGTTAGTTTTGTAATTCAAATTTTGACTTCAAGGAGGCTGATTAGTTAGGGTGTTAAAGTTAGTAAAATTTCCACCAGTTGATGTGAGCAAGTCGTTCAAGAACTTATCAAAGTTTTGAAGCTTGTTGGTCCAATTATTTTATAGAAATCGTCCAGCTTGCAGTTTAGAAAACTCCAGTTTAGAAAATTTCAGTTTTGGTTCAAATTAGTTTGCACCAGTTTGTAAAACATAGTGATGATTTTTAATTCGATCTTAGCAGTAAGGAAAAAAATCTTCTTCCTCCAGTAAATTCTAATTATATGGTTTATTTAACTAAAGAGTTTTAAGAAGGGCTTACCGGAAGACGTTATCAAGGGGCCACACTTATTTGAGTAATTGAGTTCAGCCGTTGACAGGTAAGTTCACTACCACCTGTACATGTTTGTTCAACCAAATAAAAGAAAGAAGTCTGGTTGATTTTTGATAGATGATTTTAGACTATATGCTATTATGTGAACCTGGTGAATTATTTGCTGAGATATTTAATTGTTGTATTAAGTTATGTTTATTATCTGGCATAGTCAAGATTTTGTCAGTACTTTTATTTCGAGATTTTAATGATGTTTTTATCCAAACGTCACCGTAAAAAGAACTAATACTTAAAGTGAAAGATTAAGTGATATGTACTCGGGAACAAGTTCCCACAGAGTTACAGAGTTATCAGTTTCAGAGAGTCCGATGTGTTTAGTGGGTCGCTCCCCTGAGCTATCGGATTGGCGCCATTGAGTACATATCACGGGCCCACAGAGTAAAATTGGTCACAAAGAGTTATACAGAAGGTTAACGAGATCTCTTTCAGAAAGTTTTACAAAAAGTTGTTTTGAGATCTCTTTCAGAAAGTTTTACAGAAAGTTGTTTTGAGATCTCTTTCAGAAAGTTTTACAGAGTTGTTTTGAGAAGAAATTTTGAGATCTCCCTCAGAATGTATTTGAGAAGTTATGTGTTAGTTATTTGCTCAGTGCATGCTTATAGCCTAAATCTATCTATTGATAAATTGGCCTAGACTTCTAGATATTTTTGTGGAGCCATAGTGACTTACTAAGCGTAAAGCTTATCAGTTTTCTTTCTTCGCATGTACAGATACCAAGGACAAGGCCAAGGCCTAGGAAGATGATGAGGGAGTGGGACGCGTGCCAAGATGAGTTAACGGGAACGACCTTGGTGGCTTTTAGCTAGATAATATTTGGTTTCAGTATTCCAGTGTTATAATAAAGTGATTTATATTACTTTATTTTTATTTGAGGATTTGAAGTTTTAGTAAATTCCTGGATCCAGGTGGTTATCACATTTGCTGGTGATAACTATATTTTATCAAGTTTTATTTGGAGTTATATTTTAGTTACATTTGAAATTTTATCAGGGTTAATTTCTTAAATAGACGGCCGTAAATTGCAGTTATTTTTAAAATTAGTAAGTTAGTGTAACGATTCCTTTAACCCTGAGAGGGGCGTTACAGTGCTAGTCTCATAAATGGACTTTATGTTCTAAACCTTGAAATGCCTATCTATCACATAAATACAAAAAGGTTTAAATCTAACGACTCAAACCCAACATACCTTTGGCATTGTAGACTAGGCCATATAAATGAGAAGCGCATTAAAAGACTCCATTCTAGTGGATTTCTTAATTCTTTTGATTTTGAATCAATCGAGGAGTGTGAATCTTGTTTATTGGGTAAAATGGCCAAGTCACCATTTACTGGTAAAGGTGAAAGAGTTCACGGTTTATTGGACCTCATACACTCGGATGTATGTGGCCCAATGTCAACAATGGCCAGGGGAGGTTTTCAGTACTTCATAACATTCACTGATGACTTCAGTAGGTTTGGTTATGTGTACCTAATGAAGCATAAACATGAAGCTTTTGAAAAGTTCAAAGAATTCCAGAATGAAGTTCAGAATCAACTTGGCAAAACAATTAAGGCCATTTGATCAGATCGAGGTGGTGAATATTTGAGCCAGGCATTTAGTGATCATCTAAGAGGATGTGGAATTGTTTCACAACTCACTCCGCCAGGTACACCACAATGGAATGGTGTGTCCGAACGGAGAAATCGGACCTTGTTAGACATGGTCCGTTCCATGATGAGTCTCGTTGAACTACCAATCTCATTCTGGGGTTACGCTCTTGAAACCGCTGCATTCATACTCAATAGGGCTCCAACAAAGGCTACAGAAAGGACACCATATGAGATATGGACAGGAAAGGTTCCTAGTCTAGCTTTTGTGAAGATTTGGGGTTGTCAAGTTTATGTAAAACGTTTACTTTCAAATAAGCTTGAACCCAAATCAGATAAGTGTTTATTTGTGGGTTATCCTAAGGAAACAAAAGGATATTACTTTTACAACCAATCAGAGAACAAAGTGTTTGTTGCTCATAATGGTATTTTCTTAGAAAGAGAATTTCTTTCCGAAAGAACCAGTGGGAGTAAAATTCAGCTTGAAGAAGTTCAAGAAATTCAAGATAGTCAGACTATGCAAGCAGTCCCACAACCTCAGCCACAAGTTGTTGTGGATACGTCTGAGATAACACTCGCTCCAAGGAGGTCATCTAGGGTACATAACGAACCAGTTAGATACATGTTTATCTTAACTGAGGATCGCGACGTATTATTAATTGACGAAGATGAACCTTTGACCTACCAAGAAGCAATAACGAGCCATCACTCCGATAGTTGGCTAGAAGCCATGAAATCCGAAATGAGATCCATGGCTGATAATCAAGTCTGGGACTTGGTTGATCTACCTGATGGTTGTAGAACCATTGGGTGCAAATGGATCTACAAAAAGAAATTGGATAAAGATGGCAATATAGATGTGTATAAAGCACGTTTAGTGGCGAAAGGTTACAAACAAATTCATGGTATAGACTATGATGAAACATTCTCGCCAGTTGCCATGCTTAAATCAATTCGGATTCTCTTAGCAATTGCCGCTCATTTTGATTATGAGATTTGGCAAATGGATGTCAAAACTGCTTTCCTAAATGGAAATCTAGAAGAGGACGTGTATATGATACAACCTGAGGGTTTTGAACATCCAAGTAATGCTGGGAAGGTATGCAAGCTTAAAAGATCCATTTATGGTCTGAAGCAAGCATCTCGGAGTTGGAATCTTCGTTTTGATGCTGCAATCAAAGAGTTCGGTTTCAATCAAAACGAAGAGGAACCTTGTGTATACAAGAAATTGAGTGGGAGTGCAATCACTTTCCTAGTCCTATATGTAGATGACATACTTCTCATTGGGAATGATGTTCCAATGCTTTCGTCTGTAAAGGCTTGGCTTGGAAAGTGTTTCTCAATGAAAGACTTGGGTGATGCATCCTATGTGTTAGGGATCAAGATCTATAGAGATAGATCTAGAAAACTAATAGGACTAAGTCAAAGTAACTACATTGACAAGGTCCTGCATAGGTTCAATATGCAAGATTCCAAGAGAGGATTCTTGCCTATGTCACATGGCACATATCTCAGCAAGACTCAGTGTCCACAAACACAAGATGAGCGAGATCGGATGAATAGAGTCCCTTATGCTTCTGCTATAGGTTCTATCATGTATGCTATGTTATGTACTCGCCCTGATGTAGCTTGCGCTCTAAGCATGACTAGTAGATACCAGTCAGATCCAGGTGATAGTCACTGGATAGCAGTCAAGAATATTCTAAAGTACTTGAGAAGAACTAAGGATGTATTCTTGGTCTATGGAGGTGAAGATCAGCTCATTGTAAATGGTTACACAGATGCTGGGTTCCAATCCGATAAGGATGATTTTAGATCGCAGTCAGGATTTGTGTTTTGCCTCAATGGCGGAGCAGTGAGCTGGAAGAGTTCTAAACAAGACACGGTGGCTGATTCTACAACAGAAGCTGAGTACATTGCTGCTTCAGAAGCAGCAAAAGAAGCGGTATGGATAAGAAAATTCATCATTGAGCTCGGTGTGGTTCCTAGCATTGTTGGACCAATGGACTTGTATTGTGATAACAATGGAGCCATTGCACAAGCCAAGGAACCTAGATCGCACCAGAAATCAAAGCATGTACTCAGACGCTATCATCTCATTCGAGAAATAGTCAATAGAGGTGACGTCAAGATATGCAAAGTACCGACAGATTCAAATGTGGCTGGCCCGCTCACCAAGCCACTACCACAAGCAAAGCATGAACGTCATACTAGTGCATTAGGCATTCGTTTTGTTCACGATTGGTCCTAGTGCAAGTGGGAGACTGTTGGAAATATGCCCCAGGACAATCATAGTTTATGATTTATCAATAAATATTTAATGCTCATTAATTAATAAAGTTGCAAACTCATTTTATGTTAATTATTATTGTGAGTTTTCTTTATTAATATTTAGTCCCTGAATATTCTGTTTAGTAGCTAATTAAGTATGTGACTTAATTGTGGAATGCTACACTTTAAAATAAACATAATATTCTAATTGTCCCTGGTCTAATATTATTAATTTGGGACATTAATAATTAATAGACCAGTATGTGGATTAACTGATGGCTATATTCCACTAGTCATGGGTATAGAGATATCAAGTTAATAACATAGATGCTTGTTAGGGAACAAGTTCATTGGACAGACCCAACTTGGGGACACTGCTAGGTTATATGTCATCAGTGTTGTCCTCAATAATGATGAGGTGCTATATTCTTATACTTGAGATAATCATGGTTACTAGCATGAGAATTAATATGTATTAACACCATTAAATGTTATCTTTAACTGGATAATTATAAAGGTGGTGATTATACATATTATGAACCATGTAGCAGTATGTGAATTATCAAGATAGTTTTTGTCACTCTTGTACATCGAGAGAAAGATATCTATTGGGCCCCTTGACAAGTAAGATTAATTAGCATGACCATGCTCAAATGAGGTGTCATTTGATCAAGATTAATCTTACTTGGTAATCAAGAAATATTAATTGAGAATAACAAGGATGACACGACCTAACCTTGTCTCAATTAAGATATCGTTTGACAAAAGAGAATTGTTAGCACAAATTAATCATTAAAAGGTTATGTCAGATTTAATTGACATTTATATATTTTGGATAGTCATAATGTCTTGCTAGAGACCGCTTATGATTTGTGAGGCTTGAATTAATTTCTAGCCCACTGCCAATAATATATAAACCTACAGGGTCACACACCTAAGTGATTTGGATCATTAATGTTTGTTAATAACATTAAAATAGCTTGATTAGCCCAATTCGAAAGAGGTTTTCGAATGGTATTGGGCTAGGGCCTCTTTAAGGGTTTTATTAGCCATAAAACCCCTTCTTTCCACCTCTTATAAATAGGGCTAAGGAGACCCACGAATTTTAAGAGTTAAAATTCACTTCTTAAACCTAGAGTGGAGAGGAAGAAAGAAGAGAACGCTAGCACGTTCCCTGCGGCCGATCCAGTCACGTGCGTGTGGATACCGGTAGAGCTCGGGATCGTTTTCTCGGACTGTCTGACATCCTTGATTAAGATTGCTATGTAAGTCCCTCTTAAATTCTTGTAATTTCGTTTATAATAAGAACCTCAGATCCGTTCGTTTACTTTTGGGTAGTAAAATTTTTGTTTATTCCGCTGCGTTTTCTGCGGGAAACCCAACAAGTTTCACCAGTAGCCTTCCTTGGGGTGGTCCGGTATGCCCAAAGTATGTTGTTGAGTTCATTCACCCAAGTTGTTCCCATTGACTCCAACTTCCTTTTGAGACCGTTAACAATAGTTTTGTTGGCATTTTCCACTTGTCCATTGCATTGGGGATAAGCAACAGATGCCCTACTGGCCTCAACTCCCCATTGTTCGCAAAAGTCTTTGAATGGCTCAGAGTCAAACTGCTTCCCATTGTCAGTGATCATTTGCATGGGAACACCAAATCAGCAAAATATATTTCTCCAGACGAACCTTTTGCATTGTTACGCAGTGATAGTGGTCATTGGTTCATCCTCAATCCACTTTGTGAAATAATCAATCGCCACTATTATGAACTTCCAACCTCCTAAGCGCGATGGGAAGGGCCCAACAAGGTTTATTCCCCACCTGGAGAAGGGAATCGCAGTGCTGATGGGATGATATAGTGTGGCAGGTCTGCCAGGGTTCATTTGAAACTTCTGACAGACCTCACATCTTCGTGCAAAGTCCACGCAATCCCTTATCATCGTAGGTTGATAGGCTCGTTCCGTGCCTATCTTTTCAACCATATTTTGGGTGTTAATTGTCTAATTTTTATAATTAACCGGGTGACTATTGGGGGGTTTTGAGTGAAAATTTGCTATTTTTCGGTCCCGGTGGCATTCGTATTCGGTGTAGTATTTTTGTACACAATTTGACATTTTTTGAGTAATTTGATTGTAAAGTTACATATTATTAGCGGGTGTGGTGAGTTGTTATTGTATAGGCCGAGTTTGCGGTGAATATGTTTGGACCGGATCATTTAAGGACTATTTTTGAAGTTAAGTGCAATCCAAGAAAAGAAAAAGGCACCAGCAGTCCAAAAGAAAAAAAAAGGGAGCAGCAGATTAGATCCATCTCAATCAGCCCAAAAAGAAGAAGACCATGAGCTGGGGTTTATCCTGGAACATTCAGGCCGCACCAAGTTCAGCCATTCTTTTCTGGAACAAGGAGGAGCCGCAGGAGTTCATTCCATTCTTTCTGTTCTTTAGCACTTAGCCGCAACAGCAGTTTTCTATTCTTTCTCTTTGTCGCAAAACCGCAGCAGTAGTTTTTCTTAGTCAATTAGCCGCAACAGAGTTCCTTACAGCACATAGCAGCAGGTTCTGCCATTCTTCTCTTCTGAAAAAAAACGCCGCAGCAAGAAAGAGACCTAGAGCATCCGTGCATCACTTTCTTTCAATTTCTTCCAATCTAGTTTAGATTTCAGCAACTATTGTAAGTTTAATCTTCATTTTGGACTGAATTTCATACTTTGTTCTTCTCCAGTTAATAACCCTCGAATTTCCCATTTAAATAACTTATTATTTTCTTTCTAATTCAATCAATTATTTATCTATTGTCTCCTTATGCTCAATTACATTACTGTGATGCTGATTTTAGTGATGAGTAGCTAATTCCACATAGGGTTTGAATTGGGGCTAGGGTTCATGGGTTCTTGAAGGTGTGAATTTAGTTTTTTTGAATTTCAATTAATTTTCTGGAAAATTGTATATGATTAATCTTTATTGCGTATATGAATTTGATCACCTCATATATGAATTTTTGAGTTTAATTCAATTCTTGTCTATGAGAATTTGAGTTAAATTAGTTCGGATCTTATACAAGCAATCTGATCTTAGAAATAAGTTAGGATTGTGATAATGTGATTTAATTCTTGTCTATGAGAATTTATTTCATTTTCTTTCCAGGAACAATTGAAAATTAATTTACTTAATTCTAATCCCGAAAGAACACCCAGAACCCGAACCATCCAATTTGAACCCTGTTTTAATATCCTGAATTAATTTAATTTATTTTTTTTCTATTTATTTTTGCACTCGCTATTAGTCAGTTTATTAGTCAGTTTTATTTTCAAACCACTCAAAAAAATATTTATTCGAAAAGATTACCATGACTTGTGCTAGCCTGTGATCACGGACTGTATTTAAAACTTCCTTTTTGCCACTCCTTGAGAGACGATACTCGTGGTCTGGTTATTCTTCGGATTAGCCAACTACGTTTTACTCACTAAAAAATACACCGATCATAGGTCAGAAATATCCTTGCAAAAGAGCTTTCCTACTTAAGGTAAGCGCACCTTGATGGGATGAGCAGGTCCCCTCGTGTAATTCTTTGATCACTTGTCGAGCCTGTTCTAGCCTTAGACATTTGAGTAGCACGCCATTGTAGCTTCTTTTGTAAAGTTTGTCATTCTCAATGACGTAGTTCGGAGCCCATCTCTTGATCAACTTTGCCTTATCCTCGTTGGAAGGCAGTGCTCCAGCCTTCTTGTATTCCATCAATTCTTCAACCCAGGATTTTTGCCTTCGTTCGATAGGAAAGACTTCCAGGTCTTTTGTGACCTCGATGCTGGGTTTATCCAGCTCTTGTATCTGGGCTATGCGAATAAGGTGTTCAGGCGCATCTTTGGTCAGCTTTGACAGAATATCTGCCTTGTTGTTTTGGGCTTGGGGAACACACACTAGATCTGACTCCTTGAACTGTTTGATAAGTTCCAGGGCTGCGTCTCTGTACTTCTGCATTTGCTCTTCTTTGGCTTCATATTCCCCTCTAAGTTGTTTGATAACCAACTTAGAGTCGTTTTTAATCCTCAGTTTTTGTGCTTTGAAGTGGATTGCTATCCTGAGGCCTGACAGCAGGGCCTCGTACAACTTTATTATTGGATAGGTTAAACTTGTATCTGAGGGCGTGATAAGTTTTGAAGCCTTCAGGGGTGATGAGGACCACCCCTCCTCCGCAACCTTTGGACATCAGTCATCAGGGTCCACCAATCCTCTTCTTCGTGTCTTTTTTCTTCAGCCAAGTCCCGGGCAGTACATCCAACCAAGAAGTCTGCCAAGGCCTGGCCTTTGATTGATGTTCTAGGTTGGAAACTTACTTGATACTGGCTGATCAGCAAGGACCACTTCACAATTCTAGTTGTTTTGGCCGTCCTGAACAATGTGCCAACTCCCAAGTCCGAGAGTACTTTGATTGGATGAGCTTGGAAGTAATGTGCCGGTTTCTTGGCCGCTGTGAAAATTGCAAGAGCGGTCTTTTCCAAGGCTGGATACCTAAGTTCAGCTTCATTAAGGACTTTGCTAATGTAATAAATCGGTTTTGCACTGTTCCTTCCTCGCGCACCAAAACAGAGCTGATGGCACTTTGGGTTACTCCCAAATAGAGAGTGAGGTTCTCACCGGCCTTAGGCTTGCTGAGCAGCATATATTATTGTAGATACTTCTTGAGGTCCTCAATGGCGGTTTGGCACTTCGGGGTTCCAGTGGAACCCATTGCTTTTCTTCAGGATTTGAAAAAATGGTAAAGATTTATCCGCCGACCTGGATAAGAATCTTCCCAAGGCTGCCAGCCTTCCGGTCAAAATCTGGACCTCGTTGACACTTTTGGGGGGTTCCATGTCCAAGATAGCTCTTACCTTTTCCGGGTTCGGTTCAATACCTGTCACGCCCCGGACCTCCCCGGACACGTCAACAACCCGCCGTACAATACGAATAGTCAACCGCAGTCCAACACATTCATATTATACAAGGCGTCATGAATATCATTCACACATAAGTCATCCATAAACATACATAATAAACAATTCAATACGCAGCGGAAAACATAGTTTGAAATCAAATACCACACAAGGCAAACATGAGCACGCAGGCTTTAAAGTAAAATATCCATGAGCATGTTTATTAATGTTCTAAAACAGAATGGAGGAAGCACGAACCAAGTCTTCTCTCCGGGGAAATCACTCGAGCAACGAGCACAGGAAGCAAGCTCTAGCCTCAACCTGAAATGGTGGTGGGACGCCCCCGAAGGGGTCAGTACTCTATACGGCTATAAAGTACTAGTGTGGCAGACATCTAATAGATATACAACAAGTATTTCAAACACGAGACCCTCAAATAGGGTGATAATACATTATGATTGTAACCCTAGGTTACCCCATTTGAAAAAAATGTACTTACTTTATATAAAAGTCAAGTAGTCGGCCCGTGGGCCCAAGTTCATTTAGAAATCACCATTCCCATTCCCCGTGACTATAAGCCACGACAACTCATAGAGTCCAACCCTAAACATGACATTGTATTCTAGAGCTCCGCTCTATCACATCACCATACAATTCATGTCACTCGGGTCAATTTCCTTATCTTGCATTCTAGAGCACGGCTCTATCACATCACCATGCAATCCTTAGAGCTCCAACCCAATACATGACATTGTATTCTAGAGCTCCGCTCTATCACATCACCATACAATTCATGTCACTTGGGTCAATTTTCTCACCTTGCACGAAGGTCCAATTCCTAAGCAAACCTATGCCTAGAATTGACATATCGATAAACTACCTTGGGTCATCCTTAAAGACTGCCCATAACATAACCTTAGTTTCATACTAAGTCATTATATACACTTGATGTCACGCCCCGGACCTAGCGGACACGTCAACAACCCGCCGTACAGTACGAATAGTCAACCGCAGTCCAACTCATCCATACCATACTAGGCGTCTTGAATATCATTCACAATAGTACATCCATAAACAAACATAATGTAAAATAATCATTTAAATCAGCGGAAACGTTTAATACAAGTGTTTATGCCACACTTCGGCAACATGGGCGTACAAGCCCCAAATAATTAATCGAAATAATATCCATGAGCATTAATTTAATGTTTTAAAAATAGAACGGAGGAAGCACGAACCACGTCTTCTCTCCCTGAGCTCCCCGAAGCAACGGGCGATGGTAGCAAGCTTTACTCCCTACCTGAAACTGTGAGGTGGCCTCCCCCGTGAAGGGGAGGTCAGTACTTGGAAGCATTTGACAAGTACAATGACAACTATACTAAGTATAATCAACGTTTTAATTTCTAAGACCCTCAAAATAGGGTGATATCATAATATAAATAATAATTTATATTTCCCACTTATTATCTCTATAATAAGTAAATTTATTTATTTGTCGGCACACGGCCCATTTCATATATTTCATTATACCCGTCGTTAGCACGACACCGCCCGTAGGTCTTATCATCCTTTACGAGACTTGTCACCGCTCTCCGAGGCCTCACCGGGCTCTCGGGCCGGAGTCCAACATCCCGCCCCTGAACTCATACCCATCATCCCGTAGGAAGGTAAGGTCCATTCGGGGTCCTATCTTATGTGTTACCGCTGTCGGGAGCCTCGTAAGGTCTCCGGTTCGGATTCCACCCTAACCCGTGATCACGATGTAAGTCCATGCTATCCAACCCCGCTCTCTAGAGTCGGGAAGGGCCATGGTCCTTACTAATTTCAAATACTCTATCGGCTAATCCTTAAAGACTACCGAATACACCCGTAGGCCAATCCTATTCCTAGGATCAATTTACTATTCACTTTATCTTGGGTATCCCTTAAGGCCTACCCCTAGCATCACTTATCCACCTTAGTATCTCTTAAGACTACTTAAGGCTCAACAATTTACAATCCAAACCTTGGATCAATTCTAACATATTTCATTCCAAAACCCCGACTAGTATCATAATACTAGTCGGATAAATTCCAACAAAACTCATTTTCAATTCATAGTCATATAGACAATTTCCAAACTAATTTTCCATTGAAAATATAGTTCATATCAATATCCAAAATATAACCTTTAATCACTCATATATCCTTATATGAAGTTATAGTTATATTTCAACACATTATTTATAATTAATCCCTTCATCAAGCCAATATGCTCATATTACATAATCATACACAATTTATCCTTAAATTTGTATATTATGCTCCTTTATTCATTGACAACAATATTTTCATTTAGGCATTATTAATCATTAATAATCCATGAAAATCACATTTATTTACTTTAGGTAATCCTACGAAATTAACCCAAAGATTATAAGCAATATAGTCAGCCATCCTCACCTTGTGATGTGCTACAATAGTTGCCTTTGTTAAGTCCCTCGATCAATCCCCGTTCTAAACCGTTTGGAGATGAAAAATCTGGGCAGCAGACGAAAGCCGGGCGGCTTTCGTGAAAGGTGGGCGGCTTTCGTGGTCTGCAGCTACGAACAGCCTCCTACACTTGGCGGTTTCCGGCGATTTCAACTCCTATCGATTCCACGACTCTTCTAAGTTAAATACCACCACTTTATAACAATATTATACACTTTTAAACGTGTAGAACTTCATGTTTAATTCATCGTATGATTTCCTAAAAATCATACACTATAAAACTAGTTAACCCATAGTTTTGGAGTTCTTACCTTGAACTCAACTACTTCTTGTGGATTTTCCCAGCTCCTTCTCCCTTGAATGAGACTTGGAGGACTTTGGGTTTTCTTGAGATCTCTTCCCTTGTTCTGGCCGAGTGAAATGAGGTGGTAGGGGGGAGTCCTTCTCAATCACACATGATAATGTGTAAGATAGGACATGGGGGGTGTGGGTTTGTCTCAATCCATCCCCTCTTCCTCTAGTCCGCACCACACACCTTCATGTCTTCTCCAGCTCCCATTTTGTCAATTAGAGTACACAAAAACGTGGGGTGGCCCCCACTCATGTGGGAGGTCATCCCATTTCGCCCCGGTGTGTACAACCGGCCCCGAAAGTTGTATTTCTCGGACTGTTTTGACTATATTTTATTTTATCGGGCCAAATAAAATATACCACGCGTTCCTAATAATTATGGGCCTTTAGAATAGATGTATATTCCCCAACATTTATTTAGTAGTCTCCGAAATTCATTTCGGGCTATCATTTGATAAATTACCAATACCGGTAATTGGGCCTCGTTTGACCAACAGGTCAACTCCATGTCCTGTCCATGGCCCATCTAAATATTTGGGAGTCCATTTCCATTATTAGGGACCCGATAAATAATTTAATTAATCACGCATTAATTAAATATACCACTCCGTTACACGATTTTATTCGCTAGGAACTTCAATTACATATCAAATTTTGAATTCAAGTCCATCCGGGTGCGGTGTCACACTTGAGGTATATTCAAGTGCATTGCATACAATCCAATTCCTAGGATCAATTCTATCAATAATTTCCAATAATCACTAACTAGTATTTCAATACTATTAGATTATTGTTATCATACAAATATTCTCATTTTGTAATTCTCTACATATTTACAATTATGTAGCAGCAACTTAAGTATTCAACCTCAATACATAAATATTCATTTATGTATCCACATGATTCATACATGAGTAAAATGCCTATTTCACAAAATAGTTCATTTATAACTCATTTAATCTCATATTATTCATACATCCTCAAATCATTTCCAATTTCATTCTTTGGAAACTATATCAATATTTAATCAATATTTAATCATCATAATCCATGAAAAATTATGCTTTAGGCATTTAGGTAATCTCATGCTTAACCTACAAGTTGTAAGCAATTAGATGTCAATCCTCACCTCAAATGAGCTTTAAAACCTTCCTTCTCGATCCAACGGCCAAAGCCTCGGCCAAGAAGGTTTGAGAACTGATTCCTTGCTTGGAAATGAGTGTTAAACAGCCTCCTCAAGTGCTAGTTCAACCCCTAATCGTTGATACGAAAACAGCCCCTAGAATGGGTGTTTTCCGGCTAACTCGTTTCCTAGTTTTCCAAGATTTGCTCTAGGTTAGACTCTAATCTTTACATCAATAAAATAACCATATGAGGACATATTATACACTTGGAGTAGTGTATAATAGTTCCACCAATCGTTCATATCATTTGGAAAATGAAAAGTAAAGTTTTTGGGGGTTAAAACTCACTTTAGAAGAGTAAATCCGTTTCTGCGAGGTTGTGTTTTGCTCGGACGATTTGGAAGCCTTCCACTACTCCGATTGATGCAAACCAGACCTTCACGGATTCCTCGTCTTGAGAGCTTTCCTTTGGTATCTCACACGCCTTACTTGGACGAGTGAATCTCCAGTTATGGATCAAACAAGCAACCCTATCTACTGGAAAACGAACCTGCGGCCAGCTTCTTTCTTCACCTCTCTCTTGAGGTATGTGGCTCTCTCCTTCTCTATTATCTTAGGGAGTGCGAATGGGGGGTTATGGGAGTGTTATCTTGTCCCTCATTTAGACTCAAAGGTCAATGGGTAAGAGTGGGTTGGCATGTGGGATGATGGAGCAAGGTACATTCAATCAAAATGGGGAGAGAGTCCATTTGGTTCCTAAATATGTCTTGTTCAACCCCCTCTCTTTTTGTCCGCCCCAGACATAAATTTTAACCCACTCTCTTTATTTTGCAGGTGCCAAGAAGGTGTGGGGTGCTCTCCAAGTGATCTCAATTAATTTGGGGTCCAAAATATCTACCAATACTTCCAAAAATGGGAAGATGGACCCTATTGTTTTATCTTTGTCATGAGATGTCTTTTTGTACTCATTATAATTTATGTAGGCCAAGTCAAATTCATACATCATATTATTGATCCCCAATATGTGTAGGATCATCCCAATAATTTACATGATGAATATTATAGAAGAAAAATCTTACTCCCATTATTTAGCTCAATAATGTCAAAGATGGGACCATAGGCATTTGTATTCTTCTCTAATCATTCTTTCACTTATTTTGACATTTTTCGTTCATATTAGGACTACTAGTCGTGTATGTCATCCCCGAGTAGACCTACGACGTCATTCTTGAATACTTGCTATTTTTAGCAGGTTGGGCCCAAAATAACGTTTGGGCTGCCCAACCTTTCTCAACTTGTCTTGAAAGGTTACATATTATTATTTAGATAATGTCGGGGTCTTATATTTATTAAGAAGGACCAAATAAGTATTTGCGAGTCCATCACTAATATACGAGTTCAACCGGTACAATAATCAATCAAGCACTACATAAAACATTAATCGTTTTACTAATTGTTTGACAATAGGAAATTCAATACATGAATTGTATTATTCGTTTTTTTTAAACGAAATTTTCAGGTACGTCCGGGTGCGGTGTCACAAGTTCACCCCCCCTTAACGGGAATTTCGTCCCCGAAATTTACAACGCTACTCATGTAGAAGAGAATTCTACTCCCTGAAGAAGACTTATGTTTTAGCACCCACCTTGAACTGTGAGGCTCTTCCTTGCCGCTCTGCATAGCTCTCTTGGCTATGCTGCACCATTTTAAGCCTTTCTCAAGTCCGTTTCACATTTGACTCGGTGGTCTCCACCAATTCAGTACTCTTGAGTTTGGCCAAGCCAACCTCACCCCAGCATAACAGTGTATGATACCTCCTCTCATACAATGCCTCGCATGGAGGCATACTGATGCTTGCCTGATAACTGTTGTTATAGACAAACTCCACAAGTGCCAAGTGGTTGCCCCAACTTCCTTGGAACTCCAATCAATGCACAAGCCCTCAACATATCTTCTAAGATTTGTATGACTCTTTCAGACTGCCCATCCGTCTATGGACGGAAAGCAGTACTGAACTTCAACCTCGTTCCCATAGACTCCTGAAATTTTGGCCAAAAACGTGATGTGAATCGTGGGTCTCTATCGGATACCATGGTCACTGGAACCCCATGTAGCCTCACGATCTCATCCGTATACAATTTGGCTAACCTCTCAAGTGGGTAGGTAGTGTTCATAGGTAAGAAGTGTGCACTCTTCGTGAGCCTATCTACAACAACCCAAACTGCATCATAGTTCCTGATTGTTCGTGGTAAGCCTACCACAAAATCCATAGTCACATGTTCTCACCCCCATTCAGGAATGGAAAGTGGCTGCAATAAGCCTGCTGGATGCTGATGTTCTGCCTTAACTTGTTGACAAGTAAGGCATAGACTAATGTATTTGTCTATTTCCCTCTTCATACCAGGCCACCGGTAACTTTCTTTCAAATCACGGTACATTTCCGTGCCCCCCGGTGCATGGCATAAGCCGATGAATGAGCCTCCTCTAAGATGGACTTTCGCATCTCATCATCCGACAGTACACACACTCGGTCACGAAATAACAAGAGACCATCATCTCTTCCCCTGAAATCCTCCACCGGTCCCGTTTGCATGCGTTCCCGGACCTTCATTAGTTCTGCGTCAGTCTCTTGACCCTTCTTGATCTCATCAAGTAAAGTCGGTCTCACCTCAAATCGTGCCAATAAGGCACCATCGCTAGATACATCCAATTGGGCCTTCAGTGCCCTCAAACTAGTCAACAATGCCCCAGACGAACTCTTCCGACTGAGGGCATCTGCTACGACGTTTGCCTTACCTGGATGGTATTCAATAACTAGATGGTAGTCCTTTATCAACTCCATCCACCGTCTTTGTCTCATGTTTAACTCTTCCTGAGTAAACACGTACTCCAAGCTCCTATGATCAGTATATATGCGACATGTCTCTCCGTAGAGATAATGTCTCCAAATCTTCAGTGCAAACACCACTGCTCCCAGCTCTAGATCATGGGTAGGGTAATTTACCTCATGTTTCTTCAACTGTCGTGAAGCATAGGCAATTATCCTTCCCTCTTGCATCAACACACGTCCAAACCCTTGGATGCTCGCGTCACTATAGACATCGTACCCCATACCCTGTTTGGGTAATGTAAGTACCGGTGCCTCGGTCAATCTCTTCTTTAGTTCAATGAACCTTTTCTCACATTTGTCATCCCATACAAACTTAGCTCCTTTACGAGTGAGCTTTGTCAATGGTGATGCTAAAACGGAGAACTTCTCCACGAACTTTCTGTAGTAGCCTGCCAACCCAAGGAAACTACGAATTTCCTTGACGTTCTTTGGCCTCTCGCATTCGGTAATGGCTTCTATCTTCTTGCTATCAATAGCAATTCCCGATCCCGAAACTACATGCCCGAGAAAGCCAATTTCCTTTAGCCAAAATTCACATTTAGAAAATTTGGCATAGAGTTGTTTTTCCCGTAGTGTCTCAAGGACAAGTATCAAATGCTCATCATGTTCTTCTTCACTCTTTGAGTAAATCAAGATGTCATCTATGAACACAATCACGAATCAGTCCAAGTATTCATGAAATACTCGGTTCATCAAGTCCATGAATGCCGCTGGGGCGTTTGTTAACCCAAACGACATAACAAGGAATTCAAAATGCCCATACCTTATGCGAAAAGCACTTTTTGGTATGTCATCTTCCTTAATCTTCAATTGATGGTAACCCGACTTCGGACCTCAAGTCAATCTTTGAAAACACGGTTGCTCCTCGTAGTTGATCAAACAAGTCATCAATCCTAGGCAAAGGACACCTATTCTTAATGGTAGCCTTGTTCAACTGTCGGTAGTCAATGCACATTCGTAGGGTACCATCTTTCTTTTTCACAAAAAGGACTGGTGCTCCCCACGGTGAATGGCTCGGTATAATGAATCCGTTATCCAATAGCTCTTGCAATTGGGTTTTCAATTCATTAAGTTCAGCAGGTGCCATTCGATATGGCGGTATAGAGATTTGTTTGGTACCAGGCTCGACCTCGATCACAAATTCAATCTCCATATCAGGTGGAAGCCCCGGTAGGTCTTTAGGGAAAACATCCGGGTACTTACAAACCACCCTCACATCATCGATGTTCGTTTCCTCTTTGGTTTTGTCAACCACGTATGCTAGATATGCGTGGCATCCCATTCTCATCATACTTCTCGCTCTCACGGCGGATATGATACAGCTGTTTGATTTGCCTCGATCCCCCTCGAAGCGTAGGGTGTCCCCATCATTGCCTTCGAGTTCCAAAACCTTTGTGTAGCAATCGACCCTAGCATGATGCTTTCTAGCCAATCCATCCCTAGGATTGCATCGAATTCAATCATACTCAGCGGTACGAAATCACACGTCAAGGTTTGGCCATCGATTTCCTCCTCACAAGACGGAGAGTAACTAGTTCTTTCAACGTCATCCCTTAGTGGTGTTGGTACCACTAGGGTTTGCGTCTTTGGTATTGATTGTATCTCGAAGTCCTCGGTGAACGCCTCACTCACGAATGAACGTTGCGCCCCGGTATCGATAAGGATTCGCGCATCCTTCCCATTAATGTTTAATGTTACTACATTTATAAGCCATGTAATACACCATTTTTAACATGGCTAAGCTTTATTTAAGGTTAGGATGCGTTTACCGTTCAAACGGGGTGAGTCCTGCTTCGTTACAGAAAATTTTCGCCCGCCGATAGCACATGACCGGCGCCGGTTTAGAGCTGACCGGCGCCGGTTGGTCAGTTCCCGGGCCCGTCCGCAAGGACGGTTGGAGATATTGGTGAAAATGAACTAAGCCCCAAAAAAAATTTGGACCGGCGTCGGTTCAACACTTACCGGCGCCGGTTGGGTCAATTCATGGCCAGATGGGCCGGTTCTTTGAGCGCCGGCGTAATACAGACGCAACCCAGGGGCAGTCCGGCGCCGGTTGGCCAGTGGCCGGCGCCGACTGGTTAAAAACAATGCCCTCATGCGCCGGTTGGAGAGGGCCGGTCCCAAACAGGCTCTCCTATACACAGGTCCAGCGCCGGTTAGCCGGGGAACGGCGCCGGTTTGGGCTGTTTTTCCGGCGTGATTTCGCTATCTCTGGCGCCGTTAGGAGAAGTCCGGCGCCGGGTTCCCCCCCTTTTTGCACGTTTCAACACTAAAATCCCCTTTTTGACCCTACGGTGGCCGGGCCTCACCCCTATAACATCTACAATGTACGTAAGGCCAAATTACCATGTTTTTATGAGATATTACCTACAACGGAATCCGGTCTCGCCCGAGCATCCGCCTTCGTCATCGCATAGACTCTAGCTTGAGTCTTTCCTTGATTCACGGATGGCGCGTTTCTTGCGCTTGCTCTCTTCTTGCCCCATGGTTGCTTGAGAAGCCTCAACTTGGTTTTCGTTGCCTGTAGTTCTACCACTTGACTCCGAAGTTTGGTTTTGTACAATTTGTGGGCAGCTCACTCTCGTGTGCCCAACCTCTGTGCATTGATAGCACCTAGGAGGGTCGTGACACTTACCCGAGTGGTGTTTCTTGCAATTGTTGCACCTAGGTACCCTCGGACCCTTTGACCTCGAGTTCTGGCCACCCGAGCCCCGACTCCACTCAAGTGATAGTGCCTGCGCCCTGAAGGTTTTGTCACCCTCAACGTTTGTCCTTCTTGAATGTATTTGGGAATCGTTGTCTCCCCGCTTCCTTTTCTTTACTAACGGTACGCGCTCAACTTGCCTAGCTTGGTGTTTTTGTATAAGCCTCACACGTTCACGTTGAAGCCAATCTATGACCATGCCCATTTGTTCAATAGGTGCACCATCAAGGTTCTCGTCACTCAAATCATCTCCCTCGTCACCCGAAGCCTTGAGTGTTTCAATTTTGCTATGACAAGGAGATTCTTCATTGGTCTTAACATGACCGCCACTCACGATTTGAGCTTCTAGAATTTCGTGAACCTTTATTCCTACGGGCTTTTCTCGGTTGGCATGTCCGGTTCCACCCGGTGCAAACCCTTCCGAGTTCTCCTTATTCATAATACCACCATCATCCTCCATCGCTGAAAGAAATAATTAGAATGAGTCATTAGACTCGTTTCAAATGTCAACTGACAGATAGGCACTTAAGACATCTCTTGGGCCAAGTCGCCGCCATACCAATCGTTAAGGGAGCCATCTTAACGATTAGAGTGTGACACCGCACCCGAACATCCTTGAAAATTCAAATTAAAAATTCAAAGTTTATGTATTGAATTTCTAATTCCCAAACAATTGTGAAACGATTGTTGTTTTACGTAATTAACGATTGATTATTATACTGTTCGAACTCGTATATTAGTATCGGGCCTTATTAATAAATAAAAGGGCCTAGCATTATCTAAATAGTGATACATAACGTTTCAAGACAAGTTGAGGAGGGGCGGGCGGCCCAGATATTATTTTGGGCTCAACCCGCTAAAATAGCAAGTATTCGAGAATGGCGTCGTAGGCCCACTCGGGGGCGACCCACACGGCTGGTAGCCCAATAATATGGATGACAAATGTCAAAATAAGTGATAGGATGATTTGAGATGAATACAAATGCCTATGATACCATCTTTGGCATTATTGAGCCAAATAATGGGAGTAGGATTTTCCTTCTATATTATCCATCAAGTAAATTATTGAGATGAACCTACACATATTGGAGATCAATAATGTTATGTAGGAAGTTGACTGGTTCTAAATAAATTAGGATGAGTACAAAAAGACATCTTTGACAAAAGATAAAACAATAGGACCCATTCTTCCATTTTTGGGTGTATTGATAGATATTTTGGATCCCAAAATAATTGGGATCAATGGGGAACCACTCCACATGATATTAGTACCTGCAAGACAAGGAAAATATGTGAGAAGACTCACCTTGGCCGCACCACATGGAGAAGCACTGCCCATGACACAATTGGAATCAAATTTTGGGGCCACCACCACTGTTTTCGCACAAACAGGTGTGCTGTTTTGTCTCCCTTCATTTTGAGAGTTGTACTCGTCCAAATGAGGTGTATAAGGTGTCCTTGGATAGCCTTTGAAGTCTATTTTCATAATTGAGTGGTCTCTGTTCGAGAGGAGAGAGTAGTCATCCAAAAATCGATCTGAAGCGAGCAGTGGTCTGTGAACTCGAGCTGTGAGAGTGCTGAGACTGTTTGGTTGATATCTCGAGTTTTACCAATCCAATTAAGGCGTGTGAGATACCAAAAGAAATCTCTCAAGACGAGGAATCCGTGAAGGTCTGGTTTGCATCAATCGGAGTAGAGGAAGGCTTCCAAATCGTCCGATCAAAACACAACCTCGCAGAAACGGATTTACTCTTCTAAAGTGAGTTGTTAACCCCAAATCCTTTCCATTCATTTTCCAAATGATATGAACGATTGGTGGGACTATTGTACACTAATCCAAGTGTATAATATGTCCTTGAAAAGTTATTTTATTGATGTAAAGGTTAGATACTAACCTAGAGCAAATATTGGAAAACTAGGAATCGAGTTAGCCGGAAAACACCCGTTCTAGGGGCTGTTTTCGTATCAACGGTTAGGGGTTGAAATAGCAACTTGAGGAAGCTGCTTAACACCCATTTTCAAGCAAGGAATCAGTTCTCAAGCTTCCTTGGCCGAGGCTTTAGTCATTGGATCGAGAAGGAAAGTTTTAAAGCTCATTTGAGGTGAGGATCGACATCTAGTTGCTTACAACTTGTAGGTTAAGCATGAGATTACCTAAATGCCTAAATAATGTTTTCCATGGATTATGATGATAAATTATTGATGGAATATTGATCTATTTTCCAAAGAATGAAATGGGAAATTGTTTGGTAAAGTATTGATGAAAATGGAGTTAAATGAACTATTGTGTGAAATAGACATTTTACTCATGTGTGAATTGTGTAGATACATAAATGATTATTTATGTATTACATCGAATGATTAAGTTGCTGCTACATATCTCTAAATATGTAGGGTTTTACAAATGGAATATATGATGGTTAAGAATAATCTTAATAGTATTGAAATACTAGTTAATGATTGTTGTAATTGTTGAAGAATTGAATCTAAGGATTTGATTGTAATTGATGAACTTGATTGTGATGCAAGTGACTAAATTGATGTAATGTGATGCTAAGACCATGGTTGGGCAGTCCGTAAGGATGTCCCAAAATAGATTATTGATATTACAATTCTAGGCATAGCGAATGCTTAGGAATTGGGGTCTATGCCAATGTAAGGAGATGTACTTGAGCCGCGCTCATAGAATTGCATTGGGTAGACATGATGGGGTGATTATTGTGCATGGTGATGTAGTTGAGTTGGACTCAAGAAATGCACGGTGGAGTAGTTAACTCGGGTTAAATAAGGTGCATGGTGATGTAGTCGAGTTGGACTCGAGAATGCAAATATATGTGTTAGGGTTGAACCCTATGTATTGTTGTGACTAGGGGTCACGGGATTTTGGGGTATGTTTGATAAACAAACCTTGGGCCTACGGGCCGACTACTTGACTTTATATATAAAGTAAGTATATTTTTTAAAAAAAAGGGGTAACTTGGGGTTACGGCCTAGATTATACTATCACCCTATTTGAGGGTCTTGTGTTTGAAATACTTGTTGTATATCTATTAGATGCCATCCACACCAGCACTTTATAGCCCTATAGAGTGCTGACCCCTTCGGGGGCGTCCCACCACCATTTTTCAGGTTGAGGCTAGAGCTTGCTTCCTGTGCTCGTTGCTCGAGAGATCATCTAGGAGCGAAGACTTGGTTCGTGCTTCCTCCATTCGGATTTTAAACATTAATAAACATGCTCATGGATATTTTACTATGGAGCCTGCGTGCTCATGAATAGCCCGGTGTGGCCTTTTTGTTTTAAACAATGTTTTCCGCTGCATTATGAATTACTTATTATGTTTGTTTATGGATGGCTTACGTGTGAATGATATTGTAACACCCCGATTTTTATGAGCTAATTATGTTAATCATAACTAATATCTATTTTAGTCGTTTAAATAAGTTTCTTCTATGAATAATGTGATATATTATGTAACATGTTTTGTTTGTTGGCAGGTAACGTTGACCGGTAAGCTCATAATAATTTGAATTGAAGAAATAAATGATGTTTTAGATTTTATCATTTCATAAGTAAAAGGGAGATTTTTATTATTTGTTTCAGAAACATATTTTCTTTTAAAGATTTATATAGACCCGAATTGGATCAATTTATTAGCCCAATTAAGTATTTTTTTAATAAAAGCCCTAGGATTAATGCTAAAGTACACTCATAAGCCTAATTATCGTAAAAAGAAACATGCGCCTCCCTAACTTGATTGCGGCTCCTCTCTGGTTTTCTCTCCCAAAACATTGCTTCACCTTCAAATTCAGTACTTTAGTTTTCTTGGTTTTGGAATTTGGTAAGATAATTTCCGTCTTATTCTCTTTACTTTCGTTATGCTATTAGTATTGTTCAGATGCATAAGTTCTGAAAAGATTTTCGTTAATTCCCTTAGTCAAAATAAAGATTTGCAAGGCTCTGTTTTAGTAAATTGCTTGAGTCAAAAGATTCAGTTAAAGTTAAATCATCTTTTGAATATCCACTTGTTAATAGCTATTTCAATTTCTGTAAACATCATCAGTAAAATATCAATGCCCAATCATATATCTTTCGCTGGGGATTTTCTAGTAAAGCATGAACGCTAGGATATTCATCAATACCTATCTTTAGTTGAGTATAAAACAACCTTGGACAGCTTGATTCTTTTTAATACGAAGTATTGCTATTTCAAAAGGCGTTCAGTTTTCTGAATCTGAACTATCAATTTAATTCTCTTTCAAATTTCAGTATTTTACTCACACATGTACGCCTTGGACCAGCAGCACTACTTTTATAAAGAAAGCTTATTTCGGTTTTAATTTTCCTTAAGGGGGTTATGTTGATTTGGGATTTGGTTGTTGCCCTGGTTGGTGCTTTTCAGCAGAAACTTGAAGTTTATTTATAGAGCTTTGGTTTAACCTGTAATGGATTTGATTCTAATATTATTGATTACCAATTAGTTTTATCCAGTTTGTCCATATTGAGAGAGAGCAAGTAAATAATCTCTGAAATGATTATATTCCAGTATGTAGTAGCTAAGCCTCCATAATGTAGTCATGCTTAATTACTAGCAGATTCTTATTTTGCTATTACATTTAATTAAAGATTTAAGAGGAGAGCTTACCGGAAGACGTTATCAAGGTGCCACACTTATTTGAGTATTTTGAGTTCAGCTGTTAACAGGTAAGTTCACTACCACCTGTACATGTTTGTTCAACCAAATGCAAGAAAGAAGTCTGGTTGATTTTTAATAGATAATTTTAGACTGTTTGCTATTATGTGAACTATGTGAATTATGTGATGAGTTATTTTATTGCTAGATTAAGTTACGTTTATTATCTGGCATAGTCAAGATTTGTTAGTACTTTTGTTTCCAGATTTAATGATGTTTTTAGTCAAACGTCACCCTAAAAAGAACTAATACTTAAAGTGAAAGATTAAGTGATATGTACTCGGGAACTAGTTCCCTCAGATTAGCAGTTTTAGTTTTAGATAGTCCGATATGTTTAGTGGGTCGCTCCCCTGAGCTGTCGGATTGGCGCCATTGAGTACATATCACGGGCCCACAGTTAAAATTAGCCACAAAGAGTTATACAGAAAGTTTAATGAGATCTCTTTCAGAAAGTTTTATAGCAAGTTTTTTTTTAGATCTCTTTCAGAAAGTTTTACAAAGATGTTTTGAGAAAGATATTTTGAGATCTCTCCAGCAGTTTTGAGAAATTATTTTAGAAAATATTTTCCTTTGAGATCTCCCTCAGAATGTATTTGACAAGTTATGTGTTCGTTATTTGTTCAGTGCATGCTTGTAGCCTAAATTTATCTATTGATAAATTGGCCTAGACTGCTAGATATTTTTGTGGAGCCATAGTGACTTACTAAGCGTAAAGCTTATTAGTTTCTTTCTTCGCATGTACAGATACTAAGGGTAAGGCCAAGGCCTAGGAAGATGACGAGGGAGTGGAACGCGTGCCAAGATGAGTTAACGGGAACGACCTTGACGGCTTCTAGATAGTTATTATTTTGTTTCAGTATTTCAGTTGATATAATAAAGAGATTATTTTTACTTTATTTTATTTAAGGATTTGAAGTTTGAATAAATTCCTGGATCCAGGTGGTTATCATATTTGCTGGTGATAACTATGTTTTATTGAGTTTTTATCAAGAGTTATATTTTAATTATATTTGAGATTTTATCAGGGTTATTTTCTTAAATAGGCGGCCGTTAATTGCAGTTATTTTTTAAAGTAGTAAGTTAGTGTAACGATTCCTTTAACCCTGAGAGGGGCGTTACAAGTTTGGTATCAGAGCCCAGGTTGTCCCGTAACTTCATTTGTCACCGTACACGTGCTCGTCATCTTCCAAGTAAGTACTTAGTTACATTAAAAGCTATCTATGTGAAAGTATGTATATGAGTGTTGTTGGTATTAGATAGATAGAAAAGTCAAGTAAGAGGAAGAAGTATTCAACTCGTAAACCTTTGTGTTGTCACGAGTTATTCAGATTAAATTTATTCGAGTGCCTATATTCTTGAGTTACGTCTTCTACTTCATTTAAGAAGTACTTAGGGTTGTTATCTAAAAACAGTATCGTTCAAGTCATACACCTTCATAATCAAGTATCTGCAGCCTTCCATTTTGTTTTAGCCTCTGTGGATCTTTAAGAGCAAATATTCCTTATATATAGAGATTACTCATGATTAAAATCCGAGTTGATTTGAAAAAAAAAAAGTGTCATATAGTCTTTATTTTCTCATGATTGAGTAAATGAATTATGTCACAACCAGTGCTATTCCAACTATCTTTTATATAGCTTGTAGTTTATTCATGGCCTAAGTCGTGTTAGATATATTTTTTAAATTAAGAAGAATAATAAAGAGTTTGTCTATTATTTTTTAAGTATGATATGTAATTGAGTTTACATGAGATTAAGAATTTCCGTAAGCATTCAAAATCAGTTTGTTATGTATTTTTATTTATTTATGTATTAAAATGAAATTATTTTTAAACCGCCCATGCTATTTACATTACCTCATTAAATTTTTGTAAGAAAAATAAAATTAAGGGAATTATAAGTTATAGCTTAATTTTTTGTGTAAAATGTTGAAGCTTCACTTTAGATTTCGAAAGCTCTTTAATAGTGGATTCAAATGTTTTATGAATAGTATCAGAAGCTGCATGATTTTTCTAGAGTGTTGAGCGTCGGTATTTCATGTTTGGAATCTTGAGTTGCTGAGAGGGCCCCTCATCAATTTGATGGTTCCAATAGGAGATACCGGTGGTCGGACATCGCTTGAATATGATCAATGGTCAGATTATATGTGGTATTTTAGTTGTAAATGCTTATTTTCAAAATAAGTTCTAAGTGTGTTGATTAATCATTAAAGACATTTAGTGATTAATGATCAATCACATGATAGTGATTTTTTCTAAAAGTCAAATAAGTAGTTTTTTTTAAGTGATATATTAGTATAGTATCGAGCTATTTCCTCAAAGCTATGTTTCAGAAGAAATTTTGAGTTTTAAAATGTGCCAAAGAATTTTTCGAGTAATCTCAACCTTTGGCACTGAGATTTAAATAGTGTTGTACATTCTTTTTACCAAGGATGTCCTCATATGATTTTCACCATTTAATCACCCAAAAAGATGTTGAGTCTCACCACTTAAATTTCTTTAGAATAACCTGCCATTTAAGTCAATATACATGATTGAAAAGTCTTAATGGTATTTGGTTCTTAAAAGTTACTTTAGGTGAGTGAGTTGAAGGATTAGATTAAACTGGTTAAACTAGTTTCTGTTAAATCATGAATCTTTGAACCTGCTGCACATTACAATATAGAGATTTGTGAAGTGTGTCTAAATACAGTATGATTTAGAGTATGAAGATCTCAATAGAATAAAGAATAGGGTACCATCAAGCTCTCTTATAGCCATTATGTACGAGTATTTTTAGATAGTATCCCAATGAGCTCGTGTTGGTAGCTGGTATGCTTTTTGAGTAATAGAAGTATTGGTGTGAATAAAAGTATAAAGAGTTCTGTTGCGAGTCGTCAGCAACTCAAGGGCTTGAACCCATCAGTTGAGTAAATTAGTGTCAGTCAAAGTTGAGAGTATACGAGACCAATAAGAAGGACCTAGCTATGATGTTAGATTTTCCTTAATCAGTTTATTATTTTCCAATTGAAATCTAAAGAGCATTATAAAGAGGTTGTGTAAAAAAAAAAGGATTCTGAGTTAGAATTTTACTGCGAAGAATCTATTTGTTTAGTCTAAGTTAGTCTTAGATACGACCATGTACAGTTTATTTCCAGATGATTTAGCGGGAAATCATTTGTCAGTTTCTATGAGAAATCATGTATTATTGTTTTGCTACTTTACTATTTTAGAAAGCTATGAAAAATTTACCACTATGAGAGAGCAATGTTTTTTCAAAAGAAGATAGTTAGGAGTTACAGGTTTGGAAGGAATTGTATTACTGAAAAGTAGTAAAAAAAAAAAAATACGTCTGTTGCTTACCAACAGTCCACAGGAGTTCACGTATTACTTTTTTTGAACTAGTTATTTGAATATCACACGTTTTGATTACTGAAGGGCTCAAGAAAAAAAAAACATATTACCCTCCTTGATTCTTCTATATCTGAATAAGGAAGCAAAGAGAATTATAAAGTAATTATAAAGTAATTTGTGTCAGACATGCGGTTATGTGTTTGACAATGTCAATTTCGTTAAAAAGAACATTTATGGTGTCTTGTGCTTAGGAAACATGAAAATTTGAAACTAAGCGAACCATTCCTTTAATGTTGACATCTTAATGTTAACTCACATAGTAATTTTCTAAAGGGAGTCCAAGAAGATTTAGTTTCAAACTTATATTTTTATTCACAAAGGAATTATCCACAAGAAGATTTTTTCCCTCTAGATATTAAGGCATTAAGTTTGAATTCGTAAATTGTGTTCAAGGATTGAACGAGACTGATGCTCATCTTATTAGGAATAGCTAATTTTTTTCAAGATCAAATTTTAAGATAAAAGAAAATTCTAATTGTAAACTAGATTGAGCTTTCTTCCTTGACTACTTCGATATATTAATCAATGAAGTTATAGATTGGGTTATAGAGGTACATAACTATAAGAAAGTTTTCTCTTTTGATGAAAAGATAATTTTGAGATGCTTGAGTAGTAAAAAAAAAATTGTAGTTAAATCTATTTTAAACTTCAAAAAGAATTTCTTTTGATATAATATGTGAGTCAAACTAAAGTGGATTTTTTTTTCAGAGAAGAAGATTTTCTCATAAGCTAGATTAAAGTTTTCCTATGCTGTGCAATCTTGATAGCAGAGAGCTTAGAAGTGTAATATGCTAATATGCTAACAATATGATTTTCCTGAGATTTATAAATGACATTTAGACTTGAGTGTCGTATGAAGGAAAAGATGTCTCACAAATCCAACAATAAATTTATAACACTACCCAATTAATATCATTGAGATAGTGCAATTTTAGCCGTTTAAGCAGTTTTTAGCGTCGATATAAAGTCACTGACATGGTCATTAAGAACAAGTTGTGTGATAGCTAGCATAAAAAAAAAAAGTGGGGATATAACACAGTTAAAACAATCTGCAGGGCATTGATAAAAGGTGGAGAAAAAATAAATACATCCTTCCACACAGCTTCATAATATCGTGAAGATGAATCTATTAAAATAGGAAGAAGGTGGAGTGCTAACTTTTAGATATTTTAAAATTTATGACACCAAGATGGACCTTAGGAAGATTTTTATCCTTCAATGTTAAAAGACAAGTTTGAACTAAGCACAGCCTTGGGAAAGGTAGTTCTAAGTCTAAATATCATTTCTTATGGTGTGTGGCATATGTTTTTAAGACAAGTTAGAATTTAGTATTATCTTTTGCCCTCATATTAATAAGTAATTGAGCAAGTCACCAAACCAATTCGTATATAAATGCTATGTTCAATATTTAGGATTTTGTGTTATAATTTAAACACAAAACATGAGAAGAATACATAATGGGAGAAACTTTGTCAAATATGTGAAGTCTCAAGTAAAAGTATGTCCTTCCAATAAGAGAAACTTGATCAGCTTGGTAATTAGAATTAATGTCAGTATGAAATCGAATCATTAAAGTCACATGCTCCTGAAGTAAAGTGACCTAGTAAAGGATACAAAGCTATTATAGTTACACTAAAACCACGTGAGAAGTCAGAAAAGAAATATTGTGAGATGTCGTTATCCCGAGTTGTTCTAAGTTTCGAGGACGAAACTTTTATAAGGTGGGAGGGGTTGTAACACCCCGATTTTTATGAGCTAATTATGTTAATCATAACTAATATCTATTTTAGTCGTTTAAATAAGTTTCTTCTATGAATAATGTGATATATTATGTAACATGTTTTGTTTGTTGGCAGGTAACGTTGACCGGTAAGCTCATAATAATTTGAATTGAAGAAATAAATGATGTTTTAGATTTTATCATTTCATAAGTAAAAGGGAGATTTTTATTATTTGTTTCAGAAACATATTTTCTTTTAAAGATTTATATAGACCCGAATTGGATCAATTTATTAGCCCAATTAAGTATTTTTTTAATAAAAGCCCTAGGATTAATGCTAAAGTACACTCATAAGCCTAATTATCGTAAAAAGAAACATGCGCCTCCCTAACTTGATTGCGGCTCCTCTCTGGTTTTCTCTCCCAAAACATTGCTTCACCTTCAAATTCAGTACTTTAGTTTTCTTGGTTTTGGAATTTGGTAAGATAATTTCCGTCTTATTCTCTTTACTTTCGTTATGCTATTAGTATTGTTCAGATGCATAAGTTCTGAAAAGATTTTCGTTAATTCCCTTAGTCAAAATAAAGATTTGCAAGGCTCTGTTTTAGTAAATTGCTTGAGTCAAAAGATTCAGTTAAAGTTAAATCATCTTTTGAATATCCACTTGTTAATAGCTATTTCAATTTCTGTAAACATCATCAGTAAAATATCAATGCCCAATCATATATCTTTCGCTGGGGATTTTCTAGTAAAGCATGAACGCTAGGATATTCATCAATACCTATCTTTAGTTGAGTATAAAACAACCTTGGACAGCTTGATTCTTTTTAATACGAAGTATTGCTATTTCAAAAGGCGTTCAGTTTTCTGAATCTGAACTATCAATTTAATTCTCTTTCAAATTTCAGTATTTTACTCACACATGTACGCCTTGGACCAGCAGCACTACTTTTATAAAGAAAGCTTATTTCGGTTTTAATTTTCCTTAAGGGGGTTATGTTGATTTGGGATTTGGTTGTTGCCCTGGTTGGTGCTTTTCAGCAGAAACTTGAAGTTTATTTATAGAGCTTTGGTTTAACCTGTAATGGATTTGATTCTAATATTATTGATTACCAATTAGTTTTATCCAGTTTGTCCATATTGAGAGAGAGCAAGTAAATAATCTCTGAAATGATTATATTCCAGTATGTAGTAGCTAAGCCTCCATAATGTAGTCATGCTTAATTACTAGCAGATTCTTATTTTGCTATTACATTTAATTAAAGATTTAAGAGGAGAGCTTACCGGAAGACGTTATCAAGGTGCCACACTTATTTGAGTATTTTGAGTTCAGCTGTTAACAGGTAAGTTCACTACCACCTGTACATGTTTGTTCAACCAAATGCAAGAAAGAAGTCTGGTTGATTTTTAATAGATAATTTTAGACTGTTTGCTATTATGTGAACTATGTGAATTATGTGATGAGTTATTTTATTGCTAGATTAAGTTACGTTTATTATCTGGCATAGTCAAGATTTGTTAGTACTTTTGTTTCCAGATTTAATGATGTTTTTAGTCAAACGTCACCCTAAAAAGAACTAATACTTAAAGTGAAAGATTAAGTGATATGTACTCGGGAACTAGTTCCCTCAGATTAGCAGTTTTAGTTTTAGATAGTCCGATATGTTTAGTGGGTCGCTCCCCTGAGCTGTCGGATTGGCGCCATTGAGTACATATCACGGGCCCACAGTTAAAATTAGCCACAAAGAGTTATACAGAAAGTTTAATGAGATCTCTTTCAGAAAGTTTTATAGCAAGTTTTTTTTTAGATCTCTTTCAGAAAGTTTTACAAAGATGTTTTGAGAAAGATATTTTGAGATCTCTCCAGCAGTTTTGAGAAATTATTTTAGAAAATATTTTCCTTTGAGATCTCCCTCAGAATGTATTTGACAAGTTATGTGTTCGTTATTTGTTCAGTGCATGCTTGTAGCCTAAATTTATCTATTGATAAATTGGCCTAGACTGCTAGATATTTTTGTGGAGCCATAGTGACTTACTAAGCGTAAAGCTTATTAGTTTCTTTCTTCGCATGTACAGATACTAAGGGTAAGGCCAAGGCCTAGGAAGATGACGAGGGAGTGGAACGCGTGCCAAGATGAGTTAACGGGAACGACCTTGACGGCTTCTAGATAGTTATTATTTTGTTTCAGTATTTCAGTTGATATAATAAAGAGATTATTTTTACTTTATTTTATTTAAGGATTTGAAGTTTGAATAAATTCCTGGATCCAGGTGGTTATCATATTTGCTGGTGATAACTATGTTTTATTGAGTTTTTATCAAGAGTTATATTTTAATTATATTTGAGATTTTATCAGGGTTATTTTCTTAAATAGGCGGCCGTTAATTGCAGTTATTTTTTAAAGTAGTAAGTTAGTGTAACGATTCCTTTAACCCTGAGAGGGGCGTTACAGATATTCGAGACGCCTTGTATAATATGAATGTGTTGGACTGCGGTTGACTATTCGTATTGTACGGCGGGTTGTTGACGTGTCCGGGGAGGTCCGGGGCGTGACAATTAAGTTGGTATCAGAGCCTTAGTCCATAAACTTCATAATGAAGTCTCAAAATTCTCTTTTTGAAAAGATTTTGAAAACCATGAGCATAGAAGTTTTGTACTTGGAGAGCTTTTGGTACTTGGGTTGCAAGGTCTCTAATTGTTAAGATGGTACCCTTAGCAATTGGTATGGCGGTGACTCGAGCCAAAATGTGTCTTAAGTACCTATCCGTCAATTGACATTTGATACGAGTCTAACGACTCTTTCCAAATTCTTTCAGAAATGGACCGTGGTGGCAGGATTACTAGAAGAAACCCGACCGGCCGTGTACCAGTGGAGACTGGACAGGGCAGTCGAAGGACCTCTAGGGCATCTAGAGGAGCTGGCCGTGGAGGCCGATCACAGACCGTGAGTGACGGTCATGTTGACACAGAAAGTGAAACCTACTGGTCCTATGAGGACTCGACTTACCAATCGGAAACCGAGCCGGTTGAGACCCCTTACGAAGGGGATGACGATGATGTAAGTGATGAAGAGGGGGAGAATGACTCCCTAGCAAGAATTGAGGCGCTGCTCCAACAATATCAACGGGAGCGCGAGGAAAGGAGGGAACGCCGAAGGCGCCGGGGAGGGCGAATTTCGGGTGAGGCTTCAAGAGGAAGAAGCCATGGCGATTCTCGGGCCCACGTTGAACCACATGGGGGCCGGGGTGATGGAGGTCCAATCATAAGGATCTCCAAGTACATCAAAGAGGCACGAGATTTGGGGTGCAAACCCTTCAATGGAGCAGGCGACATCTCGGTCGCCGCGGAATGGATCAAGAGGTTGAACGAGGCAGCCCTTGATATGCAACTCACCCCCGAATTTAAACTAAGGGTGGCGGTGAGATTGCTTGAAGGGATGGCATCCACATGGTGGGATGGAGCCAAGGGAAAGTATGGCAATACCGTGACTTGGGAGAATTTCCGACAGGAGTTCTTTGCCCAATATTATTCTGATTTTGAGGTGAACGCTAAAAGGAGAGAGTATACCCTCCTGACCCAAGGTGGCAAGATGACGGTGAGGCAACTTGAACATAAATTCAGGGAACTCGCGGAGTTCATACCGGAGTATGTCTGTGACGAGAACCGGATGGTAAATCACTTCTGGGATGCCTTAGACTTGGAGGTGCGTGAGAGGGCAACACAGTTGCCTAACATGACCTTTAGCCAAGTGGTTGAGCAGGGATTGAAAGGGGAGAAGGAATGGGAAGAAAGAAAGTTGAAGAACGCCGAAGAGGCGAAGAAGAGGAAGTGGGAGAACCATGGACCTCAGGGTCCTAATAAAAAGGGGAACCATGGGGGGGGGGGAGGATCCTTTCGGACACCCCCACTGCCATCTAGGGGAAGTCAAGGCCCGGGCGGGCAATCACAAGCCTCGGGGGTGACTCGTTGCAAGAATTGCAAGAGGAACCACCTGGGGAAATGTCGTGACCCTCCTAGATGCTATCAATGCGGAAACACCGGGCACTTGAAGATGAATTGCCCACAATTGGGTGGGGCAAGGTCATCGGGACCAAGTAGTGGTAATACCGGGACACGGAATCAAGCCGGGACTTCACAAGCGTCCAGGGGGCAAGGGGGAGCAAGCGCAAGCAATGCGCCGTCCGTGAATCAAGGAAGGACTCAAGCTAGGGTCTACGCGATGACGGAGGCGGATGCTCAAGCTAACCCGGATTCCGTTGCAGGTATTGCCTCTCGTATACTAGTGTTTTATCCTTAATTAGTCCATAAATTGAGGTTACTAATCGTTAGGATCATTGCACAAGGTTTTGGGGTCAAACCGGGGGATTTCGGGCAACTTCAGGCGGCTGGAACCCAGGCACGATCGTGCCTAAGGCAGACACGATCGTGCCTCCAAGTCAGTAGCTGCCCGGGAATTTCACCAGCCCAGGCACGATCGTGCCTAAGGCAGACACGATCATGCCTACAAGGCAGTAGCTCCCAGGTGTTTCTCCAAACCAGGCACGATCGTGCCTAAGGCAGACACGATCGTGCCTCCAAGGCAGTAGCCCCCAGGGCTTTTTCCTGAGCCAGGCACGATCGTGCCTACCCCAGGCACGTCGTGCCTGGCACCCAGATTGCCGAAATGTGATTTTTCGCACCGTTTTGCGACGTTACGACCTTTTCTTGATCCCTAACATGCGTGTGAACATTGTAACCTCCTATAAATGAGTAGGGAGGGTAGGAAAAATGTCTTACATGGTTCATGAATGTAGGGACACTAAAGATTAATGGGAAGGATGCGCGAATCCTTATCGATACCGGGGCGCAGCGTTCATTTGTGAATGAAGCGTTCGCCAAGAGGTTGGGGGTGCAATCCGCACCATTGATGCAAACCTTAGTGGTATCAACACCACTAGGAGATGACGTGGAAAGAACTTGTTATTTTCCATCTTGTGGGGTGGAGGTTAATGGTCAAACCTTGACGTGTGACTTCGTACCGCTGGGCATGATTGAATTCGATGCAATCCTAGGGATGGATTGGCTAGAAAGGAACCATGCTAGGGTAGATTGCTACACGAAGGTTCTTGAACTCGAAGGCAATGATGGGGAGACCCTACGCTTCGAGGGCGATCGAGGGAGATCAAATAGCTGTATCATATCCGCCGTGAGAGCGAGAAGTATGATGAGAAAGGGATGCCACGCATATCTAGCATACGTGGTTGACAAAACCAAAGAAGAAACGAACATCGACGATGTGAGGGTGGTTTGTAAGTATCCGGATGTCTTTCCAAAAGATTTACCGGGACTTCCACCCGATAGAGAGATTGAATTTGTGATCGAGGTCGAGCCCGGCACCAAACCAATCTCCATACCGCCATACCGTATGGCACCCGCTGAACTTAACGAGTTGAAAACCCAATTGCAAGAGCTTTTGGATAATGGTTTCATTAGACCAAGCCACTCCCCGTGGGGAGCACCGGTTCTTTTTGTGAAAAAGAAAGATGGGACACTTCGAATGTGCATTGACTATCGTCAACTGAACAAGGTCACAATCAAGAATAGGTATCCTTTGCCTAGGATTGATGACTTGTTTGATCAACTACGAGGAGCAACCGTGTTTTCAAAGATTGACTTGAGGTCGGGGTACCATCAATTGAAGATTAAGGAAGATGACATACCAAAGAGTGCTTTCCGCACAAGGTATGGGCATTTTGAGTTCCTTGTTATGTCGTTTGGGTTAACAAACGCCCCAGCGGCATTCATGGACTTGATGAACCGAGTATTCCATAAATACTTGGATCGATTCGTGATTGTGTTCATAGATGACATCTTGATTTACTCAAAGAGTGAAGAAGAGCACGAGGAACACTTGATACTTGTTCTTGAGACACTACGGGAGAAGCAACTTTATGCCAAATTTTCTAAATGTGAATTTTGGCTAAAGGAAATTGGCTTTCTCGGGCACGTGGTTTCAGGATCGGGAATTGCTGTTGATAACAAGAAGATAGAGGCCATTACAGGATGGGAGAGGCCGAAGAACGTCAAGGAAATTCGTAGTTTCCTTGGATTGGCAGGCTACTACAGAAAGTTCGTGGAGAAGTTCTCTGTTTTGGCATCACCACTGACGAAGCTCACTCGTAAAGGAGCTAAGTTTGTATGGGATGACAAATGTGAGAAAGGGTTCATGGAGCTAAAGAAGAGATTGACCGAGGCACCGGTACTTGCATTACCCAAACAGGTTGTGGGGTACGATGTCTATAGCGATGCGAGCATCCAAGGGTTTGAGTGTGTGTTGATGCAGGAGGGGAGAGTAATTGCCTATGCTTCACGACAGTTGAAGAAGCATGAGGTAAATTACCCTACCCATGACCTGGAGCTGGGAGCAGTAGTGTTTGCACTGAAGATTTGGAGACATTATCTCTACGGAGAGACATGTCACATATATACTGATCATAAGAGCTTGAAGTACGTGTTTACTCAGAAAGAGTTAAACATGAGACAGAGACGGTGGATGGAATTGATAAAGGACTACCATCTAGTTATTGAGTACCATCCAGGCAAGGCAAACGTTGTAGCAGATGCCCTGAGTCGGAAGAGTTCGTCTGGGGCATTGTTGACTAGTTTGAGGGCACTGAAGGCCCAATTGGATGTATCTAGCGACGGTGCCTTATTGGCACGATTTGAAGTGAGACCGACCTTACTTGATGAGATCAAGAAGGGTCAAGTGACTGACGCAGAACTTATGAAGGTCCGGGAACGCATGCAAGCGGGACCGGTGGAGGATTTCAGGGAAAGAGATGATGGTCTCTTGTTATTTCGTGACCGAGTGTGTGTACCGTCAGATGAGGAGCTCCGAAAGTCCATCTTAGAGGAGGCTCATTCATCGGCTTATGCCATGCACCCGGGGGGCACGAAAATGTACCGTGACTTGAAAGAAAGTTACTGGTGGTCTGGAATGAAGAGGGAAATAGCCGAATACATTAGTCGATGCCTTACTTGTCAACAAGTTAAGGCGGAACATCAGCATCCAGCAGGCTTATTGCAGCCACTTTCCATTCCTGAATGGAAGTGGGAACACGTGACTATGGATTTCGTGGTAGGTTTACCACGGACAATCAGGAACTATGATGCAGTTTGGGTCGTTGTGGATAGGCTCACAAAGAGTGCACACTTCTTGCCTATCAACACTACCTACCCACTGGAGAGGTTAGCCAAATTGTATACGGATGAGATCGTGAGGCTGCATGGGGTCCCAGTGACCATTGTATCCGATAGAGACCCACGATTCACATCACGTTTTTGGCCGAAATTTCAAGAGTCTATGGGAACGAGGTTGAAGTTCAGTACTGCTTTCCACCCACAGACGGATGGGCAGTCTGAAAGAGTCATACAGATCTTGGAAGACATGATGAGGGCTTGTGCATTGGAGTTCCAAGGAAGTTGGGACAACCACTTAGCACTTGTGGAGTTCGCCTATAACAACAGTTATCAGGCAAGCATCGGCATGCCTCCATATGAGGCATTGTATGGGAGGAGGTGCCGTACACCGTTATGCTGGGACGAAGTTGGCATGGCCAAACTCGAGGGTACTGAGTTGGTTGAGGTCACCAAATCAAAGGTGAAGTTGATTCGAGAGAGACTCAAAGCGGCTCAGGATAGACAAAAGAGTTATGCAGATAAGCGTCGAAGAACCTTAGAGTTTAAGGTTGATGACGAGGTATTCTTGAAAGTTTCTCCTTGGAAAGGAATCATTCGATTCCAAACCCGAGGAAAACTTAACCCACGATATATAGGTCCATTCAGAATTATAGAGAGGATTGGGGCCGTAGCATATCGTCTACAGTTGACTCCTGAGTTGGAAAAGATACACAATGTGTTTCATGTATCCATGCTTAAGAAGTATGTGCATGATCCCTCTCACGTATTAGAAAAGCCACCTGTGGAGGTACGTGAGGATTTGAACTACGCTGTGCAACCAATCAAGGTCACCGATAGGAAGGTGAAGAAACTGAGGAGCAAAGAAGTCCCGATGGTTAAAGTCCTTTGGAAGAGCGACCGGGTCGAAGAAGAGACATGGGAAACAGAGGCCTTGATGAGGAAACAGTATGCTTTCCTATTCGAGTAGAGCTGTGAATTTCGGGGACGAAATTCCTGTTAAGGGGGGGTGAACTTGTGACACCGCACCCGAACGTCCTTGAAAATTCAAATTAAAAATTCAAAGTTTATGTATTGAATTTCTGATTCCCAAACAATTGTGAAACGATTGTTGTTTTACGTAATTAACGATTGATTATTATACTGTTCGAACTCGTATATTAGTATCGGGCCTTATTAATAAATAAAAGGGCCTAGCATTATCTAAATAGTGATACATAACGTTTCAAGACAAGTTGAGGAGGGGCGGGCGGCCCAGATATTATTTTGGGCTCAACCCGCTAAAATAGCAAGTATTCGAGAATGGCGTCGTAGGCCCACTCGGGGGCGACCCACACGGCTGGTAGCCCAATAATATGGATGACAAATGTCAAAATAAGTGATAGGATGATTTGAGATGAATACAAATGCCTATGATACCATCTTTGGCATTATTGAGCCAAATAATGGGAGTAGGATTTTCCTTCTATATTATCCATCAAGTAAATTATTGAGATGAACCTACACATATTGGAGATCAATAATGTTATGTAGGAAGTTGACTGGTTCTAAATAAATTAGGATGAGTACAAAAAGACATCTTTGACAAAAGATAAAACAATAGGACCCATTCTTCCATTTTTGGGTGTATTGATAGATATTTTGGATCCCAAAATAATTGGGATCAATGGGGAACCACTCCACATGATATTAGTACCTGCAAGACAAGGAAAATATGTGAGAAGACTCACCTTGGCCGCACCACATGGAGAAGCACTGCCCATGACACAATTGGAATCAAATTTTGGGGCCACCACCACTGTTTTCGCACAAACAGGTGTGCTGTTTTGTCTCCCTTCATTTTGAGAGTTGTACTCGTCCAAATGAGGTGTATAAGGTGTCCTTGGATAGCCTTTGAAGTCTATTTTCATAATTGAGTGGTCTCTGTTCGAGAGGAGAGAGTAGTCATCCAAAAATCGATCTGAAGCGAGCAGTGGTCTGTGAACTCGAGCTGTGAGAGTGCTGAGACTGTTTGGTTGATATCTCGAGTTTTACCAATCCAATTAAGGCGTGTGAGATACCAAAAGAAAGCTCTCAAGACGAGGAATCCGTGAAGGTCTGGTTTGCATCAATCTGAGTAGAGGAAGGCTTCCAAATCGTCCGATCAAAACACAACCTCGCAGAAACGGATTTACTCTTCTAAAGTGAGTTGTTAACCCCAAATCCTTTCCATTCATTTTCCAAATGATATGAACGATTGGTGGGACTATTGTACACTAATCCAAGTGTATAATATGTCCTTGAAAAGTTATTTTATTGATGTAAAGGTTAGATACTAACCTAGAGCAAATATTGGAAAACTAGGAATCGAGTTAGCCGGAAAACACCCGTTCTAGGGGCTGTTTTCGTATCAACGGTTAGGGGTTGAAATAGCAACTTGAGGAAGCTGCTTAACACCCATTTTCAAGCAAGGGATCAGTTCTCAAGCTTCCTTGGCCGAGGCTTTAGTCATTGGATCGAGAAGGAAAGTTTTAAAGCTCATTTGAGGTGAGGATCGACATCTAGTTGCTTACAACTTGTAGGTTAAGCATGAGATTACCTAAATGCCTAAATAATGTTTTCCATGGATTATGATGATAAATTATTGATGGAATATTGATCTATTTTCCAAAGAATGAAATGGGAAATTGTTTGGTAAAGTATTGATGAAAATGGAGTTAAATGAACTATTGTGTGAAATAGACATTTTACTCATGTGTGAATTGTGTAGATACATAAATGATTATTTATGTATTACATCGAATGATTAAGTTGCTGCTACATATCTCTAAATATGTAGGGTTTTACAAATGGAATATATGATGGTTAAGAATAATCTTAATAGTATTGAAATACTAGTTAATGATTGTTGTAATTGTTGAAGAATTGAATCTAAGGATTTGATTGTAATTGATGAACTTGATTGTGATGCAAGTGACTAAATTGATGTAATGTGATGCTAAGACCATGGTTGGGCAGTCCGTAAGGATGTCCCAAAATAGATTATTGATATTACAATTCTAGGCATAGCGAATGCTTAGGAATTGGGGTCTATGCCAATGTAAGGAGATGTACTTGAGCCGCGCTCATAGAATTGCATTGGGTAGACATGATGGGGTGATTATTGTGCATGGTGATGTAGTTGAGTTGGACTCAAGAAATGCACGGTGGAGTAGTTAACTCGGGTTAAATAAGGTGCATGGTGATGTAGTCGAGTTGGACTCGAGAATGCAAATATATGTGTTAGGGTTGAACCCTATGTATTGTTGTGACTAGGGGTCACGGGATTTTGGGGTATGTTTGATAAACAAACCTTGGGCCTACGGGCCGACTACTTGACTTTATATATAAAGTAAGTATATTTTTTAAAAAAAAGGGGTAACTTGGGGTTACGGCCTAGATTATACTATCACCCTATTTGAGGGTCTTGTGTTTGAAATACTTGTTGTATATCTATTAGATGCCATCCACACCAGCACTTTATAGCCCTATAGAGTGCTGACCCCTTCGGGGGCGTCCCACCACCATTTTTCAGGTTGAGGCTAGAGCTTGCTTCCTGTGCTCGTTGCTCGAGAGATCATCTAGGAGCGAAGACTTGGTCCGTGCTTCCTCCATTCGGATTTTAAACATTAATAAACATGCTCATGGATATTTTACTATGGAGCCTGCGTGCTCATGAATAGCCCGGTGTGGCCTTTTTGTTTTAAACAATGTTTTCCGCTGCATTATGAATTACTTATTATGTTTGTTTATGGATGGCTTACGTGTGAATGATATTCGAGACGCCTTGTATAATATGAATGTGTTGGACTGCGGTTGACTATTCGTATTGTACGGTGGGTTGTTGACGTGTCCGGGGAGGTCCGGGGCGTGACAATTAAGTTGGTATCAGAGCCTTAGTCCATAAACTTCATAATGAAGTCTCAAAATTCTCTTTTTGAAAAGATTTTGAAAACCATGAGCATAGAAGTTTTGTACTTGGAGAGCTTTTGGTACTTGGGTTGCAAGGTCTCTAATTGTTAAGATGGTACCCTTAGCAATTGGTATGGCGGTGACTCGAGCCAAAATGTGTCTTAAGTACCTATCCGTCAATTGACATTTGATACGAGTCTAACGACTCTTTCCAAATTCTTTCAGAAATGGACCGTGGTGGCAGGATTACTAGGAGAAACCCGACCGGCCGTGTACCAGTGGAGACTGGACAGGGCAGTCGAAGGACCTCTAGGGCATCTAGAGGAGCTGGCCGTGGAGGCCGATCACAGACCGTGAGTGACGGTCATGTTGACACAGAAAGTGAAACCTACTGGTCCTATGAGGACTCGACTTACCAACCGGAAACCGAGCCGGTTGAGACCCCTTACGAAGGGGATGACGATGATGTAAGTGATGAAGAGGGGGAGAATGACTCCCTAGCAAGAATTGAGGCGCTGCTCCAACAATATCAACGGGAGCGCGAGGAAAGGAGGGAACGCCGAAGGCGCCGGGGAGGGCGAATTTCGGGTGAGGCTTCAAGAGGAAGAAGCCATGGCGATTCTCGGGCCCACGTTGAACCACATGGGGGCCGGGGTGATGGAGGTCCAATCATAAGGATCTCCAAGTACATCAAAGAGGCACGAGATTTGGGGTGCAAACCCTTCAACGGAGCAGGCGACATCTCGGTCGCCGCGGAATGGATCAAGAGGTTGAACGAGGCAGCCCTTGATATGCAACTCACCCCCGAATTTAAACTAAGGGTGGCGGTGAGATTGCTTGAAGGGATGGCATCCACATGGTGGGATGGAGCCAAGGGAAAGTATGGCAATACCGTGACTTGGGAGAATTTCCGACAGGAGTTCTTTGCCCAATATTATTCTGATTTTGAGGTGAACGCTAAAAGGAGAGAGTATACCCTCCTGACCCAAGGTGGCAAGATGACGGTGAGGCAACTTGAACATAAATTCAGGGAACTCGCGGAGTTCATACCGGAGTATGTCTGTGACGAGAACCGGATGGTAAATCACTTCTGGGATGCCTTAGACTTGGAGGTGCGTGAGAGGGCAACACAGTTGCCTAACATGACCTTTAGCCAAGTGGTTGAGCAGGGATTGAAAGGGGAGAAGGAATGGGAAGAAAGAAAGTTGAAGAACGCCGAAGAGGCGAAGAAGAGGAAGTGGGAGAACCATGGACCTCAGGGTCCTAATAAAAAGGGGAACCATGGGGGGGGGGGGGAGGATCCTTTCGGACACCCCCACTGCCATCTAGGGGAAGTCAAGGCCCGGGCGGGCAATCACAAGCCTCGGGGGTGACTCGTTGCAAGAATTGCAAGAGGAACCACCTGGGGAAATGTCGTGACCCTCCTAGATGCTATCAATGCGGAAACACCGGGCACTTGAAGATGAATTGCCCACAATTGGGTGGGGCAAGGTCATCGGGACCAAGTAGTGGTAATACCGGGACACGGAATCAAGCCGGGACTTCACAAGCGTCCAGGGGGCAAGGGGGAGCAAGCGCAAGCAATGCGCCGTCCGTGAATCAAGGAAGGACTCAAGCTAGGGTCTACGCGATGACGGAGGCGGATGCTCAAGCTAACCCGGATTCCGTTGCAGGTATTGCCTCTCGTATACTAGTGTTTTATCCTTAATTAGTCCATAAATTGAGGTTACTAATCGTTAGGATCATTGCACAAGGTTTTGGGGTCAAACCGGGGGATTTCGGGCAACTTCAGGCGGCTGGAACCCAGGCACGATCGTGCCTAAGGCAGACACGATCGTGCCTCCAAGTCAGTAGCTGCCCGGGAATTTCACCAGCCCAGGCACGATCGTGCCTAAGGCAGACACGATCATGCCTACAAGGCAGTAGCTCCCAGGTGTTTCTCCAAACCAGGCACGATCGTGCCTAAGGCAGACACGATCGTGCCTCCAAGGCAGTAGCCCCCAGGGCTTTTTCCTGAGCCAGGCACGATCGTGCCTACCCCAGGCACGTCGTGCCTGGCACCCAGATTGCCGAAATGTGATTTTTCGCACCGTTTTGCGACGTTACGACCTTTTCTTGATCCCTAACATGCGTGTGAACATTGTAACCTCCTATAAATGAGTAGGGAGGGTAGGAAAAATGTCTTACATGGTTCATGAATGTAGGGACACTAAAGATTAATGGGAAGGATGCGCGAATCCTTATCGATACCGGGGCGCAGCGTTCATTTGTGAATGAAGCGTTCGCCAAGAGGTTGGGGGTGCAATCCGCACCATTGATGCAAACCTTAGTGGTATCAACACCACTAGGAGATGACGTGGAAAGAACTTGTTATTTTCCATCTTGTGGGGTGGAGGTTAATGGTCAAACCTTGACGTGTGACTTCGTACCGCTGGGCATGATTGAATTCGATGCAATCCTAGGGATGGATTGGCTAGAAAGGAACCATGCTAGGGTAGATTGCTACACGAAGGTTCTTGAACTCGAAGGCAATGATGGGGAGACCCTACGCTTCGAGGGCGATCGAGGGAGATCAAATAGCTGTATCATATCCGCCGTGAGAGCGAGAAGTATGATGAGAAAGGGATGCCACGCATATCTAGCATACGTGGTTGACAAAACCAAAGAAGAAACGAACATCGACGATGTGAGGGTGGTTTGTAAGTATCCGGATGTCTTTCCAAAAGATTTACCGGGACTTCCACCCGATAGAGAGATTGAATTTGTGATCGAGGTCGAGCCCGGCACCAAACCAATCTCCATACCGCCATACCGTATGGCACCCCGCTGAACTTAACGAGTTGAAAACCCAATTGCAAGAGCTTTTGGATAATGGTTTCATTAGACCAAGCCACTCCCCGTGGGGAGCACCGGTTCTTTTTGTGAAAAAGAAAGATGGGACACTTCGAATGTGCATTGACTATCGTCAACTGAACAAGGTCACAATCAAGAATAGGTATCCTTTGCCTAGGATTGATGACTTGTTTGATCAACTACGAGGAGCAACCGTGTTTTCAAAGATTGACTTGAGGTCGGGGTACCATCAATTGAAGATTAAGGAAGATGACATACCAAAGAGTGCTTTCCGCACAAGGTATGGGCATTTTGAGTTCCTTGTTATGTCGTTTGGGTTAACAAACGCCCCAGCGGCATTCATGGACTTGATGAACCGAGTATTCCATAAATACTTGGATCGATTCGTGATTGTGTTCATAGATGACATCTTGATTTACTCAAAGAGTGAAGAAGAGCACGAGGAACACTTGATACTTGTTCTTGAGACACTACGGGAGAAGCAACTTTATGCCAAATTTTCTAAATGTGAATTTTGGCTAAAGGAAATTGGCTTTCTCGGGCACGTGGTTTCAGGATCGGGAATTGCTGTTGATAACAAGAAGATAGAGGCCATTACAGGATGGGAGAGGCCGAAGAACGTCAAGGAAATTCGTAGTTTCCTTGGATTGGCAGGCTACTACAGAAAGTTCGTGGAGAAGTTCTCTGTTTTGGCATCACCACTGACGAAGCTCACTCGTAAAGGAGCTAAGTTTGTATGGGATGACAAATGTGAGAAAGGGTTCATGGAGCTAAAGAAGAGATTGACCGAGGCACCGGTACTTGCATTACCCAAACAGGTTGTGGGGTACGATGTCTATAGCGATGCGAGCATCCAAGGGTTTGAGTGTGTGTTGATGCAGGAGGGGAGAGTAATTGCCTATGCTTCACGACAGTTGAAGAAGCATGAGGTAAATTACCCTACCCATGACCTGGAGCTGGGAGCAGTAGTGTTTGCACTGAAGATTTGGAGACATTATCTCTACGGAGAGACATGTCACATATATACTGATCATAAGAGCTTGAAGTACGTGTTTACTCAGAAAGAGTTAAACATGAGACAGAGACGGTGGATGGAATTGATAAAGGACTACCATCTAGTTATTGAGTACCATCCAGGCAAGGCAAACGTTGTAGCAGATGCCCTGAGTCGGAAGAGTTCGTCTGGGGCATTGTTGACTAGTTTGAGGGCACTGAAGGCCCAATTGGATGTATCTAGCGACGGTGCCTTATTGGCACGATTTGAAGTGAGACCGACCTTACTTGATGAGATCAAGAAGGGTCAAGTGACTGACGCAGAACTTATGAAGGTCCGGGAACGCATGCAAGCGGGACCGGTGGAGGATTTCAGGGAAAGAGATGATGGTCTCTTGTTATTTCGTGACCGAGTGTGTGTACCGTCAGATGAGGAGCTCCGAAAGTCCATCTTAGAGGAGGCTCATTCATCGGCTTATGCCATGCACCCGGGGGGCACGAAAATGTACCGTGACTTGAAAGAAAGTTACTGGTGGTCTGGAATGAAGAGGGAAATAGCCGAATACATTAGTCGATGCCTTACTTGTCAACAAGTTAAGGCGGAACATCAGCATCCAGCAGGCTTATTGCAGCCACTTTCCATTCCTGAATGGAAGTGGGAACACGTGACTATGGATTTCGTGGTAGGTTTACCACGGACAATCAGGAACTATGATGCAGTTTGGGTCGTTGTGGATAGGCTCACAAAGAGTGCACACTTCTTGCCTATCAACACTACCTACCCACTGGAGAGGTTAGCCAAATTGTATACGGATGAGATCGTGAGGCTGCATGGGGTCCCAGTGACCATTGTATCCGATAGAGACCCACGATTCACATCACGTTTTTGGCCGAAATTTCAAGAGTCTATGGGAACGAGGTTGAAGTTCAGTACTGCTTTCCACCCACAGACGGATGGGCAGTCTGAAAGAGTCATACAGATCTTGGAAGACATGATGAGGGCTTGTGCATTGGAGTTCCAAGGAAGTTGGGACAACCACTTAGCACTTGTGGAGTTCGCCTATAACAACAGTTATCAGGCAAGCATCGGCATGCCTCCATATGAGGCATTGTATGGGAGGAGGTGCCGTACACCGTTATGCTGGGACGAAGTTGGCATGGCCAAACTCGAGGGTACTGAGTTGGTTGAGGTCACCAAATCAAAGGTGAAGTTGATTCGAGAGAGACTCAAAGCGGCTCAGGATAGACAAAAGAGTTATGCAGATAAGCGTCGAAGAACCTTAGAGTTTAAGGTTGATGACGAGGTATTCTTGAAAGTTTCTCCTTGGAAAGGAATCATTCGATTCCAAACCCGAGGAAAACTTAACCCACGATATATAGGTCCATTCAGAATTATAGAGAGGATTGGGGCCGTAGCATATCGTCTACAGTTGACTCCTGAGTTGGAAAAGATACACAATGTGTTTCATGTATCCATGCTTAAGAAGTATGTGCATGATCCCTCTCACGTATTAGAAAAGCCACCTGTGGAGGTACGTGAGGATTTGAACTACGCTGTGCAACCAATCAAGGTCACCGATAGGAAGGTGAAGAAACTGAGGAGCAAAGAAGTCCCGATGGTTAAAGTCCTTTGGAAGAGCGACCGGGTCGAAGAAGAGACATGGGAAACAGAGGCCTTGATGAGGAAACAGTATGCTTTCCTATTCGAGTAGAGCTGTGAATTTCGGGGACGAAATTCCTGTTAAGGGGGGGTGAACTTGTGACACCGCACCCGAACGTCCTTGAAAATTCAAATTAAAAATTCAAAGTTTATGTATTGAATTTCTGATTCCCAAACAATTGTGAAACGATTGTTGTTTTACGTAATTAACGATTGATTATTATACTGTTCGAACTCGTATATTAGTATCGGGCCTTATTAATAAATAAAAGGGCCTAGCATTATCTAAATAGTGATACATAACGTTTCAAGACAAGTTGAGGAGGGGCGGGCGGCCCAGATATTATTTTGGGCTCAACCCGCTAAAATAGCAAGTATTCGAGAATGGCGTCGTAGGCCCACTCGGGGGCGACCCACACGGCTGGTAGCCCAATAATATGGATGACAAATGTCAAAATAAGTGATAGGATGATTTGAGATGAATACAAATGCCTATGATACCATCTTTGGCATTATTGAGCCAAATAATGGGAGTAGGATTTTCCTTCTATATTATCCATCAAGTAAATTATTGAGATGAACCTACACATATTGGAGATCAATAATGTTATGTAGGAAGTTGACTGGTTCTAAATAAATTAGGATGAGTACAAAAAGACATCTTTGACAAAAGATAAAACAATAGGACCCATTCTTCCATTTTTGGGTGTATTGATAGATATTTTGGATCCCAAAATAATTGGGATCAATGGGGAACCACTCCACATGATATTAGTACCTGCAAGACAAGGAAAATATGTGAGAAGACTCACCTTGGCCGCACCACATGGAGAAGCACTGCCCATGACACAATTGGAATCAAATTTTGGGGCCACCACCACTGTTTTCGCACAAACAGGTGTGCTGTTTTGTCTCCCTTCATTTTGAGAGTTGTACTCGTCCAAATGAGGTGTATAAGGTGTCCTTGGATAGCCTTTGAAGTCTATTTTCATAATTGAGTGGTCTCTGTTCGAGAGGAGAGAGTAGTCATCCAAAAATCGATCTGAAGCGAGCAGTGGTCTGTGAACTCGAGCTGTGAGAGTGCTGAGACTGTTTGGTTGATATCTCGAGTTTTACCAATCCAATTAAGGCGTGTGAGATACCAAAAGAAAGCTCTCAAGACGAGGAATCCGTGAAGGTCTGGTTTGCATCAATCTGAGTAGAGGAAGGCTTCCAAATCGTCCGATCAAAACACAACCTCGCAGAAACGGATTTACTCTTCTAAAGTGAGTTGTTAACCCCAAATCCTTTCCATTCATTTTCCAAATGATATGAACGATTGGTGGGACTATTGTACACTAATCCAAGTGTATAATATGTCCTTGAAAAGTTATTTTATTGATGTAAAGGTTAGATACTAACCTAGAGCAAATATTGGAAAACTAGGAATCGAGTTAGCCGGAAAACACCCGTTCTAGGGGCTGTTTTCGTATCAACGGTTAGGGGTTGAAATAGCAACTTGAGGAAGCTGCTTAACACCCATTTTCAAGCAAGGGATCAGTTCTCAAGCTTCCTTGGCCGAGGCTTTAGTCATTGGATCGAGAAGGAAAGTTTTAAAGCTCATTTGAGGTGAGGATCGACATCTAGTTGCTTACAACTTGTAGGTTAAGCATGAGATTACCTAAATGCCTAAATAATGTTTTCCATGGATTATGATGATAAATTATTGATGGAATATTGATCTATTTTCCAAAGAATGAAATGGGAAATTGTTTGGTAAAGTATTGATGAAAATGGAGTTAAATGAACTATTGTGTGAAATAGACATTTTACTCATGTGTGAATTGTGTAGATACATAAATGATTATTTATGTATTACATCGAATGATTAAGTTGCTGCTACATATCTCTAAATATGTAGGGTTTTACAAATGGAATATATGATGGTTAAGAATAATCTTAATAGTATTGAAATACTAGTTAATGATTGTTGTAATTGTTGAAGAATTGAATCTAAGGATTTGATTGTAATTGATGAACTTGATTGTGATGCAAGTGACTAAATTGATGTAATGTGATGCTAAGACCATGGTTGGGCAGTCCGTAAGGATGTCCCAAAATAGATTATTGATATTACAATTCTAGGCATAGCGAATGCTTAGGAATTGGGGTCTATGCCAATGTAAGGAGATGTACTTGAGCCGCGCTCATAGAATTGCATTGGGTAGACATGATGGGGTGATTATTGTGCATGGTGATGTAGTTGAGTTGGACTCAAGAAATGCACGGTGGAGTAGTTAACTCGGGTTAAATAAGGTGCATGGTGATGTAGTCGAGTTGGACTCGAGAATGCAAATATATGTGTTAGGGTTGAACCCTATGTATTGTTGTGACTAGGGGTCACGGGATTTTGGGGTATGTTTGATAAACAAACCTTGGGCCTACGGGCCGACTACTTGACTTTATATATAAAGTAAGTATATTTTTTAAAAAAAAGGGGTAACTTGGGGTTACGGCCTAGATTATACTATCACCCTATTTGAGGGTCTTGTGTTTGAAATACTTGTTGTATATCTATTAGATGCCATCCACACCAGCACTTTATAGCCCTATAGAGTGCTGACCCCTTCGGGGGCGTCCCACCACCATTTTTCAGGTTGAGGCTAGAGCTTGCTTCCTGTGCTCGTTGCTCGAGAGATCATCTAGGAGCGAAGACTTGGTTCGTGCTTCTGATGGTCCCGGATAGGGTAAAAGTCTAGAGGGGGGGGGGGGGGGGTGAATAGACTTTTAAATCTTTTTCACCTTTATGATATTTACCCTCTAGAAAAGTTGATCTATAATCTTTTGAGAGATTAATAGATGCACAGCGGAAGTCTTTACCCTTTAAGTGATGAGTGTTTGACCACTTTCTAATTTGGGAAGATTGGACTTTGAACAGTGAGCATTTGGCTTGGCAGTTGCCTGGATGGCAGGAAACTGCTGAGGCAACTGCTAGTGGAAAACAGGAGTTTGGAACAGATAATTATATGGCCTTGTGCAGAATGATGAGGATTTTATGAATCTGTGTAGAGATAAAGAGATTAAGAAGTTTAGCCTGAGCAGAGGTCTGAGCAGTTGGGTAGACCCAGGGAACTGCTAAGCCGTCTGCTGTCTATGAAAGGAGTATTTCTGAGAACTGGCAAGCCAAACCTTTTAGCAGTGGTATTCCAAAGCTCGTGTGAAACAGTTGTCTCAAAGAAAAGTGAGTTATTAAGCAGTAGGATAAGCAGTAGAGTCAATTAAGACTACTGCTTAGGATGCTGCTGGCAAACTACGATCCTTTTAGTGAGAAGTGTTGGGTGTGAGCTCTGCTGAGTGAAAGTAAATCAACACACGATGTATCCTGGTTCAGAGGTGGTGTAATCCTCCTACGTCCAGTCCCATTCTCTTTCAAATGGATTTCCACTAAAGTATTCAGCCCAATACACTTAGTGCCAATCTAGCCTTTACAACTCTTAGGCCTAGATTGAAGGTTTTTCACAATGAGTATAGCACCACTCAAAGTTACTCAGTCCTTAGACTTTTCTCAATTGATCCAGTGGGGATCAAAAGGTACTCTATCTATCTAACTACACTTTAAGATCCGAACAACTGTTCTCCTAAGTGTTTACAACCACTTGTGAAATGTTACAAGAGAGTTCTAACCTCCAACTATGAACTAAGCTCTAAAAATGTAAAAGTATTGATCTAATCTAAGAGCTTAGTGAAGCATGAGGCTAAGCAGAGAGTAAAGTTGAGTTTGCACTTTCTCTTTTGCTAGATATCTCGTATATGCTTTGATGAAATTATTTCTCTACTTAGGATGCTCAAGCTTGGTTTTGTACTCATGCTTCTACCTATATTTATAGGCCTTCATGGTTGATTAATCTCATCCGTTGGTTGAGATGGATTAATCTTGTGCGTTGAGGGTCTGGCTAGGACGAATTGTACATTCGTCTTCTTGTGCAGGAGCTTTTAATCTTTTTGTTTTCTGTCTTGAATGATTGGGCTGCGGTATGGGTGTGTCTTCAGCCGCTGCAGCTTCACTCCAAGAAATCCTCCCATGCTGTAGGACCATGTACCTGTTTAAGTTTTTAATGCTGGTCAAGTTTTGTCTTCCAATCATACACCTTGATGTATAAGATTTTTCGAGCATCTTTAAAATGTGACATTTATTTAATCTTTGAGCCAAATGATATGTGCCGGTTGGATCTAAATATCCGTTTAAGGTAGACAAAAAGTACCTTATTGCATTTTTACTTTTTCCGGTACTATTTCATTAGTCTCAAAAATTGTACATTTATTTTGTCACATTTGAATAATTTGAGTGCTAATACTTGAATTTAATTTAGACACAATGTACGGGTGCAAAGTATAGTGGCATCATCAAAATCTATCAAAATTGGGTACTAACAGTTTCCCCCTTTTTGATGATGCCAAAACTATACAACACAAGAAACAATTGTTTTTATTGATTTTCATTTGAGAATATTGTACATTGGTCTACAGTCTAAAGTACAATAGTTTTTAGTCACTTTCGGACTTGAGAACTAATCTATTCTTGTTTCTTCTTAGCTGCTTCTTCTTCCTTTCTTCTTCTTATCTCAGCTTCTTCTTTGTAGAGTTTGTTTTTTCTTCTTGTTGCGGCTGCCTTCTTTGCTGCTGCTGATCTGGAGGAGGAGGGACCTGCTTGAGTTGTCCTTTCCCCCTTTTTGGCATCATCAGCAGGAGTCTCACTCTCTTGGAAGAGTGCTTCTATTTCTGGGTCAGAGTCAGGATCTTCATCTTGTCTTCTGGATGGATTTAGACCATAAACTTCGATAGACAGTGCCTTGATGTGGTTGTTGATGTCCAGAAGATCTGTTTTCACTTCATCCTTGACTTCGTGTTCCAAGTTCTGAAGTTTTTGTTTTGTCTGTGCCAAGTCTTGTCCTATTTGTTGGAAGTCCTTGCCTTGCTGCCAGAAGGTTTCTTGAGTTCCTTTGTGGAGAACTTGGAAATTGTGAGCAATGTCCTTAGTGAGCTGTTCATAGGCTTTAGCATGAGCCTGCTGCTCCATAAGGAATTTTTGAGATAGTTTGAACATGGCAGGGAACTCCTCATTCCTTAGTTTGTTGATGTAAGCCTCATGCTCTTGAATTGTCTGGAGGGCCTGCTCAAGGTTGGGAGGTAAAGAGGGAAGAGAGTGTACCTGCCCAGAGGGCTCTGCTGAGGGTTGGGAGGCACCTGCTAGCTCTTGGTGTCTTAGTTCCCTTAGCGAGGCGTGGATTTGGTCTTCCAGTGCTTTGTCTTTGGCGCGTAGATCTTCAAGCTCCTTGTGTATAGCTTCCATTTGAGCTGGTTGCCGGGAGAGTTGGATGCTGAGTTGAGCTTTTTGTTCAGAATTGAACACTTGCTGGATCATTAGGTTGCTTTTGAGATGGCAGTGGACTTCTGCAAACCTCATGTCCAGTCTTGCTTCAAGCTGCTTCTTCATCTTGATGAGCCGTTTGTGCAGTCGAACTTCAGCATTACTTATGAACTTGGTTGTTGCTCTTCTTTCCCTAATGAAGACATCTGCCAAGGTAGCAGTGTCTTCCTCATCATCCTCGGTTTCAAGAATGAACGTGGGAGAGTGCTGCTCAATGTTTTGAGTAGATGCCTGTGAGTGTGCGCTAGTCTGCTGTTCGTGATCTGCCATTGTTTGAGGAGTAGATGCCAGTAGTGGAATAGTGGCAGGTTGCTGCTCAGTGGACTGCTCTGCTTCTTCCGCCATTACTTTGGAGGTTTCTCCACCTCCTCTAGTCTCGAGTCTAGATTTTTCTAGAACCATTTGAAGTTCCTTATCACTAGAAGAGGAAGAGGAGATGATTTGTTTACCTCTATTCTTTGAAGAGCCATGTGGTGCATGATTGTTGTCATCATCATCAGCTGGATCATCATCGTTGGCATCCGTGGAGTGATCTTCTTGTGATTTATCAGTCAGCTGTTTCTTCTTCGAGATATAGATCAGATGAATCTGGTGGAGATTTGTTGCCTTTGCTATATCTTCTGTGCCAAGCCAGGTTAGAGCAAAGTACTCTTCACTGATGAATTTTGATAGAGTACTGGCTTGATGGAGGATTTTGGAGAGTTTCCATTCTCTCCAAGCTTTGACTCTACACCAGTCAGCTTCCAACCTCTCTAGTGGGGTTAATGAGTGGTCTGTTGGCGAAGGTGGAGCCTCCTGTTCTCCTTCCTGAGTTGTCACCTCTTGACGATTTATTGTAAGTGGAGTTGCAGATATAGCAATACCGGAAGAGGAAGTAGCCTGCTGTTCTTTGCTTGGTTTGGAGCCTCCACTTTCTTCATGAATAGTGGGTAGTGAGGAGGCAGCTGCTTCCAATTCGGTTTGGAGATTCCTTGTTGATGTTGTGGAAATCTCTTTTCTTGACCTTTTTGATTGAGCTTCTTGATCTTCTGATCGGATCCTCTTCAGTGATTGGGTTTTGATTCTTTTGAATTCAGTTTGGATGGGTTCATTGGAAAGAAAGGTGTCTTCACCCTTAGGAAGTTCTGGGGCTCCTTGATTGGATTTGAGAGAGAGAAATTTTCTCCAGTTAGTTGCTTCTTTGATGTTGCTTCGAGCTCCCTTCCTCCTTAGAATTTCTCCAATGAGAAAACCATATCCTAGATTGGGCATGGTGTTGTTTGCTCTTTCGTGGTATTTCTTCACATATGCTAGTAGATTGTTGAAGACGTATCTTGCCCAGTTGAAAGGTGTTCCAGAGATGATTGCAGCCAATGGAGTTGCTCTCTTCTTGTTGATTTCATCAAGTGCAGTATTCTTGCAGTCAATGCACTTGTAGAGTATGCTTAGCAGAAGAGCATACTCATGCACCATTTTGTTGGTCTTGAGGTTGAGAGTTTGTGTGTTCTGTGCGCTGGGTATCAAGACCATTTCTTTGAACTCTTGCTCATTCAGTTCAAAGTCTTCAACTAATGGGGCTTCATCTCCGGGTAGTGAGAGCAGTTGTCTGATGTCTCCCTCTTCAATTTCTACGGGTCTGCCTTTTATCCAGGATTTGAGAGTTTCTTTGGTAGAGTTGAGATAGAACTCTGCAGCTACTTCAGGATAAAAACATGGATATGGGTAGGTTGCCATTTTGAGAAGACCTGTGGAGTCAAGTTTTCTCAGAAGAGCAGCCATCAGATCACTGTTGTTGGCTTTCTTCATGATGATGGAGGTGTCTAGGATGGAGCCGGTGAAGACCTTTTTGGAGAAGTGTTGAAGGGATGCCATTATTGTTTGATTGATGAGTGGAGTGAAGTATTTGAGAAGGAGAGGATGCAGGTTTAGAGCTTTTGGGAGTGATTGAGGATTTTTAGAGAGAGGTTTGAGAGAGATTGCAAAGTAACAGTGTAAAGGGAATTGTACGGAGGAGATATTTATTCTCTATCGGAAACTAGCCGTTGAGATATAGCCGTTAGAGAAAACGGCTGGACACGCGTACCATTTACTCCGTGTCACACTTTTTGATGGTCTGTGAAGACGAAAGTTACCTTTTTAGAATTCTTGATATGAGAGAATCATATGCCACGTGCTGAGATTTTATGTACATTTGCAGTAATTTTAGCCAACTGCTGATCTCAGACAGTGGCCTGCTTCCAAGGTAGTCACCTGCTGGCAGACATCTGTTCGAATTTGTGAACCAGTGTCTTTACCTCCATTGTTTCTTCCTTGTTCCAAGCTTGTACTCTTCTTTGTGAGGGCATTAATTCAAGTCCTCTTATTACACATGTAGCAGTGGTCTAGTTGGTCAGTTGCCTGCTGACCCTACTGCTGTCTTGAGTAGTCACCTGCTGAGCCTACTTTTTGAATTTTGATTCCTTCTCTCTTTTGAAAGTCTGAGATAGACCTTCTTGGACCTTGATGCTTCATTCCTTTTGGATTGTGAGTAGCCTGAGATGGCTACCCCTGTTAGTTCCCCCTCAACAGGTGGCTAGGAATTCCCCCTTGATTATGGAATTAGGTTCCCCCTGAATAGATGCAGGGTTATTCCCTTACTTGGTCTAGATCATCTAACATACCAAGCTCTTGCCTTAGTTGGTTGAATCTAGCTTCATTCAATGGTTTGGTGAGGATGTCAGCCAACTGTTTGTCTGTGGGGATATACTCAAGCTTGATGGTTTTCTTCTCAACATGCTCTCTGATAAAGTGATGTCTGATCTCAATGTGTTTGGTTCTTGAATGAAAGACAGGATTATGAGTGATAGCGATAGCACTAGTGTTATCACATAGTATGCTAATCTCTTTTGTTTCTTCTCCATAATCCTTCAATTGCTGTTTCATCCATAGTATTTGAGCACAGCAGCTGCCTGCAGCTATGTATTCAGCTTCAGCAGTGCTAGTAGCAATTGAGTTTTGTTTCTTGCTGAACCAAGAGACAAGTCTTCCACCAATTAATTGACAAGTTCCTGAGGTGCTTTTTCTATCAATTTTGCATCCGGCAAAGTCAGAGTCTGAATAACCATAGAGTTCAAAACCTCCATATGTTGGGTACCATAATCCAGAGTTAGGATTGCCTTTTAGATACCTCAGAATTTTCTTGGCAGCTAGAAGATGGCTTTCCTTAGGCTTAGATTGAAACCTTGCACACACACCAACTGAGTAGGAAATATCTGGCCGACTAGTGGTGAGATATAACAAGGAACCAATCAGACCTCTGTAAAGTGTGGGATCAACATCTTTGCCATCATCATCCTGACTTAGACCTTGGGATGTATTCATGGGTATTTTCACAGTTGACTTGTTTTCGACCTTGAACTTTTTCATGAGATCTCTTGTATATTTGGCTTGGTTGATGAAGATACCTTGAGGAGTCTGCTTCACTTGTAGTCCCAGAAAATAATTCAACTCTCCCATCATGCTCATTTCAAACTTGCTTTGCATGAGAGTTGAAAATTTCTCACACAATGCTTGATTTGAACTTCCAAAAATTATGTCATCAACATAGATTTGAACAAGCAATATGTGGGGACCTTCTTCAATTTTGAATAAAGTCTTGTCTACTTTGCCCTTAGTGAATCCATTATTCACTAAGTAATCAGAGAGAGTGTCATACCATGCTCTTGGAGCTTGTTTGAGTCCATAAAGAGCTTTATGCAGTTTGTAGACCAGATCCTTCTCTCTATTGATTTCAAAACCAGGAGGTTGCTCCACATAGACCTCCTCTTCTAGTAGACCGTTTAGGAAGGCACTTTTCACATCCATTTGATAGACTGTGAATTGCTTGTGAGCAGCATAAGCCAAGAATATTCTTATTGCTTCTAATCTAGCAACAGGAGCAAAGGTTTCATCAAAATCTATACCTTCTTCCTGGCAGTAGCCTTTGGCTACCAGTCTTGCCTTGTTCTTGACAATGGTGCCTTCCTCATCCATTTTGTTTCTGAACACCCATTTAGTTCCTATCACATGTTGATGATAGGGTCTGGATACAAGCTCCCATACATTATTTCTTTCAAACTGGTTGAGTTCTTCTTGCATGGCTTGTATCCAGTCAGAGTCAAGTAGGGCTTCTTCAATTTTCTTGGGTTCAATTTGTGAGATGAAGCATGAGAATAGTGCCTCTTTTTGAATTGCTGATCTAGTACGAACCCCTTCATGGATGTTTCCGATAATCTGTTGTGGTGGATGTTGATTCAGCCATCTAATGTCAGATGTCTGATTGATGTTGGTTTGGATTTGTTGGTCATCCTCTTCTTCTTCTTCGTCACTATCTTCTGGTAGAGTAGGGTGATTAGGAATTTCATGAAGGTCTGGAAGGATGTTTGTGGGTGAGTCACCTGCTGGCAGTGAGCTGACAGTTGAGTCAACTGCTGGCCGTGGACTGACATTAGATTCAGCTATTTTTTCTTTATCATTTCCTGGAAGGAAGCTTGGAGCCTTTCCAGTGTCCCTTTTTGAGTTAGATGACTCACCTTCTTCTTTTGATTGAGCAGTGGGGTGATTTTCAAAAACCACGTGGATTGATTCTTCTACCACCAGAGTTCTTTTGTTGAGAATCCGGAATGCCTTGCTTGTTGCTGAGTAGCCCAGGAAGATCCCTTCATCAGATTTGGGATCAAATGGCTTGAGATAGTCTTTTCCATTGTTTAGAATGAAGCATTTGGATCCAAACACATGGAAATAACTAACATTAGGCTTCCTTTCTTTCCATAGTTCATATGGAGTCTTTTTGTAAGTCTTATGAATGAGACTTCTATTCTGTGTGTAGCAAGCAGTGTTGATGGCTTCTGCCCAAAATCTTTTGGGTAAGCCAGCTGCTTCTAAGATTGTCCTTCCGGCTTCCTTGAGTGTCCTATTCCTTCTCTCAGCAACACCATTTTGTTGAGGTGTTCTTGCTGCTGAAGTTTGGTGATGGATTCCATTTTCTTCACAATACTGAATTACTATAGAGTTAAGGAATTCAGTACCTCTATCTGACCTGATCTTTTGAATTGAGAGGCTTTTCTCATTTTGAATTAGTCTCATCAATTCAGGGAGCTTCTTTTCTGTCTCATTCTTCTTCTTTAGGAATATGGTCCATGTGTATCTTGAGTAATCATCAACCACAACTAGAGTGTACCTTCGCCCACTTAAGCTCGTTGGTTCTACTGGTCCAAACAAGTCAAGGTGTAGTAGGCTTAAGGGCCTGGTTGATGATTCCACTTCCTTTGATCTGAATGATACCTTGGTTTGTTTTCCTTTTTGACAAGCATCACAGAGATGGTCCCTTTTGAAGTTGATTTCAGGAAGTCCTTTTACCAATCCTTTTCTGGACAATTTGTTGATTGTTTTGAAGTTGAGATGGCTTAATTTGTTGTGCCATTCCCAACTCAAATTTGAATCTGCCTTTGTCACCAAGCAGATCCCTTCCTTAGCTGAGCTCCAATCAATAATGTACATGTCCTTTTTCCTTCTACCAGTGAGCACAGTTTTGTTATTTTTGACATCTCTAATCAAGCAGATGTCTTTGGAGAATGTAACATTATAGCCATTGTCACAGAGCTGGCTTGTGCTTATGAGATTGAACTTTAATCCTTTAACATAAGATATGTTTTGGATTGTAAGTCCATTGATGGATAGGTCTCCAGCTCCTTTGGTTTCTCCTTGTTTTTCCACATTCCCAAAAGTCACTTTGGGTCCTTCTCTTGCCATGTAGTTGGACAGGAGCCGCCTGCTGCCTGTCATGTGCCTGGAGCAGCCTGAATCTATGTACCATGTTTGTGAGTCAACTGCTCCAGCACCTTCCTGTATTCATCATTGTTGAGCAGTAGCCCACAAGTTAGTGGGCAACTTCCTTTGTACAAGTTTGGGCATCCATGCCCATCTAGAACCATTTAGTTCTAAGCAGATTGGTCTATAGCCATTTGAGGTTTTATAGTCATGGGGGATGGCTATGTATTTGTTAATCCTTTTCCTTCTTAAAATGGGAAATGGATTATTGGCTTTAGGAGGGCGCTGCTTAGTGTTATGACTGTGGTTGGTCTTATTGGTTGGTTGCCAACGGGTCCTTGAGGTTTGATGGTTGGGAAGTTTTTGTTTGTACAGGAATTTGGATTTTGATTTGGGAGCAGGCAGGTTCCTTTTTATGGGAATATTTTGAGAATGGGATTTTTGGTAGATTAGCTTTCTTGTATTTTGTTGGTGGCTTGTGGAGGGTGAGTTTTGAGTGAGTCTGGTGGGGGATACATATCCGAGGCCTCTTCTCTTCTTATTTAAAACAACTTCAGTAGTTGAGTCACTGGTTTTACTATCCATGCTGAAGTTATTCATTTTGTCTTTCAGCTCTTTGTTCTCTTCTTCTAAGACATTGTTTTTGGTTAAGGCATCTAGCAATCTTGTGTGAACAGCCTTAATGTCTTGTTTTAATCTATCATTTTCTGATCTTAAGAGAACATGGTGATTTTGGACTTTTTGGAAATCTTGTAATAAAGATTCCAGTGTAATATTGGTTGGTCCAGAATCACTAGAGCTATAAGAAGAGCAGGATGTTACCTCAACATCATTGTAGTGGTTTCTGGTCATTAGGCATTTAGGAGAGCTGCATTCATTATCTTCACTGAGCCAACTGCTGCTTTCTTCAGTGAGCCAGCTGCCGCCTTTTTCAGCCATCTGCCAGGATCCCAGGCATAGAAGTGCTTCCTCTGAGCTTTCAGATGAGGAGCTTTCATCACTTGAGCTGCTTTCATCTTCAGACTGGGGTTCCTCCTTTTTCTTTTCACTTACAAAAGCTTGTCTATTGCTTTTGAAGTCCCTCTTGTAACTAGCTTTAGGACCAGTCCCCTGCTGCCCTTGATACTTCTGGGCTAATGGCAGAGGGCATTCATTTTTGTAATGTCCTGGCTGTCTACAGTTGTAGCACAGAACAGTTTCCTCATTGGATTGAGGTCTCCCTTGTCTTCTAGGGGGCAGGTTGTATGCTTTCTTTGGAGCAGTTCCCTCCTTCTTCATGAATCTTTTAAATTTCCTCACAAACATAGCAAACTGCTCGTCAGTGAGGAGATTATTGAGGGATTTTTCAGCAGATTTTGAAGTGCTTGGCTCAGACACTAGAGCTAGTGTCTTGTATTCATCTTCCTTTTCTTCTTTGATCTCCTTCATTTCAAATTCATAGGCCTTGAGATCACTAAAGAGTTTGTCGGTTGACAGAGTTCTGAGATCTCTGCTATCTCTCATAGCAGTTACCTTCATGTCCCATTTTGATGGCAGGCCTCTCAAGACCTTGAGGGAAATCTCCTTTTGAGATAGTTCTTTCCCAAGGTCAGAGACCTCTGCCACAATCTTCAGGAATTTGGATTCCATCTCATGGATAGATTCAGTTGACAGCATTTTGAAATCCTCAAATTTCTTGAGGGCTATGGTCAGTTTATTGTCCTTCTCCTGTTCATCTCCTGCTCCAATCTTTGTGAGCTCATCCCAGACATCTTTGGCAGTTTCGCATTTCCTGATTCTGGGAAATATAGATTCATCAACAGATTTGAAGAGAATGTCCTTGGCGATGTTGTCAAGATTGTTTCTCTTCCTGTCCTCAGTTGTCCATTCCATTTTGGGTTTTGGAATGTACACATCATCTGTTTCTTCTGTGGTTCTGGATGTGATGACCTTCATTATTTTGATAGGTCCATCAGTAATTACTTCAAGCATCTCATCATGTAAAGCACTGAGATGTGCTCTCATCCTTATTTTCCAGTCATCAAATTTGTTCAAGTTGAACAGAAGGTTCTTGGCTAACTGACTGTCCATTTTTGAAGGTGTTTGGAAAGTAGAGTGGTTTGAATCTTTAGTTCAAATTAGTCAGAAACTGACTCTAGGAACACTTGCTCTGATACCACTTGATGGTCCCGGATAGGGTAAAAGTCTAGAGGGGGGGGGTGAATAGACTTTTAAATCTTTTTCACCTTTATGATATTTACCCTCTAGAAAAGTTGATCTATAATCTTTTGAGAGATTAATAGATGCACAGCGGAAGTCTTTACCCTTTAAGTGATGAGTGTTTGACCACTTTCTAATTTGGGAAGATTGGACTTTGAACAGTGAGCATTTGGCTTGGCAGTTGCCTGGATGGCAGGAAACTGCTGAGGCAACTGCTAGTGGAAAACAGGAGTTTGGAACAGATAATTATATGGCCTTGTGCAGAATGATGAGGATTTTATGAATCTGTGTAGAGATAAAGAGATTAAGAAGTTTAGCCTGAGCAGAGGTCTGAGCAGTTGGGTAGACCCAGGGAACTGCTAAGCCGTCTGCTGTCTATGAAAGGAGTATTTCTGAGAACTGGCAAGCCAAACCTTTTAGCAGTGGTATTCCAAAGCTCGTGTGAAACAGTTGTCTCAAAGAAAAGTGAGTTATTAAGCAGTAGGATAAGCAGTAGAGTCAATTAAGACTACTGCTTAGGATGCTGCTGGCAAACTACGATCCTTTTAGTGAGAAGTGTTGGGTGTGAGCTCTGCTGAGTGAAAGTAAATCAACACACGATGTATCCTGGTTCAGAGGTGGTGTAATCCTCCTACGTCCAGTCCCATTCTCTTTCAAATGGATTTCCACTAAAGTATTCAGCCCAATACACTTAGTGCCAATCTAGCCTTTACAACTCTTAGGCCTAGATTGAAGGTTTTTCACAATGAGTATAGCACCACTCAAAGTTACTCAGTCCTTAGACTTTTCTCAATTGATCCAGTGGGGATCAAAAGGTACTCTATCTATCTAACTACACTTTAAGATCCGAACAACTGTTCTCCTAAGTGTTTACAACCACTTGTGAAATGTTACAAGAGAGTTCTAACCTCCAACTATGAACTAAGCTCTAAAAATGTAAAAGTATTGATCTAATCTAAGAGCTTAGTGAAGCATGAGGCTAAGCAGAGAGTAAAGTTGAGTTTGCACTTTCTCTTTTGCTAGATATCTCGTATATGCTTTGATGAAATTATTTCTCTACTTAGGATGCTCAAGCTTGGTTTTGTACTCATGCTTCTACCTATATTTATAGGCCTTCATGGTTGATTAATCTCATCCGTTGGTTGAGATGGATTAATCTTGTGCGTTGAGGGTCTGGCTAGGACGAATTGTACATTCGTCTTCTTGTGCAGGAGCTTTTAATCTTTTTGTTTTCTGTCTTGAATGATTGGGCTGCGGTATGGGTGTGTCTTCAGCCGCTGCAGCTTCACTCCAAGAAATCCTCCCATGCTGTAGGACCATGTACCTGTTTAAGTTTTTAATGCTGGTCAAGTTTTGTCTTCCAATCATACACCTTGATGTATAAGATTTTTCGAGCATCTTTAAAATGTGACATTTATTTAATCTTTGAGCCAAATGATATGTGCCGGTTGGATCTAAATATCCGTTTAAGGTAGACAAAAAGTACCTTATTGCATTTTTACTTTTTCCGGTACTATTTCATTAGTCTCAAAAATTGTACATTTATTTTGTCACATTTGAATAATTTGAGTGCTAATACTTGAATTTAATTTAGACACAATGTACGGGTGCAAAGTATAGTGGCATCATCAAAATCTATCAAAATTGGGTACTAACAGCTTCCTCCATTCGGATTTTAAACATTAATAAACATGCTCATGGATATTTTACTATGGAGCCTGCGTGCTCATGAATAGCCCGGTGTGGCCTTTTTGTTTTAAACAATGTTTTCCGCTGCATTATGAATTACTTATTATGTTTGTTTATGGATGGCTTACGTGTGAATGATATTCGAGACGCCTTGTATAATATGAATGTGTTGGACTGCGGTTGACTATTCGTATTGTACGGCGGGTTGTTGACGTGTCCGGGGAGGTCCGGGGCGTGACAATTAAGTTGGTATCAGAGCCTTAGTCCATAAACTTCATAATGAAGTCTCAAAATTCTCTTTTTGAAAAGATTTTGAAAACCATGAGCATAGAAGTTTTGTACTTGGAGAGCTTTTGGTACTTGGGTTGCAAGGTCTCTAATTGTTAAGATGGTACCCTTAGCAATTGGTATGGCGGTGACTCGAGCCAAAATGTGTCTTAAGTACCTATCCGTCAATTGACATTTGATACGAGTCTAACGACTCTTTCCAAATTCTTTCAGAAATGGACCGTGGTGGCAGGATTACTAGGAGAAACCCGACCGGCCGTGTACCAGTGGAGACTGGACAGGGCAGTCGAAGGACCTCTAGGGCATCTAGAGGAGCTGGCCGTGGAGGCCGATCACAGACCGTGAGTGACGGTCATGTTGACACAGAAAGTGAAACCTACTGGTCCTATGAGGACTCGACTTACCAACCGGAAACCGAGCCGGTTGAGACCCCTTACGAAGGGGATGACGATGATGTAAGTGATGAAGAGGGGGAGAATGACTCCCTAGCAAGAATTGAGGCGCTGCTCCAACAATATCAACGGGAGCGCGAGGAAAGGAGGGAACGCCGAAGGCGCCGGGGAGGGCGAATTTCGGGTGAGGCTTCAAGAGGAAGAAGCCATGGCGATTCTCGGGCCCACGTTGAACCACATGGGGGCCGGGGTGATGGAGGTCCAATCATAAGGATCTCCAAGTACATCAAAGAGGCACGAGATTTGGGGTGCAAACCCTTCAACGGAGCAGGCGACATCTCGGTCGCCGCGGAATGGATCAAGAGGTTGAACGAGGCAGCCCTTGATATGCAACTCACCCCCGAATTTAAACTAAGGGTGGCGGTGAGATTGCTTGAAGGGATGGCATCCACATGGTGGGATGGAGCCAAGGGAAAGTATGGCAATACCGTGACTTGGGAGAATTTCCGACAGGAGTTCTTTGCCCAATATTATTCTGATTTTGAGGTGAACGCTAAAAGGAGAGAGTATACCCTCCTGACCCAAGGTGGCAAGATGACGGTGAGGCAACTTGAACATAAATTCAGGGAACTCGCGGAGTTCATACCGGAGTATGTCTGTGACGAGAACCGGATGGTAAATCACTTCTGGGATGCCTTAGACTTGGAGGTGCGTGAGAGGGCAACACAGTTGCCTAACATGACCTTTAGCCAAGTGGTTGAGCAGGGATTGAAAGGGGAGAAGGAATGGGAAGAAAGAAAGTTGAAGAACGCCGAAGAGGCGAAGAAGAGGAAGTGGGAGAACCATGGACCTCAGGGTCCTAATAAAAAGGGGAACCATGGGGGGGGGAGGATCCTTTCGGACACCCCCACTGCCATCTAGGGGAAGTCAAGGCCCGGGCGGGCAATCACAAGCCTCGGGGGTGACTCGTTGCAAGAATTGCAAGAGGAACCACCTGGGGAAATGTCGTGACCCTCCTAGATGCTATCAATGCGGAAACACCGGGCACTTGAAGATGAATTGCCCACAATTGGGTGGGGCAAGGTCATCGGGACCAAGTAGTGGTAATACCGGGACACGGAATCAAGCCGGGACTTCACAAGCGTCCAGGGGGCAAGGGGGAGCAAGCGCAAGCAATGCGCCGTCCGTGAATCAAGGAAGGACTCAAGCTAGGGTCTACGCGATGACGGAGGCGGATGCTCAAGCTAACCCGGATTCCGTTGCAGGTATTGCCTCTCGTATACTAGTGTTTTATCCTTAATTAGTCCATAAATTGAGGTTACTAATCGTTAGGATCATTGCACAAGGTTTTGGGGTCAAACCGGGGGATTTCGGGCAACTTCAGGCGGCTGGAACCCAGGCACGATCGTGCCTAAGGCAGACACGATCGTGCCTCCAAGTCAGTAGCTGCCCAGGAATTTCACCAGCCCAGGCACGATCGTGCCTAAGGCAGACACGATCATGCCTACAAGGCAGTAGCTCCCAGGTGTTTCTCCAAACCAGGCACGATCGTGCCTAAGGCAGACACGATCGTGCCTCCAAGGCAGTAGCCCCCAGGGCTTTTTCCTGAGCCAGGCACGATCGTGCCTACCCCAGGCACGTCGTGCCTGGCACCCAGATTGCCGAAATGTGATTTTTCGCACCGTTTTGCGACGTTACGACCTTTTCTTGATCCCTAACATGCGTGTGAACATTGTAACCTCCTATAAATGAGTAGGGAGGGTAGGAAAAATGTCTTACATGGTTCATGAATGTAGGGACACTAAAGATTAATGGGAAGGATGCGCGAATCCTTATCGATACCGGGGCGCAGCGTTCATTTGTGAATGAAGCGTTCGCCAAGAGGTTGGGGGTGCAATCCGCACCATTGATGCAAACCTTAGTGGTATCAACACCACTAGGAGATGACGTGGAAAGAACTTGTTATTTTCCATCTTGTGGGGTGGAGGTTAATGGTCAAACCTTGACGTGTGACTTCGTACCGCTGGGCATGATTGAATTCGATGCAATCCTAGGGATGGATTGGCTAGAAAGGAACCATGCTAGGGTAGATTGCTACACGAAGGTTCTTGAACTCGAAGGCAATGATGGGGAGACCCTACGCTTCGAGGGCGATCGAGGGAGATCAAATAGCTGTATCATATCCGCCGTGAGAGCGAGAAGTATGATGAGAAAGGGATGCCACGCATATCTAGCATACGTGGTTGACAAAACCAAAGAAGAAACGAACATCGACGATGTGAGGGTGGTTTGTAAGTATCCGGATGTCTTTCCAAAAGATTTACCGGGACTTCCACCCGATAGAGAGATTGAATTTGTGATCGAGGTCGAGCCCGGCACCAAACCAATCTCCATACCGCCATACCGTATGGCACCCGCTGAACTTAACGAGTTGAAAACCCAATTGCAAGAGCTTTTGGATAATGGTTTCATTAGACCAAGCCACTCCCCGTGGGGAGCACCGGTTCTTTTTGTGAAAAAGAAAGATGGGACACTTCGAATGTGCATTGACTATCGTCAACTGAACAAGGTCACAATCAAGAATAGGTATCCTTTGCCTAGGATTGATGACTTGTTTGATCAACTACGAGGAGCAACCGTGTTTTCAAAGATTGACTTGAGGTCGGGGTACCATCAATTGAAGATTAAGGAAGATGACATACCAAAGAGTGCTTTCCGCACAAGGTATGGGCATTTTGAGTTCCTTGTTATGTCGTTTGGGTTAACAAACGCCCCAGCGGCATTCATGGACTTGATGAACCGAGTATTCCATAAATACTTGGATCGATTCGTGATTGTGTTCATAGATGACATCTTGATTTACTCAAAGAGTGAAGAAGAGCACGAGGAACACTTGATACTTGTTCTTGAGACACTACGGGAGAAGCAACTTTATGCCAAATTTTCTAAATGTGAATTTTGGCTAAAGGAAATTGGCTTTCTCGGGCACGTGGTTTCAGGATCGGGAATTGCTGTTGATAACAAGAAGATAGAGGCCATTACAGGATGGGAGAGGCCGAAGAACGTCAAGGAAATTCGTAGTTTCCTTGGATTGGCAGGCTACTACAGAAAGTTCGTGGAGAAGTTCTCTGTTTTGGCATCACCACTGACGAAGCTCACTCGTAAAGGAGCTAAGTTTGTATGGGATGACAAATGTGAGAAAGGGTTCATGGAGCTAAAGAAGAGATTGACCGAGGCACCGGTACTTGCATTACCCAAACAGGTTGTGGGGTACGATGTCTATAGCGATGCGAGCATCCAAGGGTTTGAGTGTGTGTTGATGCAGGAGGGGAGAGTAATTGCCTATGCTTCACGACAGTTGAAGAAGCATGAGGTAAATTACCCTACCCATGACCTGGAGCTGGGAGCAGTAGTGTTTGCACTGAAGATTTGGAGACATTATCTCTACGGAGAGACATGTCACATATATACTGATCATAAGAGCTTGAAGTACGTGTTTACTCAGAAAGAGTTAAACATGAGACAGAGACGGTGGATGGAATTGATAAAGGACTACCATCTAGTTATTGAGTACCATCCAGGCAAGGCAAACGTTGTAGCAGATGCCCTGAGTCGGAAGAGTTCGTCTGGGGCATTGTTGACTAGTTTGAGGGCACTGAAGGCCCAATTGGATGTATCTAGCGACGGTGCCTTATTGGCACGATTTGAAGTGAGACCGACCTTACTTGATGAGATCAAGAAGGGTCAAGTGACTGACGCAGAACTTATGAAGGTCCGGGAACGCATGCAAGCGGGACCGGTGGAGGATTTCAGGGAAAGAGATGATGGTCTCTTGTTATTTCGTGACCGAGTGTGTGTACCGTCAGATGAGGAGCTCCGAAAGTCCATCTTAGAGGAGGCTCATTCATCGGCTTATGCCATGCACCCGGGGGGCACGAAAATGTACCGTGACTTGAAAGAAAGTTACTGGTGGTCTGGAATGAAGAGGGAAATAGCCGAATACATTAGTCGATGCCTTACTTGTCAACAAGTTAAGGCGGAACATCAGCATCCAGCAGGCTTATTGCAGCCACTTTCCATTCCTGAATGGAAGTGGGAACACGTGACTATGGATTTCGTGGTAGGTTTACCACGGACAATCAGGAACTATGATGCAGTTTGGGTCGTTGTGGATAGGCTCACAAAGAGTGCACACTTCTTGCCTATCAACACTACCTACCCACTGGAGAGGTTAGCCAAATTGTATACGGATGAGATCGTGAGGCTGCATGGGGTCCCAGTGACCATTGTATCCGATAGAGACCCACGATTCACATCACGTTTTTGGCCGAAATTTCAAGAGTCTATGGGAACGAGGTTGAAGTTCAGTACTGCTTTCCACCCACAGACGGATGGGCAGTCTGAAAGAGTCATACAGATCTTGGAAGACATGATGAGGGCTTGTGCATTGGAGTTCCAAGGAAGTTGGGACAACCACTTAGCACTTGTGGAGTTCGCCTATAACAACAGTTATCAGGCAAGCATCGGCATGCCTCCATATGAGGCATTGTATGGGAGGAGGTGCCGTACACCGTTATGCTGGGACGAAGTTGGCATGGCCAAACTCGAGGGTACTGAGTTGGTTGAGGTCACCAAATCAAAGGTGAAGTTGATTCGAGAGAGACTCAAAGCGGCTCAGGATAGACAAAAGAGTTATGCAGATAAGCGTCGAAGAACCTTAGAGTTTAAGGTTGATGACGAGGTATTCTTGAAAGTTTCTCCTTGGAAAGGAATCATTCGATTCCAAACCCGAGGAAAACTTAACCCACGATATATAGGTCCATTCAGAATTATAGAGAGGATTGGGGCCGTAGCATATCGTCTACAGTTGACTCCTGAGTTGGAAAAGATACACAATGTGTTTCATGTATCCATGCTTAAGAAGTATGTGCATGATCCCTCTCACGTATTAGAAAAGCCACCTGTGGAGGTACGTGAGGATTTGAACTACGCTGTGCAACCAATCAAGGTCACCGATAGGAAGGTGAAGAAACTGAGGAGCAAAGAAGTCCCGATGGTTAAAGTCCTTTGGAAGAGCGACCGGGTCGAAGAAGAGACATGGGAAACAGAGGCCTTGATGAGGAAACAGTATGCTTTCCTATTCGAGTAGAGCTGTGAATTTCGGGGACGAAATTCCTGTTAAGGGGGGGTGAACTTGTGACACCGCACCCGAACGTCCTTGAAAATTCAAATTAAAAATTCAAAGTTTATGTATTGAATTTCTGATTCCCAAACAATTGTGAAACGATTGTTGTTTTACGTAATTAACGATTGATTATTATACTGTTCGAACTCGTATATTAGTATCGGGCCTTATTAATAAATAAAAGGGCCTAGCATTATCTAAATAGTGATACATAACGTTTCAAGACAAGTTGAGGAGGGGCGGGCGGCCCAGATATTATTTTGGGCTCAACCCGCTAAAATAGCAAGTATTCGAGAATGGCGTCGTAGGCCCACTCGGGGGCGACCCACACGGCTGGTAGCCCAATAATATGGATGACAAATGTCAAAATAAGTGATAGGATGATTTGAGATGAATACAAATGCCTATGATACCATCTTTGGCATTATTGAGCCAAATAATGGGAGTAGGATTTTCCTTCTATATTATCCATCAAGTAAATTATTGAGATGAACCTACACATATTGGAGATCAATAATGTTATGTAGGAAGTTGACTGGTTCTAAATAAATTAGGATGAGTACAAAAAGACATCTTTGACAAAAGATAAAACAATAGGACCCATTCTTCCATTTTTGGGTGTATTGATAGATATTTTGGATCCCAAAATAATTGGGATCAATGGGGAACCACTCCACATGATATTAGTACCTGCAAGACAAGGAAAATATGTGAGAAGACTCACCTTGGCCGCACCACATGGAGAAGCACTGCCCATGACACAATTGGAATCAAATTTTGGGGCCACCACCACTGTTTTCGCACAAACAGGTGTGCTGTTTTGTCTCCCTTCATTTTGAGAGTTGTACTCGTCCAAATGAGGTGTATAAGGTGTCCTTGGATAGCCTTTGAAGTCTATTTTCATAATTGAGTGGTCTCTGTTCGAGAGGAGAGAGTAGTCATCCAAAAATCGATCTGAAGCGAGCAGTGGTCTGTGAACTCGAGCTGTGAGAGTGCTGAGACTGTTTGGTTGATATCTCGAGTTTTACCAATCCAATTAAGGCGTGTGAGATACCAAAAGAAAGCTCTCAAGACGAGGAATCCGTGAAGGTCTGGTTTGCATCAATCTGAGTAGATGAAGGCTTCCAAATCGTCCGATCAAAACACAACCTCGCAGAAACGGATTTACTCTTCTAAAGTGAGTTGTTAACCCCAAATCCTTTCCATTCATTTTCCAAATGATATGAACGATTGGTGGGACTATTGTACACTAATCCAAGTGTATAATATGTCCTTGAAAAGTTATTTTATTGATGTAAAGGTTAGATACTAACCTAGAGCAAATATTGGAAAACTAGGAATCGAGTTAGCCGGAAAACACCCGTTCTAGGGGCTGTTTTCGTATCAACGGTTAGGGGTTGAAATAGCAACTTGAGGAAGCTGCTTAACACCCATTTTCAAGCAAGGGATCAGTTCTCAAGCTTCCTTGGCCGAGGCTTTAGTCATTGGATCGAGAAGGAAAGTTTTAAAGCTCATTTGAGGTGAGGATCGACATCTAGTTGCTTACAACTTGTAGGTTAAGCATGAGATTACCTAAATGCCTAAATAATGTTTTCCATGGATTATGATGATAAATTATTGATGGAATATTGATCTATTTTCCAAAGAATGAAATGGGAAATTGTTTGGTAAAGTATTGATGAAAATGGAGTTAAATGAACTATTGTGTGAAATAGACATTTTACTCATGTGTGAATTGTGTAGATACATAAATGATTATTTATGTATTACATCGAATGATTAAGTTGCTGCTACATATCTCTAAATATGTAGGGTTTTACAAATGGAATATATGATGGTTAAGAATAATCTTAATAGTATTGAAATACTAGTTAATGATTGTTGTAATTGTTGAAGAATTGAATCTAAGGATTTGATTGTAATTGATGAACTTGATTGTGATGCAAGTGACTAAATTGATGTAATGTGATGCTAAGACCATGGTTGGGCAGTCCGTAAGGATGTCCCAAAATAGATTATTGATATTACAATTCTAGGCATAGCGAATGCTTAGGAATTGGGGTCTATGCCAATGTAAGGAGATGTACTTGAGCCGCGCTCATAGAATTGCATTGGGTAGACATGATGGGGTGATTATTGTGCATGGTGATGTAGTTGAGTTGGACTCAAGAAATGCACGGTGGAGTAGTTAACTCGGGTTAAATAAGGTGCATGGTGATGTAGTCGAGTTGGACTCGAGAATGCAAATATATGTGTTAGGGTTGAACCCTATGTATTGTTGTGACTAGGGGTCACGGGATTTTGGGGTATGTTTGATAAACAAACCTTGGGCCTACGGGCCGACTACTTGACTTTATATATAAAGTAAGTATATTTTTTAAAAAAAAGGGGTAACTTGGGGTTACGGCCTAGATTATACTATCACCCTATTTGAGGGTCTTGTGTTTGAAATACTTGTTGTATATCTATTAGATGCCATCCACACCAGCACTTTATAGCCCTATAGAGTGCTGACCCCTTCGGGGGCGTCCCACCACCATTTTTCAGGTTGAGGCTAGAGCTTGCTTCCTGTGCTCGTTGCTCGAGAGATCATCTAGGAGCGAAGACTTGGTTCGTGCTTCCTCCATTCGGATTTTAAACATTAATAAACATGCTCATGGATATTTTACTATGGAGCCTGCGTGCTCATGAATAGCCCGGTGTGGCCTTTTTGTTTTAAACAATGTTTTCCGCTGCATTATGAATTACTTATTATGTTTGTTTATGGATGGCTTACGTGTGAATGATATTCGAGACGCCTTGTATAATATGAATGTGTTGGACTGCGGTTGACTATTCGTATTGTACGGCGGGTTGTTGACGTGTCCGGGGAGGTCCGGGGCGTGACAATTAAGTTGGTATCAGAGCCTTAGTCCATAAACTTCATAATGAAGTCTCAAAATTCTCTTTTTGAAAAGATTTTGAAAACCATGAGCATAGAAGTTTTGTACTTGGAGAGCTTTTGGTACTTGGGTTGCAAGGTCTCTAATTGTTAAGATGGTACCCTTAGCAATTGGTATGGCGGTGACTCGAGCCAAAATGTGTCTTAAGTACCTATCCGTCAATTGACATTTGATACGAGTCTAACGACTCTTTCCAAATTCTTTCAGAAATGGACCGTGGTGGCAGGATTACTAGGAGAAACCCGACCGGCCGTGTACCAGTGGAGACTGGACAGGGCAGTCGAAGGACCTCTAGGGCATCTAGAGGAGCTGGCCGTGGAGGCCGATCACAGACCGTGAGTGACGGTCATGTTGACACAGAAAGTGAAACCTACTGGTCCTATGAGGACTCGACTTACCAACCGGAAACCGAGCCGGTTGAGACCCCTTACGAAGGGGATGACGATGATGTAAGTGATGAAGAGGGGGAGAATGACTCCCTAGCAAGAATTGAGGCGCTGCTCCAACAATATCAACGGGAGCGCGAGGAAAGGAGGGAACGCCGAAGGCGCCGGGGAGGGCGAATTTCGGGTGAGGCTTCAAGAGGAAGAAGCCATGGCGATTCTCGGGCCCACGTTGAACCACATGGGGGCCGGGGTGATGGAGGTCCAATCATAAGGATCTCCAAGTACATCAAAGAGGCACGAGATTTGGGGTGCAAACCCTTCAATGGAGCAGGCGACATCTCGGTCGCCGCGAAATGGATCAAGAGGTTGAACGAGGCAGCCCTTGATATGCAACTCACCCCCGAATTTAAACTAAGGGTGGCGGTGAGATTGCTTGAAGGGATGGCATCCACATGGTGGGATGGAGCCAAGGGAAAGTATGGCAATACCGTGACTTGGGAGAATTTCCGACAGGAGTTCTTTGCCCAATATTATTCTGATTTTGAGGTGAACGCTAAAAGGAGAGAGTATACCCTCCTGACCCAAGGTGGCAAGATGACGGTGAGGCAACTTGAACATAAATTCAGGGAACTCGCGGAGTTCATACCGGAGTATGTCTGTGACGAGAACCGGATGGTAAATCACTTCTGGGATGCCTTAGACTTGGAGGTGCGTGAGAGGGCAACACAGTTGCCTAACATGACCTTTAGCCAAGTGGTTGAGCAGGGATTGAAAGGGGAGAAGGAATGGGAAGAAAGAAAGTTGAAGAACGCCGAAGAGGCGAAGAAGAGGAAGTGGGAGAACCATGGACCTCAGGGTCCTAATAAAAAGGGGAACCATGGGGGGGGGAGGATCCTTTCGGACACCCCCACTGCCATCTAGGGGAAGTCAAGGCCCGGGCGGGCAATCACAAGCCTCGGGGGTGACTCGTTGCAAGAATTGCAAGAGGAACCACCTGGGGAAATGTCGTGACCCTCCTAGATGCTATCAATGCGGAAACACCGGGCACTTGAAGATGAATTGCCCACAATTGGGTGGGGCAAGGTCATCGGGACCAAGTAGTGGTAATACCGGGACACGGAATCAAGTCGGGACTTCACAAGCGTCCAGGGGGCAAGGGGGAGCAAGCGCAAGCAATGCGCCGTCCGTGAATCAAGGAAGGACTCAAGCTAGGGTCTACGCGATGACGGAGGCGGATGCTCAAGCTAACCCGGATTCCGTTGCAGGTATTGCCTCTCGTATACTAGTGTTTTATCCTTAATTAGTCCATAAATTGAGGTTACTAATCGTTAGGATCATTGCACAAGGTTTTGGGGTCAAACCGGGGGATTTCGGGCAACTTCAGGCGGCTGGAACCCAGGCACGATCGTGCCTAAGGCAGACACGATCGTGCCTCCAAGTCAGTAGCTGCCCAGGAATTTCACCAGCCCAGGCACGATCGTGCCTAAGGCAGACACGATCATGCCTACAAGGCAGTAGCTCCCAGGTGTTTCTCCAAACCAGGCACGATCGTGCCTAAGGCAGACACGATCGTGCCTCCAAGGCAGTAGCCCCCAGGGCTTTTTCCTGAGCCAGGCACGATCGTGCCTACCCCAGGCACGTCGTGCCTGGCACCCAGATTGCCGAAATGTGATTTTTCGCACCGTTTTGCGACGTTACGACCTTTTCTTGATCCCTAACATGCGTGTGAACATTGTAACCTCCTATAAATGAGTAGGGAGGGTAGGAAAAATGTCTTACATGGTTCATGAATGTAGGGACACTAAAGATTAATGGGAAGGATGCGCGAATCCTTATCGATACCGGGGCGCAGCGTTCATTTGTGAATGAAGCGTTCGCCAAGAGGTTGGGGGTGCAATCCGCACCATTGATGCAAACCTTAGTGGTATCAACACCACTAGGAGATGACGTGGAAAGAACTTGTTATTTTCCATCTTGTGGGGTGGAGGTTAATGGTCAAACCTTGACGTGTGACTTCGTACCGCTGGGCATGATTGAATTCGATGCAATCCTAGGGATGGATTGGCTAGAAAGGAACCATGCTAGGGTAGATTGCTACACGAAGGTTCTTGAACTCGAAGGCAATGATGGGGAGACCCTACGCTTCGAGGGCGATCGAGGGAGATCAAATAGCTGTATCATATCCGCCGTGAGAGCGAGAAGTATGATGAGAAAGGGATGCCACGCATATCTAGCATACGTGGTTGACAAAACCAAAGAAGAAACGAACATCGACGATGTGAGGGTGGTTTGTAAGTATCCGGATGTCTTTCCAAAAGATTTACCGGGACTTCCACCCGATAGAGAGATTGAATTTGTGATCGAGGTCGAGCCCGGCACCAAACCAATCTCCATACCGCCATACCGTATGGCACCCGCTGAACTTAACGAGTTGAAAACCCAATTGCAAGAGCTTTTGGATAATGGTTTCATTAGACCAAGCCACTCCCCGTGGGGAGCACCGGTTCTTTTTGTGAAAAAGAAAGATGGGACACTTCGAATGTGCATTGACTATCGTCAACTGAACAAGGTCACAATCAAGAATAGGTATCCTTTGCCTAGGATTGATGACTTGTTTGATCAACTACGAGGAGCAACCGTGTTTTCAAAGATTGACTTGAGGTCGGGGTACCATCAATTGAAGATTAAGGAAGATGACATACCAAAGAGTGCTTTCCGCACAAGGTATGGGCATTTTGAGTTCCTTGTTATGTCGTTTGGGTTAACAAACGCCCCAGCGGCATTCATGGACTTGATGAACCGAGTATTCCATAAATACTTGGATCGATTCGTGATTGTGTTCATAGATGACATCTTGATTTACTCAAAGAGTGAAGAAGAGCACGAGGAACACTTGATACTTGTTCTTGAGACACTACGGGAGAAGCAACTTTATGCCAAATTTTCTAAATGTGAATTTTGGCTAAAGGAAATTGGCTTTCTCGGGCACGTGGTTTCAGGATCGGGAATTGCTGTTGATAACAAGAAGATAGAGGCCATTACAGGATGGGAGAGGCCGAAGAACGTCAAGGAAATTCGTAGTTTCCTTGGATTGGCAGGCTACTACAGAAAGTTCGTGGAGAAGTTCTCTGTTTTGGCATCACCACTGACGAAGCTCACTCGTAAAGGAGCTAAGTTTGTATGGGATGACAAATGTGAGAAAGGGTTCATGGAGCTAAAGAAGAGATTGACCGAGGCACCGGTACTTGCATTACCCAAACAGGGTGTGGGGTACGATGTCTATAGCGATGCGAGCATCCAAGGGTTTGAGTGTGTGTTGATGCAGGAGGGGAGAGTAATTGCCTATGCTTCACGACAGTTGAAGAAGCATGAGGTAAATTACCCTACCCATGACCTGGAGCTGGGAGCAGTAGTGTTTGCACTGAAGATTTGGAGACATTATCTCTACGGAGAGACATGTCACATATATACTGATCATAAGAGCTTGAAGTACGTGTTTACTCAGAAAGAGTTAAACATGAGACAGAGACGGTGGATGGAATTGATAAAGGACTACCATCTAGTTATTGAGTACCATCCAGGCAAGGCAAACGTTGTAGCAGATGCCCTGAGTCGGAAGAGTTCGTCTGGGGCATTGTTGACTAGTTTGAGGGCACTGAAGGCCCAATTGGATGTATCTAGCGACGGTGCCTTATTGGCACGATTTGAAGTGAGACCGACCTTACTTGATGAGATCAAGAAGGGTCAAGTGACTGACGCAGAACTTATGAAGGTCCGGGAACGCATGCAAGCGGGACCGGTGGAGGATTTCAGGGAAAGAGATGATGGTCTCTTGTTATTTCGTGACCGAGTGTGTGTACCGTCAGATGAGGAGCTCCGAAAGTCCATCTTAGAGGAGGCTCATTCATCGGCTTATGCCATGCACCCGGGGGGCACGAAAATGTACCGTGACTTGAAAGAAAGTTACTGGTGGTCTGGAATGAAGAGGGAAATAGCCGAATACATTAGTCGATGCCTTACTTGTCAACAAGTTAAGGCGGAACATCAGCATCCAGCAGGCTTATTGCAGCCACTTTCCATTCCTGAATGGAAGTGGGAACACGTGACTATGGATTTCGTGGTAGGTTTACCACGGACAATCAGGAACTATGATGCAGTTTGGGTCGTTGTGGATAGGCTCACAAAGAGTGCACACTTCTTGCCTATCAACACTACCTACCCACTGGAGAGGTTAGCCAAATTGTATACGGATGAGATCGTGAGGCTGCATGGGGTCCCAGTGACCATTGTATCCGATAGAGACCCACGATTCACATCACGTTTTTGGCCGAAATTTCAAGAGTCTATGGGAACGAGGTTGAAGTTCAGTACTGCTTTCCACCCACAGACGGATGGGCAGTCTGAAAGAGTCATACAGATCTTGGAAGACATGATGAGGGCTTGTGCATTGGAGTTCCAAGGAAGTTGGGACAACCACTTAGCACTTGTGGAGTTCGCCTATAACAACAGTTATCAGGCAAGCATCGGCATGCCTCCATATGAGGCATTGTATGGGAGGAGGTGCCGTACACCGTTATGCTGGGACGAAGTTGGCATGGCCAAACTCGAGGGTACTGAGTTGGTTGAGGTCACCAAATCAAAGGTGAAGTTGATTCGAGAGAGACTCAAAGCGGCTCAGGATAGACAAAAGAGTTATGCAGATAAGCGTCGAAGAACCTTAGAGTTTAAGGTTGATGACGAGGTATTCTTGAAAGTTTCTCCTTGGAAAGGAATCATTCGATTCCAAACCCGAGGAAAACTTAACCCACGATATATAGGTCCATTCAGAATTATAGAGAGGATTGGGGCCGTAGCATATCGTCTACAGTTGACTCCTGAGTTGGAAAAGATACACAATGTGTTTCATGTATCCATGCTTAAGAAGTATGTGCATGATCCCTCTCACGTATTAGAAAAGCCACCTGTGGAGGTACGTGAGGATTTGAACTACGCTGTGCAACCAATCAAGGTCACCGATAGGAAGGTGAAGAAACTGAGGAGCAAAGAAGTCCCGATGGTTAAAGTCCTTTGGAAGAGCGACCGGGTCGAAGAAGAGACATGGGAAACAGAGGCCTTGATGAGGAAACAGTATGCTTTCCTATTCGAGTAGAGCTGTGAATTTCGGGGACGAAATTCCTGTTAAGGGGGGGTGAACTTGTGACACCGCACCCGAACGTCCTTGAAAATTCAAATTAAAAATTCAAAGTTTATGTATTGAATTTCTGATTCCCAAACAATTGTGAAACGATTGTTGTTTTACGTAATTAACGATTGATTATTATACTGTTCGAACTCGTATATTAGTATCGGGCCTTATTAATAAATAAAAGGGCCTAGCATTATCTAAATAGTGATACATAACGTTTCAAGACAAGTTGAGGAGGGGCGGGCGGCCCAGATATTATTTTGGGCTCAACCCGCTAAAATAGCAAGTATTCGAGAATGGCGTCGTAGGCCCACTCGGGGGCGACCCACACGGCTGGTAGCCCAATAATATGGATGACAAATGTCAAAATAAGTGATAGGATGATTTGAGATGAATACAAATGCCTATGATACCATCTTTGGCATTATTGAGCCAAATAATGGGAGTAGGATTTTCCTTCTATATTATCCATCAAGTAAATTATTGAGATGAACCTACACATATTGGAGATCAATAATGTTATGTAGGAAGTTGACTGGTTCTAAATAAATTAGGATGAGTACAAAAAGACATCTTTGACAAAAGATAAAACAATAGGACCCATTCTTCCATTTTTGGGTGTATTGATAGATATTTTGGATCCCAAAATAATTGGGATCAATGGGGAACCACTCCACATGATATTAGTACCTGCAAGACAAGGAAAATATGTGAGAAGACTCACCTTGGCCGCACCACATGGAGAAGCACTGCCCATGACACAATTGGAATCAAATTTTGGGGCCACCACCACTATTTTCGCACAAACAGGTGTGCTGTTTTGTCTCCCTTCATTTTGAGAGTTGTACTCGTCCAAATGAGGTGTATAAGGTGTCCTTGGATAGCCTTTGAAGTCTATTTTCATAATTGAGTGGTCTCTGTTCGAGAGGAGAGAGTAGTCATCCAAAAATCGATCTGAAGCGAGCAGTGGTCTGTGAACTCGAGCTGTGAGAGTGCTGAGACTGTTTGGTTGATATCTCGAGTTTTACCAATCCAATTAAGGCGTGTGAGATACCAAAAGAAATCTCTCAAGACGAGGAATCCGTGAAGGTCTGGTTTGCATCAATCTGAGTAGAGGAAGGCTTCCAAATCGTCCGATCAAAACACAACCTCGCAGAAACGGATTTACTCTTCTAAAGTGAGTTGTTAACCCCAAATCCTTTCCATTCATTTTCCAAATGATATGAACGATTGGTGGGACTATTGTACACTAATCCAAGTGTATAATATGTCCTTGAAAAGTTATTTTATTGATGTAAAGGTTAGATACTAACCTAGAGCAAATATTGGAAAACTAGGAATCGAGTTAGCCGGAAAACACCCGTTCTAGGGGCTGTTTTCGTATCAACGGTTAGGGGTTGAAATAGCAACTTGAGGAAGCTGCTTAACACCCATTTTCAAGCAAGGAATCAGTTCTCAAGCTTCCTTGGCCGAGGCTTTAGTCATTGGATCGAGAAGGAAAGTTTTAAAGCTCATTTGAGGTGAGGATCGACATCTAGTTGCTTACAACTTGTAGGTTAAGCATGAGATTACCTAAATGCCTAAATAATGTTTTCCATGGATTATGATGATAAATTATTGATGGAATATTGATCTATTTTCCAAAGAATGAAATGGGAAATTGTTTGGTAAAGTATTGATGAAAATGGAGTTAAATGAACTATTGTGTGAAATAGACATTTTACTCATGTGTGAATTGTGTAGATACATAAATGATTATTTATGTATTACATCGAATGATTAAGTTGCTGCTACATATCTCTAAATATGTAGGGTTTTACAAATGGAATATATGATGGTTAAGAATAATCTTAATAGTATTGAAATACTAGTTAATGATTGTTGTAATTGTTGAAGAATTGAATCTAAGGATTTGATTGTAATTGATGAACTTGATTGTGATGCAAGTGACTAAATTGATGTAATGTGATGCTAAGACCATGGTTGGGCAGTCCGTAAGGATGTCCCAAAATAGATTATTGATATTACAATTCTAGGCATAGCGAATGCTTAGGAATTGGGGTCTATGCCAATGTAAGGAGATGTACTTGAGCCGCGCTCATAGAATTGCATTGGGTAGACATGATGGGGTGATTATTGTGCATGGTGATGTAGTTGAGTTGGACTCAAGAAATGCACGGTGGAGTAGTTAACTCGGGTTAAATAAGGTGCATGGTGATGTAGTCGAGTTGGACTCGAGAATGCAAATATATGTGTTAGGGTTGAACCCTATGTATTGTTGTGACTAGGGGTCACGGGATTTTGGGGTATGTTTGATAAACAAACCTTGGGCCTACGGGCCGACTACTTGACTTTATATATAAAGTAAGTATATTTTTTAAAAAAAAGGGGTAACTTGGGGTTACGGCCTAGATTATACTATCACCCTATTTGAGGGTCTTGTGTTTGAAATACTTGTTGTATATCTATTAGATGCCATCCACACCAGCACTTTATAGCCCTATAGAGTGCTGACCCCTTCGGGGGCGTCCCACCACCATTTTTCAGGTTGAGGCTAGAGCTTGCTTCCTGTGCTCGTTGCTCGAGAGATCATCTAGGAGCGAAGACTTGGTTCGTGCTTCCTCCATTCGGATTTTAAACATTAATAAACATGCTCATGGATATTTTACTATGGAGCCTGCGTGCTCATGAATAGCCCGGTGTGGCCTTTTTGTTTTAAACAATGTTTTCCGCTGCATTATGAATTACTTATTATGTTTGTTTATGGATGGCTTACGTGTGAATGATATTCGAGACGCCTTGTATAATATGAATGTGTTGGACTGCGGTTGACTATTCGTATTGTACGGCGGGTTGTTGACGTGTCCGGGGAGGTCCGGGGCGTGACAATTAAGTTGGTATCAGAGCCTTAGTCCATAAACTTCATAATGAAGTCTCAAAATTCTCTTTTTGAAAAGATTTTGAAAACCATGAGCATAGAAGTTTTGTACTTGGAGAGCTTTTGGTACTTGGGTTGCAAGGTCTCTAATTGTTAAGATGGTACCCTTAGCAATTGGTATGGCGGTGACTCGAGCCAAAATGTGTCTTAAGTACCTATCCGTCAATTGACATTTGATACGAGTCTAACGACTCTTTCCAAATTCTTTCAGAAATGGACCGTGGTGGCAGGATTACTAGGAGAAACCCGACCGGCCGTGTACCAGTGGAGACTGGACAGGGCAGTCGAAGGACCTCTAGGGCATCTAGAGGAGCTGGCCGTGGAGGCCGATCACAGACCGTGAGTGACGGTCATGTTGACACAGAAAGTGAAACCTACTGGTCCTATGAGGACTCGACTTACCAACCGGAAACCGAGCCGGTTGAGACCCCTTACGAAGGGGATGACGATGATGTAAGTGATGAAGAGGGGGAGAATGACTCCCTAGCAAGAATTGAGGCGCTGCTCCAACAATATCAACGGGAGCGCGAGGAAAGGAGGGAACGCCGAAGGCGCCGGGGAGGGCGAATTTCGGGTGAGGCTTCAAGAGGAAGAAGCCATGGCGATTCTCGGGCCCACGTTGAACCACATGGGGGCCGGGGTGATGGAGGTCCAATCATAAGGATCTCCAAGTACATCAAAGAGGCACGAGATTTGGGGTGCAAACCCTTCAACGGAGCAGGCGACATCTCGGTCGCCGCGGAATGGATCAAGAGGTTGAACGAGGCAGCCCTTGATATGCAACTCACCCCCGAATTTAAACTAAGGGTGGCGGTGAGATTGCTTGAAGGGATGGCATCCACATGGTGGGATGGAGCCAAGGGAAAGTATGGCAATACCGTGACTTGGGAGAATTTCCGACAGGAGTTCTTTGCCCAATATTATTCTGATTTTGAGGTGAACGCTAAAAGGAGAGAGTATACCCTCCTGACCCAAGGTGGCAAGATGACGGTGAGGCAACTTGAACATAAATTCAGGGAACTCGCGGAGTTCATACCGGAGTATGTCTGTGACGAGAACCGGATGGTAAATCACTTCTGGGATGCCTTAGACTTGGAGGTGCGTGAGAGGGCAACACAGTTGCCTAACATGACCTTTAGCCAAGTGGTTGAGCAGGGATTGAAAGGGGAGAAGGAATGGGAAGAAAGAAAGTTGAAGAACGCCGAAGAGGCGAAGAAGAGGAAGTGGGAGAACCATGGACCTCAGGGTCCTAATAAAAAGGGGAACCATGGGGGGGGGGGGGGAGGATCCTTTCGGACACCCCCACTGCCATCTAGGGGAAGTCAAGGCCCGGGCGGGCAATCACAAGCCTCGGGGGTGACTCGTTGCAAGAATTGCAAGAGGAACCACCTGGGGAAATGTCGTGACCCTCCTAGATGCTATCAATGCGGAAACACCGGGCACTTGAAGATGAATTGCCCACAATTGGGTGGGGCATGGTCATCGGGACCAAGTAGTGGTAATACCGGGACACGGAATCAAGCCGGGACTTCACAAGCGTCCAGGGGGCAAGGGGGAGCAAGCGCAAGCAATGCGCCGTCCGTGAATCAAGGAAGGACTCAAGCTAGGGTCTACGCGATGACGGAGGCGGATGCTCAAGCTAACCCGGATTCCGTTGCAGGTATTGCCTCTCGTATACTAGTGTTTTATCCTTAATTAGTCCATAAATTGAGGTTACTAATCGTTAGGATCATTGCACAAGGTTTTGGGGTCAAACCGGGGGATTTCGGGCAACTTCAGGCGGCTGGAACCCAGGCACGATCGTGCCTAAGGCAGACACGATCGTGCCTCCAAGTCAGTAGCTGCCCAGGAATTTCACCAGCCCAGGCACGATCGTGCCTAAGGCAGACACGATCATGCCTACAAGGCAGTAGCTCCCAGGTGTTTCTCCAAACCAGGCACGATCGTGCCTAAGGCAGACACGATCGTGCCTCCAAGGCAGTAGCCCCCAGGGCTTTTTCCTGAGCCAGGCACGATCGTGCCTACCCCAGGCACGTCGTGCCTGGCACCCAGATTGCCGAAATGTGATTTTTCGCACCGTTTTGCGACGTTACGACCTTTTCTTGATCCCTAACATGCGTGTGAACATTGTAACCTCCTATAAATGAGTAGGGAGGGTAGGAAAAATGTCTTACATGGTTCATGAATGTAGGGACACTAAAGATTAATGGGAAGGATGCGCGAATCCTTATCGATACCGGGGCGCAGCGTTCATTTGTGAATGAAGCGTTCGCCAAGAGGTTGGGGGTGCAATCCGCACCATTGATGCAAACCTTAGTGGTATCAACACCACTAGGAGATGACGTGGAAAGAACTTGTTATTTTCCATCTTGTGGGGTGGAGGTTAATGGTCAAACCTTGACGTGTGACTTCGTACCGCTGGGCATGATTGAATTCGATGCAATCCTAGGGATGGATTGGCTAGAAAGGAACCATGCTAGGGTAGATTGCTACACGAAGGTTCTTGAACTCGAAGGCAATGATGGGGAGACCCTACGCTTCGAGGGCGATCGAGGGAGATCAAATAGCTGTATCATATCCGCCGTGAGAGCGAGAAGTATGATGAGAAAGGGATGCCACGCATATCTAGCATACGTGGTTGACAAAACCAAAGAAGAAACGAACATCGACGATGTGAGGGTGGTTTGTAAGTATCCGGATGTCTTTCCAAAAGATTTACCGGGACTTCCACCCGATAGAGAGATTGAATTTGTGATCGAGGTCGAGCCCGGCACCAAACCAATCTCCATACCGCCATACCGTATGGCACCCGCTGAACTTAACGAGTTGAAAACCCAATTGCAAGAGCTTTTGGATAATGGTTTCATTAGACCAAGCCACTCCCCGTGGGGAGCACCGGTTCTTTTTGTGAAAAAGAAAGATGGGACACTTCGAATGTGCATTGACTATCGTCAACTGAACAAGGTCACAATCAAGAATAGGTATCCTTTGCCTAGGATTGATGACTTGTTTGATCAACTACGAGGAGCAACCGTGTTTTCAAAGATTGACTTGAGGTCGGGGTACCATCAATTGAAGATTAAGGAAGATGACATACCAAAGAGTGCTTTCCGCACAAGGTATGGGCATTTTGAGTTCCTTGTTATGTCGTTTGGGTTAACAAACGCCCCAGCGGCATTCATGGACTTGATGAACCGAGTATTCCATAAATACTTGGATCGATTCGTGATTGTGTTCATAGATGACATCTTGATTTACTCAAAGAGTGAAGAAGAGCACGAGGAACACTTGATACTTGTTCTTGAGACACTACGGGAGAAGCAACTTTATGCCAAATTTTCTAAATGTGAATTTTGGCTAAAGGAAATTGGCTTTCTCGGGCACGTGGTTTCAGGATCGGGAATTGCTGTTGATAACAAGAAGATAGAGGCCATTACAGGATGGGAGAGGCCGAAGAACGTCAAGGAAATTCGTAGTTTCCTTGGATTGGCAGGCTACTACAGAAAGTTCGTGGAGAAGTTCTCTGTTTTGGCATCACCACTGACGAAGCTCACTCGTAAAGGAGCTAAGTTTGTATGGGATGACAAATGTGAGAAAGGGTTCATGGAGCTAAAGAAGAGATTGACCGAGGCACCGGTACTTGCATTACCCAAACAGGGTGTGGGGTACGATGTCTATAGCGATGCGAGCATCCAAGGGTTTGAGTGTGTGTTGATGCAGGAGGGGAGAGTAATTGCCTATGCTTCACGACAGTTGAAGAAGCATGAGGTAAATTACCCTACCCATGACCTGGAGCTGGGAGCAGTAGTGTTTGCACTGAAGATTTGGAGACATTATCTCTACGGAGAGACATGTCACATATATACTGATCATAAGAGCTTGAAGTACGTGTTTACTCAGAAAGAGTTAAACATGAGACAGAGACGGTGGATGGAATTGATAAAGGACTACCATCTAGTTATTGAGTACCATCCAGGCAAGGCAAACGTTGTAGCAGATGCCCTGAGTCGGAAGAGTTCGACTGGGGCATTGTTGACTAGTTTGAGGGCACTGAAGGCCCAATTGGATGTATCTAGCGACGGTGCCTTATTGGCACGATTTGAAGTGAGACCGACCTTACTTGATGAGATCAAGAAGGGTCAAGTGACTGACGCAGAACTTATGAAGGTCCGGGAACGCATGCAAGCGGGACCGGTGGAGGATTTCAGGGAAAGAGATGATGGTCTCTTGTTATTTCGTGACCGAGTGTGTGTACCGTCAGATGAGGAGCTCCGAAAGTCCATCTTAGAGGAGGCTCATTCATCGGCTTATGCCATGCACCCGGGGGGCACGAAAATGTACCGTGACTTGAAAGAAAGTTACTGGTGGTCTGGAATGAAGAGGGAAATAGCCGAATACATTAGTCGATGCCTTACTTGTCAACAAGTTAAGGCGGAACATCAGCATCCAGCAGGCTTATTGCAACCACTTTCCATTCCTGAATGGAAGTGGGAACACGTGACTATGGATTTCGTGGTAGGTTTACCACGGACAATCAGGAACTATGATGCAGTTTGGGTCGTTGTGGATAGGCTCACAAAGAGTGCACACTTCTTGCCTATCAACACTACCTACCCACTGGAGAGGTTAGCCAAATTGTATACGGATGAGATCGTGAGGCTGCATGGGGTCCCAGTGACCATTGTATCCGATAGAGACCCACGATTCACATCACGTTTTTGGCCGAAATTTCAAGAGTCTATGGGAACGAGGTTGAAGTTCAGTACTGCTTTCCACCCACAGACGGATGGACAGTCTGAAAGAGTCATACAGATCTTGGAAGACATGATGAGGGCTTGTGCATTGGAGTTCCAAGGAAGTTGGGACAACCACTTAGCACTTGTGGAGTTCGCCTATAACAACAGTTATCAGGCAAGCATCGGCATGCCTCCATATGAGGCATTGTATGGGAGGAGGTGCCGTACACCGTTATGCTGGGACGAAGTTGGCATGGCCAAACTCGAGGGTACTGAGTTGGTTGAGGTCACCAAATCAAAGGTGAAGTTGATTCGAGAGAGACTCAAAGCGGCTCAGGATAGACAAAAGAGTTATGCAGATAAGCGTCGAAGAACCTTAGAGTTTAAGGTTGATGACGAGGTATTCTTGAAAGTTTCTCCTTGGAAAGGAATCATTCGATTCCAAACCCGAGGAAAACTTAACCCACGATATATAGGTCCATTCAGAATTATAGAGAGGATTGGGGCCGTAGCATATCGTCTACAGTTGACTACTGAGTTGGAAAAGATACACAATGTGTTTCATGTATCCATGCTTAAGAAGTATGTGCATGATCCCTCTCACGTATTAGAAAAGCCACCTGTGGAGGTACGTGAGGATTTGAACTACGCTGTGCAACCAATCAAGGTCACTGATAGGAAGGTGAAGAAACTGAGGAGCAAAGAAGTCCCGATGGTTAAAGTCCTTTGGAAGAGCGACCGGGTCGAAGAAGAGACATGGGAAACAGAGGCCTTGATGAGGAAACAGTATGCTTTCCTATTCGAGTAGAGCTGTGAATTTCGGGGACGAAATTCCTGTTAAGGGGGGGTGAACTTGTGACACCGCACCCGAACGTCCTTGAAAATTCAAATTAAAAATTCAAAGTTTATGTATTGAATTTCTGATTCCCAAACAATTGTGAAACGATTGTTGTTTTACGTAATTAACGATTGATTATTATACTGTTCGAACTCGTATATTAGTATCGGGCCTTATTAATAAATAAAAGGGCCTAGCATTATCTAAATAGTGATACATAACGTTTCAAGACAAGTTGAGGAGGGGCGGGCGGCCCAGATATTATTTTGGGCTCAACCCGCTAAAATAGCAAGTATTCGAGAATGGCGTCGTAGGCCCACTCGGGGGCGACCCACACGGCTGGTAGCCCAATAATATGGATGACAAATGTCAAAATAAGTGATAGGATGATTTGAGATGAATACAAATGCCTATGATACCATCTTTGGCATTATTGAGCCAAATAATGGGAGTAGGATTTTCCTTCTATATTATCCATCAAGTAAATTATTGAGATGAACCTACACATATTGGAGATCAATAATGTTATGTAGGAAGTTGACTGGTTCTAAATAAATTAGGATGAGTACAAAAAGACATCTTTGACAAAAGATAAAACAATAGGACCCATTCTTCCATTTTTGGGTGTATTGATAGATATTTTGGATCCCAAAATAATTGGGATCAATGGGGAACCACTCCACATGATATTAGTACCTGCAAGACAAGGAAAATATGTGAGAAGACTCACCTTGGCCGCACCACATGGAGAAGCACTGCCCATGACACAATTGGAATCAAATTTTGGGGCCACCACCACTGTTTTCGCACAAACAGGTGTGCTGTTTTGTCTCCCTTCATTTTGAGAGTTGTACTCGTCCAAATGAGGTGTATAAGGTGTCCTTGGATAGCCTTTGAAGTCTATTTTCATAATTGAGTGGTCTCTGTTCGAGAGGAGAGAGTAGTCATCCAAAAATCGATCTGAAGCGAGCAGTGGTCTGTGAACTCGAGCTGTGAGAGTGCTGAGACTGTTTGGTTGATATCTCGAGTTTTACCAATCCAATTAAGGCGTGTGAGATACCAAAAGAAAGATCTCAAGACGAGGAATCCGTGAAGGTCTGGTTTGCATCAATCGGAGTAGAGGAAGGCTTCCAAATCGTCCGATCAAAACACAACCTCGCAGAAACGGATTTACTCTTCTAAAGTGAGTTGTTAACCCCAAATCCTTTCCATTCATTTTCCAAATGATATGAACGATTGGTGGGACTATTGTACACTAATCCAAGTGTATAATATGTCCTTGAAAAGTTATTTTATTGATGTAAAGGTTAGATACTAACCTAGAGCAAATATTGGAAAACTAGGAATCGAGTTAGCCGGAAAACACCCGTTCTAGGGGCTGTTTTCGTATCAACGGTTAGGGGTTGAAATAGCAACTTGAGGAAGCTGCTTAACACCCATTTTCAAGCAAGGAATCAGTTCTCAAGCTTCCTTGGCCGAGGCTTTAGTCATTGGATCGAGAAGGAAAGTTTTAAAGCTCATTTGAGGTGAGGATCGACATCTAGTTGCTTACAACTTGTAGGTTAAGCATGAGATTACCTAAATGCCTAAATAATGTTTTCCATGGATTATGATGATAAATTATTGATGGAATATTGATCTATTTTCCAAAGAATGAAATGGGAAATTGTTTGGTAAAGTATTGATGAAAATGGAGTTAAATGAACTATTGTGTGAAATAGACATTTTACTCATGTGTGAATTGTGTAGATACATAAATGATTATTTATGTATTACATCGAATGATTAAGTTGCTGCTACATATCTCTAAATATGTAGGGTTTTACAAATGGAATATATGATGGTTAAGAATAATCTTAATAGTATTGAAATACTAGTTAATGATTGTTGTAATTGTTGAAGAATTGAATCTAAGGATTTGATTGTAATTGATGAACTTGATTGTGATGCAAGTGACTAAATTGATGTAATGTGATGCTAAGACCATGGTTGGGCAGTCCGTAAGGATGTCCCAAAATAGATTATTGATATTACAATTCTAGGCATAGCGAATGCTTAGGAATTGGGGTCTATGCCAATGTAAGGAGATGTACTTGAGCCGCGCTCATAGAATTGCATTGGGTAGACATGATGGGGTGATTATTGTGCATGGTGATGTAGTTGAGTTGGACTCAAGAAATGCACGGTGGAGTAGTTAACTCGGGTTAAATAAGGTGCATGGTGATGTAGTCGAGTTGGACTCGAGAATGCAAATATATGTGTTAGGGTTGAACCCTATGTATTGTTGTGACTAGGGGTCACGGGATTTTGGGGTATGTTTGATAAACAAACCTTGGGCCTACGGGCCGACTACTTGACTTTATATATAAAGTAAGTATATTTTTTAAAAAAAAGGGGTAACTTGGGGTTACGGCCTAGATTATACTATCACCCTATTTGAGGGTCTTGTGTTTGAAATACTTGTTGTATATCTATTAGATGCCATCCACACCAGCACTTTATAGCCCTATAGAGTGCTGACCCCTTCGGGGGCGTCCCACCACCATTTTTCAGGTTGAGGCTAGAGCTTGCTTCCTGTGCTCGTTGCTCGAGAGATCATCTAGGAGCGAAGACTTGGTTCGTGCTTCCTCCATTCGGATTTTAAACATTAATAAACATGCTCATGGATATTTTACTATGGAGCCTGCGTGCTCATGAATAGCCCGGTGTGGCCTTTTTGTTTTAAACAATGTTTTCCGCTGCATTATGAATTACTTATTATGTTTGTTTATGGATGGCTTACGTGTGAATGATATTCGAGACGCCTTGTATAATATGAATGTGTTGGACTGCGGTTGACTATTCGTATTGTACGGCGGGTTGTTGACGTGTCCGGGGAGGTCCGGGGCGTGACATAGAGACCTTGCAACTCAAACACCAAAAGTTCTTAAGTACAAAACATTTTTGCTCATGGTTTACAAAATCATTTTGAAAAGAGAACTTTGAGACTTCATTATGAAGTTTATGGACTAAGGCTCTGATGCCAACTTAATTGTCACGCCCCGGACCTCCCCGGACACGTCAACAACCCGCCGTACAATACAAATACTCAACCGCAGTCCAACACATTCATATTATACAAGGCGTCATGAATATCATTCACACATAAGTCATCCATAAACATACATAATAAACAATTCAATACGCAGCGGAAAACATAGTTTGAAATCAAATACCACACAGGGCAAACATGAGCACGCAGGCTCTAAAGTAAAATATCCATGAGTATGTTTATTAATGTTCTAAAACAGAATGGAGGAAGCACGAACCAAGTCTTCTCTCCGGGGAAATCACTCGAGCAACGAGAACAGGAAGCAAGCTCTAGCCTCAACCTGAAATGGTGGTGGGACGCCCCCGAAGGGGTCAGTACTCCATACGGCTATAAAGTACTGGTGTGGCAGGCATCTAATAGATATACAACAAGTATTTCAAACACGAGACCCTCAAATAGGGTGATAGTACATTATGATTGTAACCCTAGGTTACCCCATTTGAAAAAAATGTACTTACTTTATATAAAAGTCAAGTAGTCGGCCCGTGGGCCCAAGTTCATTTAGAAATCACCATTTGTGACACCGCACCCGAACGTCCTTGAAAATTCAAATTTAAAAAAATGAATTTTATGTATTGAATTTCTGATTCCCAAACAATTGTGAAACGATTGTTGTTTTACGTAATTAATGATTTATTATTATACTGTTCGAACTCGTATATTAGTATCGGGCCTTATTAATAAATAAAAGAGCCTAGCATTTTCTAAATAGTGATACATAACGTTTCAAGACAAGTTGAGGAGGGGCGGGCGGCCCAGATATTATTTTGGGCTCAACCCGCTAAAATAGCAAGTATTCGAGAATGGCGTCGTAGGCCCACTCGGGGGCGACCCACACGGCTGGTAGCCCAATAATATGGATGACAAATGTCAAAATAAGTGATAGGATGATTTGAGATGAATACAAATGCCTATGATACCATCTTTGGCATTATTGAGCCAAATAATGGGAGTAGGATTTTCCTTCTATATTATCCATCAAGTAAATTATTGAGATGAGCCTACACATATTGGAGATCAATAATGTGATGTAGGAAGTTGACTTGTTCTAAATAAATTAGGATGAGTACAAAAAGACATCTTTGACAAAAGATAAATTAATAGGACCCATCTTCCCATTTTTGGGAGTATTGGTAGATATTTTGGACCCCAAAATAATTGGGATCAATTGGGAACTACTCCACATGATTTTAGTACCTGCAAGACAAGAAAAATAAGTGAGGAGACTTACCTTGGCCGCACAAGCTGGAGGAGGGCTGCACAAGACTTGATTGGAATCAAACTTGAGACCCACCTTGTCAATTTCCGCACAAATTATGGGTGTGGTTTGTCTCCCTCCTCAAGGGGAGTTGTACTCGTCCAAATGAGGTGTATAAGGTGTCCTTGGATAGCTTTTGAAGTCTATTTTTATAATTGAGTGGTCTCTATTCGAGAGGAGAGGGTAATCATCCAAAAATCGATCTGGAACGAGCAGTGGTCTGTGAACTCGAGCTGTGAGAGTGCTGAGACTGTTTGGTTGATATCTCGAGTTTTACCAATCCAATTAAGGCGTGTGAGATACCAAAAGAAAGCTCTCAAGACGAGGAATCCGTGAAGGTCTGGTTTGCATCAATCGGAGTAGAGGAAGGATTCCAAATCGTCCGAGCAGAACGCGACCTCGCAGGGACGGATTTACTCTTCTAAGTGAGTTTTTAATCCCAAAACTTTTCCATTCATTTTCCAAATGATATGAACGATTGGTGGGACTATTATACACTACTCCAAGTGTATAAAACATCCCTATTAAGTTATTTTATTGATGTAAAGGTTAGATACTAACCTAGATGCAAATATTGGAAAACTAGGAATCGAGTTAGCCGGAAAACACCCGTTCTAGGGGCTGTTTTCGTATCAACGATTAGGGGTGGAAATAGCAACTTGAGGAGGCTGTTTAGCACCCATTTCTAAGCAAGGAATCAGTTCTCAAGCTTCCTTGGCCGAGGCTTTGGTCATTGGATCGAGAAGGAAAGTTTTAAAGCTCATTTGAGGTGAGGACCGACATCTAGTTGCTTACAACTTGTAGGTTAAGCATGAGATTACCTAAATGCTAAAATCATGTTTTTCCATGGATTATGATGATAAATTATTGATGGAATATTGATCTATTTTCCAAAGAATGAAATGAGAAATGATTTGGCAAAGTATTGATAAAAATGGAGTTAAATGAACTATTGTGTGAAATAGGCATTTTACTCATGTGTGCATTGTGTAGATACATAAATGATTATTTATGTATTACATTGAATGATTAAGTTGCTGCTACATATCTCTAAATATGTAGGGTTTTACAAATGGAATATATGATGGATAAGAATAATCTTAATAGTATTGAAATACTAGTTAATGATTGTTGTAATTGTTAAGGAATTGAATCTATGGATTTGATTGAAATTGATGAACTTGATTGTGATGCAAGTGACTAAATTGATGTAATGTGATGCTAAGACCATGGTTGGGCAGTCCGTAAGGACGTCCCAAAATAGATTATTGATATTACAATTCTAGGCATAGTGAGTGCTTAGGAATTGGGGTCTATGCCAATGTAAGGAGATGTACTTGAGCCGTGCTCATAGAATTGCATTGGGTAGACATGATGAGGTGATTGTAGTGCTTAGGAATTGGGGTCTATGCCAATGTAAGGAGATGTACTTGAGCCGTGCTCATAGAATTGCATTGGGTAGACATGATGAGATGATTGTTGTGCATGGTGATGTAGTCGAGTTGGACTCGAGAATGCAAACATATGTGTTAGGGTTGAACCCTATGTATTGTTGTGACTAGGGGTCACGGGATTTTGGGGTATGTTTGATGAACAAACCTTGGGCCTATGGGCCGACTACTTGACTTTATATATAAAGTAAGTATATTTTTAAAAAGGGGTAACTTGGGGTTACGGCCTATATTATACTATCACCCTATTTGAGGGTCTTGTGTTTGAAATACTTGTTGTATATCTATTAGATGCCATCCACACCAGCACTTTATAGCCCTATAGAGTGCTGACCCCTTCGGGGGCGTCCCACCACCATTTTTCAGGTTGAGGCTAGAGCTTGCTTCCTGTGCTCGTTGCTCGAGAGATCATCTAGGAGGGGAGACTTGGTTCGTGCTTCCTCCATTCGTTTTTTTAAACATTAATAAACATGCTCATGGATATTTTACTATAGAGCCTGCGTGCTCATGGATAGCCCGGTGTGGCCTTTTTGTTTTAAACAATGTTTTCCGCTGCGTTATGAATTACTTATTATGTTTGTTTATGGATGTTATATGTGTGAATGATATTCATGACGCCTTGTATAATATGAATGTGTTGGGCTGCGGTTGACTATTCGTATTGTACGGCGGGTTGTTGACGTGTCCGGGTAGGTCCGGGGCGTGACAATTAAGTTGGTATCAAAGCCTTAGTCCATAAACTTCATAATGAAGTCTCAAAATTCTCTTTTCAAAATGATTTTTGAAAACCATGAGCAAAAACGTTTTGTACTTAAGAACTTTTGGTGTTTGAGTTGCAAGGTCTCTAATTGTTAAGATGGCGCCCTTAACGATTGGTATGGCGGTGACTTGGCCCAAGAGATGTCTTAAGTGCCTATCTGTCAGTTGACATTTGAAACGAGTCTAATGACTCATTCTAATTATTTCTTTCAGCGATGGTGGGTGATGGTGGTATTATGAATAGGGAGAACTCGGAAGGGCTTGCACCGGGTGGAACCGGGCATGTCAACCGAGAAAAGCCCTTAGGACCAAAGGTGCATGAAATTCTTGAAGCTCAAATCGTGAGTGGTGGTCATGTTAAGACCAAGGAAAAATCACCTTGTTATGGCAAAACTGAACCACTCAAGGCTTCGGGTGACGAAGGAGATGGTTTGAGTGATGAGGACCTTGATAATGCACCCATTGAACAAATGGGCATGGTCATAAATTGGCTTCAACGTGAACGTGCAAGACTTATACAAAAACGCCAAGCTAGGCAAGCTAAGGACGCACCATTAGGAAGGAAAAGAAAATGGGGAGACCACGACCCCCAAGGACATTCTAGGAGGACAAATGTTGAGGGTGACAAAACCTTCGGGGTACACACATTATCGCTTGGGAGGAGTCGAGGCTCGGGTGGCCAGAACTCGAGGTCAAAAGGTTCGAGAGTACCTAAGTGCACAAATTGTAAGAAGCACCACCCGGGTAAGTGTTGGGACCCTCCTAGGTGCTACCGATGCAGAGAGATTGGGCACACGAATGCGAATTGCCCACAACTTATACCCGACCAAACTTTGGGCTCAAGTAGTACGACTATAGGCATACGGAGTCAAGCCGGGGCCTCTCGAGCAAGTAAGGAACATGGCGGAGCAAGTGTGAGCAACGCGCCGTCCGTGAATCAAGGGAGGACTCAAGCTAGGGTCTACGCGATGACGGAGGCGGATGCTCAAGCTAACCCGGATTCCGTTGCAGGTATTGCCTCTCGTATACTAGTGTTTTACCCTTAATTAATCCATAAATTGAGGTTACTAATCGCTAGGATCATTGCACAAGGTTTTGGGGTCAAACCGGGGGATTTCGGGCAACTTCAGGCGGCTGGGACCCAGGCACGATCGTGCCTAAGGCAGACACGATCGTGCCTCCAAGTCAGTAGCTGCCCAGGAATTTCCCCAGCCCAGGCACGATCGTGTCTAAGGCAGACACGATCGTGCCTACAAGGCAGTAGCTCCCCATGTGTTTCTCCAAACCAGGCACGATCGTGCCTAAGGCAGACACGATCGTGCCTCCAAGGCAGTAGCCCCCAGGGCTTTTTCTTGAGCCAGGCACGATCGTGCCTACCCCAGGCACGCCGTGCCTGGCACCCAGATTGCCGAAATGTGATTTTTCGCACCGTTTTGCGACGTTAAGACCTTTTCCTTATCCCTAACATGCGTGTGAACATTGTAACCTCCTATAAATGAGTAGGGAGGGTAGGAAAAACGTCTTACATGGTTCATGAATGTAGGGACACTAGAGATTAATGGGAAGGATGCGCGAATCCTTATCGATACCGAGGCGCAACGTTCATTTGTGAATGAAGCGTTCGCCAAGAGGTTGGAGGTGCAATCCGCACCATTGATGCAAAACCTTAGTGGTATCAACACCACTAGGAGATGACGTGGAAAGAACTTGTTATTATCCATCTTGTGGGGTGGAGGTTAATGGTCAAACCTTGACGTGTGACTTCGTACCGCTGGGCATGATTGAATTCGATGCAATCCTAGGGATGGATTGGCTAGAAAGGAACCATGCTAGGGTAGATTGCTACACGAAGGTTCTTGAACTCGAAGGCAATGATGGGGAGACCCTACGCTTCGAGGGCGATCGAGGGAGATCAAATAGCTGTATCATATCCGCCGTGAGAGCGAGAAATATGATGAGAAAGGGATGCCACGCATATCTAGCATATGTGGTTGACAAAACCAAAGAGGAAACGAACATCGATGATGTGAGAGTGGTTTGTAAGTATCCGGATGTCTTCCCTAAAGACCTACCGGGGCTTCCCCCTGACAGAGAGATTGAATTTGTGATCGAGGTCGAGCCTGGTACCAAACCAATCTCCATACCGCCATACCGTATGGCACCCGCTGAACTTAACGAGTTGAAAACCCAATTGCAAGAGCTTTTGGATAATGGTTTCATTAGACCAAGCCACTCCCCGTGGGGAGCACCAGTCCTTTTTGTGAAAAAGAAAGATGGGACACTTCGAATGTGTATTGACTATCGTCAACTGAACAAGGTCACAATCAAGAATAGGTATCCTTTGCCTAGAATTGATGACTTGTTTGACCAACTACGAGGGGCAACCGTGTTTTCAAAGATTGATTTGAGGTCGGGTTACCATCAATTGAAGATTAAGGAAGACGACATACCAAAGAGTGCTTTCCGCACAAGGTATGGGCATTTTGAGTTCCTTGTTATGTCGTTTGGGTTAACAAACGCCCCAGCGTCATTCATGGACTTGATGAACCGAGTATTCCATAAATACTTGGATCGATTCGTGATTGTGTTCATAGACGACATTTTGATTTACTCAAAGAGTGAGGAAGAGCATGAAGAGCACTTGATACTCGTTCTTGAGACACTACGGGAGAAGCAACTTTATGCCAAATTTTCTAAATGTGAATTTTGGCTAAAGGAAATTTGCTTTCTCGGGCATGTGGTTTCGGGATCGGGAATTGCTGTTGATAATAAGAAGATAGAGGCCATTACCGAATGGGAGAGACCAAAGAATGTCAAGGAAATTCGTAGTTTCCTTGGATTGGCAGGCTATTACAGAAAGTTCGTGGAAAAGTTCTCTGTTTTGGCGTCGCCGTTGACGAAGCTCACTCGAAAGGGAGCTAAGTTTATATGGGATGACAAATGTGAGAAAGGATTCATCGAACGGAAGAAGAGATTGACCGAGGCACCGGTACTTGCATTACCCAAACAGGGTGTGGGGTACGATGTCTATAGTGACGCGAGCATCCAAGGGTTTGGGTGTGTGTTGATGCAGGAAGGGAGGGTAATTGCCTATGCTTCACGACAGTTGAAGAAGCATGAGGTAAATTATCCTACCCATGATCTGGAGCTGGGAGCAGTGGTGTTTGCACTGAAGATTTGGAGACATTATCTCTACGAAGAGACATGTCACATATATACCGACCATAAGAGCTTGAAGTACGTGTTTACTCAGAAAGAGTTAAACATGAGACAGAGACGGTGGATGGAGTTGATAAAGGACTACCATCTAGTTATTGAGTACCATCCAGGTAAGGCAAACGTTGTAGCAGATGCCCTCAGCCGGAAGAGCTCGTCTGGGGCATTGTTGACTAGTTTGAGGACACTGAGGGCCCAATTGGAGGTATCTAGCAACGGTGCTTTATTGGCACGGTTCGAAGTAAGACCGACTCTACTTGATGAGATCAAGAAGGGTCAAGAGAAGGACACAGAACTTATGAAGGTCCGAGAACGCATGCAAGCGGGACCGGTGGAGGATTTCAGGGAAAGAGATGATGGTCTCTTATTATTTCGTGACCGAGTGTGTGTACCGGCAAATGACGAGCTCCGAAAGTCCATCTTAGAGGAAGCTCATTCATCGGCTTATGCCATGCACCCAGGGGGCACGAAGATGTACCGTGACATGAAGGAGAGCTACTGGTGGTCAGGTATGAAGAGAGAAATAGCCGAATATATCAGTCGATGCCTTACTTGTCAACAAGTTAAGGCAGAGCATCAGCATCCAGCAGGCTTATTGCAACCACTTTCCATTCCTGAATGGAAGTGGGAACTCGTGACTATGGATTTTGTGGTAGGATTGCCACGGACAATCAGGAACTATGATGCAGTTTGGGTCGTTGTAGATAGGCTCACGAAGAGTGCACACTTCTTGCCTATCAACACTACTTACCCACTTGAGAGGTTAGCCAAATTGTATACGGATGAGATCGTGAGGCTGCATGGGGTCCCAGTGACCATTGTATCCGATAGAGACCCACGATTCCTATCACGTTTTTGGCCAAAATTTCAGGGGTCTATGAGAATGAGGTTGAAGTTCAGTACTGCTTTCCATCCACAGACGGAGGGGCAGTCAGAAAGGGTTATACAGATCATAGAGGATACGTTGAGGGCTTGTGCATTGATTGGAGTTCCAAGGAAGTTGGGACAACCACTTGACACTTGTGGAATTTGTCTGTAACAACAGTTATGAGGCAAGCATCGGTATGCCACCATGCGAGGCATTGTATGAGAGGAGGTATCATACACTGTTATGCTGGGGTGAGGTTGGCTTGACCAAACTCGAGGGTACTGAGTTGGTTGAGGTCACCAAATCAAAGGTGAAATTGATTCGAGAGAGACTCAAAGCGGCTCAGGATAGGCAAAAGAGTTATGCAGATAAGCGTCGAAGAACCTTAGAGTTTAAGGTTGATGACGAGGTATTCTTGAAAGTTTCTCCTTGGAAAGGAATCATTCGATTTCAAACCCGAGGAAAGCTTAACCCACGATATATAGGCCCATTCAGAATTATAGAGAGGGTCGGGGCCGTAGCATATCGTCTACAGTTGACTCCTGAGTTGGAGAAGATTCACAATGTATTTCACGTGTCCATGCTTAAGAAGTATGTGCATGATCCTTCTCATGTGTTGGAGAAGCCACCTGTAGAGGTACGTGAGGATTTGAACTACGCGGTTCAACCTATCAAGGTCACCGATAGAAAGGTGAAGAAACTGAGGAGCAAGGAAGTCCCAATGGTTAAGGTACTTTGGAAGAGCGATCGGGTCGAAGAAGAGACGTGGGAAACAGAGGCTTTGATGAGGAAGCAGTATGCTTTCCTATTCGAGTAGAGCTGTGAATTTCGGGGACGAAATTCCTGTTAAGGGGGGGTGAACTTGTGACACCGCACCCGAACGTCCTTGAAAATTCAAATTTAAAAAAATGAATTTTATGTATTGAATTTCTGATTCCCAAACAATTGTGAAACGATTGTTGTTTTACGTAATTAATGATTTATTATTATACTGTTCGAACTCGTATATTAGTATCGGGCCTTATTAATAAATAAAAGAGCCTAGCATTTTCTAAATAGTGATACATAACGTTTCAAGACAAGTTGAGGAGGGGCGGGCGGCCCAGATATTATTTTGGGCTCAACCCGCTAAAATAGCAAGTATTCGAGAATGGCGTCGTAGGCCCACTCGGGGGCGACCCACACGGCTTGTAGCCCAATAATATGGATGACAAATGTCAAAATAAGTGATAGGATGATTTGAGATGAATACAAATGTCTATGATACCATCTTTGACATTATTGAGCTAGATAATGGGAGTAAGATTTTCCTTCTATAATGTCCATCAAGTAAATTATTGAGATGAGCCTACACATATTGGAGATCAATAATGTGATGTAGGAAGTTGACTTGTTCTAAATAAATTAGGATGAGTACAAAAAGACATCTTTGACAAAAGATAAATTAATAGGACCCATCTTCCCATTTTTGGGAGTATTGGTAGATATTTTGGACCCCAAAATAATTGGGATCAATTGGGAACTACTCCACATGATTTTAGTACCTGCAAGACAAGAAAAATAAGTGAGGAGACTTACCTTGGCCGCACAAGCTGGAGGAGGGCTGCACAAGACTTGATTGGAATCAAACTTGAGACCCACCTTGTCAATTTCCGCACAAATTATGGGTGTGGTTTGTCTCCCTCCTCAAGGGGAGTTGTACTCGTCCAAATGAGGTGTATAAGGTGTCCTTGGATAGCTTTTGAAGTCTATTTTTATAATTGAGTGGTCTCTATTCGAGAGGAGAGGGTAATCATCCAAAAATCGATCTGGAACGAGCAGTGGTCTGTGAACTCGAGCTGTGAGAGTGCTGAGACTGTTTGGTTGATATCTCGAGTTTTACCAATCCAATTAAGGCGTGTGAGATACCAAAAGAAAGCTCTCAAGACGAGGAATCCGTGAAGGTCTGGTTTGCATCAATCGGAGTAGAGGAAGGATTCCAAATCGTCCGAGCAGAACGCGACCTCGCAGGGACGGATTTACTCTTCTAAGTGAGTTTTTAATCCCAAAACTTTTCCATTCATTTTCCAAATGATATGAACGATTGGTGGGACTATTATACACTACTCCAAGTGTATAAAACATCCCTATTAAGTTATTTTATTGATGTAAAGGTTAGATACTAACCTAGATGCAAATATTGGAAAACTAGGAATCGAGTTAGCCGGAAAACACCCGTTCTAGGGGCTGTTTTCGTATCAACGATTAGGGGTGGAAATAGCAACTTGAGGAGGCTGTTTAGCACCCATTTCTAAGCAAGGAATCAGTTCTCAAGCTTCCTTGGCCGAGGCTTTGGTCATTGGATCGAGAAGGAAAGTTTTAAAGCTCATTTGAGGTGAGGACCGACATCTAGTTGCTTACAACTTGTAGGTTAAGCATGAGATTACCTAAATGCTAAAATCATGTTTTTCCATGGATTATGATGATAAATTATTGATGGAATATTGATCTATTTTCCAAAGAATGAAATGAGAAATGATTTGGCAAAGTATTGATAAAAATGGAGTTAAATGAACTATTGTGTGAAATAGGCATTTTACTCATGTGTGCATTGTGTAGATACATAAATGATTATTTATGTATTACATTGAATGATTAAGTTGCTGCTACATATCTCTAAATATGTAGGGTTTTACAAATGGAATATATGATGGATAAGAATAATCTTAATAGTATTGAAATACTAGTTAATGATTGTTGTAATTGTTAAGGAATTGAATCTATGGATTTGATTGAAATTGATGAACTTGATTGTGATGCAAGTGACTAAATTGATGTAATGTGATGCTAAGACCATGGTTGGGCAGTCCGTAAGGACGTCCCAAAATAGATTATTGATATTACAATTCTAGGCATAGTGAGTGCTTAGGAATTGGGGTCTATGCCAATGTAAGGAGATGTACTTGAGCCGTGCTCATAGAATTGCATTGGGTAGACATGATGAGGTGATTGTAGTGCTTAGGAATTGGGGTCTATTGTAACGCCCCTCTCAGGGTAAAAGGAATCGTTACACTAGCATACTACTTTAAAAAAATAGACTGTAATATAACGGCCGTTTGTTTAAGAAATAACCCTGATAAAATCTCAAATATACCTAAGATGTAACTCCAAATAAAACTCAATAAAATTTAGTTATCACCAGAAAATGTGATAACCACCTGGATCCAGGAATTTGCTAAAACTTCAAATCCTCAAATAAAAATAAAGTAATATAAATCACTTTATTATAACACTAAAATACTGAAACCAAATATTATCTAGCTAGAAGCCGCCAAGGTCGTTCCCGTTAACTCATCTTGGCACGCGTTCCACTCCCTCGTCATCTTCCTAGGCCTTGGCCTTACCTTTAGTATCTGTACATGCGAAGAAAGAAACTGATAAGCTTTACGCTTAGTAAGTCACTATGGATCCACAAAAATATCTAGAAGTCTATGTCAATTTATCAATAGATAAATTTAGGCTATAAGCATGCACTGAACAAACAACTAACACATAACTTCTCAATTACATTCTGAGAGAGATCTCAAAGGAAAAACATTTTCTAAAATATTTTTCTCAAAACTGCTAGAGATCTCAAAATTTATTTTTCTGAAAACATCTCTGTAAAACTCTCTGAATGAGATCTCAAAAACTTTCTGTAAATCTTTCTGAAAGAGATCTCATAAACTTTCTATAAACTCTTTGTGGCTAATTTTAACTGTGGGCCCGTGATATGTACTCAATGGCGCCAATCCGACAGCTCAGGGGAGCGACCCACTAAACATATCGGACTATCTAAAACTAAAACTGCTAATCTGAGGGATCTAGTTCCCGAGTACATATCACTTAATCTTTCACTTTAAGTATTAGTTCTTTTTATGGTGACTTTTGACTAAAAACATCATTAAATCTGGAAACTAAAGTACTAACAAATCTTGACTATGCCAGATAATAAACATAACTTAATCTAGCAATAAAATAACTCATCACATAATTCACATAGTTCACATAATAGCAAATAGTCTAAAATTATCTATTAAAAATCAAACAGACTTCTTGCATTTGGTTGAACAAACATGTACAGGTGGTAGTGAACTTACCTGTTAGCAGCTAAACTCAAAACACTCATATAAGTGTGGCACCTTGATAACGTCTTCCGGTAAGCTCTTCCTTAAAAATCTTTAATTAAATGTAATAATCTAATTAGCACCTGTTAACCTTTGAGCAAACTGGACACGAACTAATACTGTTCTACTCGGAGTTGTCCTTTAAACAAAAATTGAAGTTTCTGAAGGGTCTGTGCGTAAACAAATTTTGAAGGGATACTATTTCTAATCTTTCATCAATAAACTACCCAACTTAAACTCTGATTTTTTTTTATTAGTAGTAAATAAAAGTAGATATAAATTTCTGAATTAAGAAAAGGATGAATTAATTGAAATAAGACTTCTGCACCATTAGTCCATTACTGAATACTTGAAATCCCTTTGTATAGAAATAAAAGTTTACTGCCCGTAAATCTGATGTTGAAACCTCAGGTCAGAAACCGAAGCAAAACAAACTCTAAAATCTGCACACAACAAACTTTTATCTAAAGTGTATTAACTTTTATTGGCTTAAAGAGAAAATTTGCTCTACCAATCAATAAGTGAAAGGTGGAAAAGTCTTGGAAGCATTCCTCAACCAAAATAAAGAATACCGACCAACACATAAAATTGCTACATACGGATGATTGGAACTTGAACTTACCAGACAAGAGTTTTGCTACAACGCCGTGAGAACTTTTATGATTAAATGGAAAGTTTCTTAGAGGAAGGAAAAGGAAAACGGAAATATCACGGAGACTGGTTCCAGGTAGATTGAAATAGAATGTGCGGCTACTGTTGGTGGATAAGAAATAACGGGCGTGTATACACTACTCCTGTTAGGGCTCTTAACCAAATCACAGATTTGGGCCAAGATAAATAACTGATTTGGGTGTCTTAGTCTACTAAAAACAATGCTTCTAGTTGTTCCGGAAATAGAATTTTGATCCGATTGAAAAAAAATATTTTACCATTAAATATAAACAGATAACTCCAGCAGATTATTTACTTTTTTTTTTTTTAAATTCTCAGAGCTTACCGGTCAACGTTATCTGTCACAATATGATAACACAAGATAAAATAATAAATCATATTATTCTCAACATAATTTATTTAACAGACTTAAAAAAAATGACTAATATAACTAGCTCACAAAATTGAGGTGTTACAACCCCTCTCACCTTATGAAAGTTTCGTCCTCGAAACTTAAAACAACTTGGTAAAGTTTCACAATATTTCAATCTAGACTTTTCACTTGGCTTTAGCACAACTATAATAGCTTTATACCTTTCACAAGGTTACTTCCTTTATTTCTCGAACTTATAACTTAAATTCACGAAATATGTACTCACTTTTCTTCTTATTACCAAACTGATCGAATTTCTATGACTGGCAAAACACACAACTACTTCATCTACTGACCAACATAAATACTAAGAAAACTTTCATTGTTTAACTCGACTTCTCATGATTTCTCTTGGCGCTACAACACAAAACACAAGTTCACAACATAGAATATATACATCAATTACTTTGCCATGTTTGCTTATATATGAAAAAGAAAGACAATAGCAGATTAGAAAACTCCAAACTTAAACATCCTTAGGGGCTTATTATAAACTCTAGTTTGAGGTTCTGCCTGCACAAATTCCAGAACTAAAACTTTAAGAAATCAACTATTTAGCTGACAAAAGAAAATGCTTTCACGTTACAATAAAAGAAATTTGTCCATATTTTGAAATAAAACTCCACTTAGAACAAATAGACCATGCCTCTATTGCAATAGACAATTTCATTATCAAAATTAACATTTTCTCAAGTATCAAGTTTCTTCCAATTTCTTAAACAACTTAAAACCCTTTAATTAAGGAAATGGTGGTGTTGCTTTATAAAAGACTTTTAAACATTAGAAACGGTGAGAATTAATCTAATATAGCAGAAAATTTGAATTCTGTGGAGCATAGATTTCTTATACTCCAATTGGATTTTCAAAACAGGTCTTACATTTTCCTCATGTCAAACATAATTAGAGGAAGAGGCAAAATAAAGAATCGTAAGGATAGCATATGAAAATTAATACCTAAAACCAGTTTATTATCGAGGAAAACAAACTTTCACTACTTAGAGATGGTAATCCAAAACTCAATCAATAGCTTGGTTCAGCCGATTGAAAGAAAAGAAGAATTTTGAGAAGGAGAACTGAGATTTCTTTGTAAAGAAAACAGAGTGGCGGCATGCCGCTAGTAGGAAAGGAAGTGTTGCTTCTCAAGGGACTTTAAACAGATGCTTTCCTTTTAAGAATTTTATTCAAAGTAAAATTGAACATCAAGGCTGGTCCAATATTACATTTTCGAGTCTACTAATATTTAATTTGACTTACCTATTATAAAAAAAATATCCCTTTTTAGGTTTGAAATAGTTTTAAACTACTAAACTCCATTTTTATCTTTTCACCAAAAGAAAGACCCTACTGTGGACCTATACTTCTGGAACCCAAAATTTTAACTTACTGGATTATTATGCTGAAGTAGTCATCAAAACTGAATCGAGATTGTAATTAACATTTCCTTTCTCTTAAAATATGAGCTTGAAAAAAAAAACAACAATGGTTCCTAATCAGATGACCATCGGTCTCCTTAAATCCTTGAACACAAATTATTAATTGAAACTAATAGCCTCAATAACTAGAGGAAAAATCCTCTTGAACTCCTTCTAAAAATCAGTATGTGGGTTTAAATTCAAAGGAATTGTTTGCTTAGTTCCAAATTTTCATGTTTCTTAACACAAGGCATCATTAATGTTCTGTTTAACACAAATTGACATTGTCAAACACATAACTGTCTGACACAAAATACTTGACAACAGACATTCTTTTGTTCTCAAATATAACTATAACTCTATCTCTTTGCTTCCTTATTCAGCCGGAGAAGAATTAAGGAAAGTAATATGTTTTTTTTTTTTTACTATTTTTCACTCACACAGGTCCTTCTAAACCCTTAACTCCTAACTATTTTCTTTTGGAAAATATTGCTCTCTCATAGAGTCATAGTGGTAAAATTTTCATAATATTCTAAAATAATAAAGTAGCAAAACATAATACATAATTTCTCATAGCAACTGACAAATGATTATCCGCTAAATCAGCTAGTAATAAATTGTACATGGTCGTACCTAAGACCAACTTAGGCTGAATAAAGAAATTTTCTGCGATAAAATCCTAACTCAGAATCTTTTTTTTTTACAGAGGTTCTTTATTATGCTCTTTAAATTTCAATTGGAAATAATAAATTCATCGAAAGATCTAATAAGCTGATCAAATGATCTACACGAATACCTTTCAAAAAAACAAATCTAACATCAACGTTAGGTCGTTCTTACTGGTTTCATATATTCTTAATTTGACTGACACTAATGTGATCAATTAAAAAAATATCACATAGTACTCTTACTCAGCTGTTGGGGTTCAAGCCCTTGAGTTGCTGATGACTTAATAATAAAAGAATGGTTTGTGGTACCAAACTCTAAACTCTTTACTCCCAAGAATGCTTCTATTACTCAAAGAGCATGCTAGTTCCCAACATGAGCTCACTGGATACTGTCTACAAATACTCGTACATAATGGCTATAAGAGAGCTCAATGGTACCATATTCTCTATTCTATTAAAATCTTCATACTCTAGATCATACTGTATTGAAACACACTTCACAAATCCCCATATCGTGATCTACCGTAGTGGGCAGCAGGTTCTAAAACTCGTGATCTACCAGAAACTTGTTTAATCTAATCCTTTCACTTATCCTTTCTAATCTAACTTCTAAGAACTGGATACTATTGAAAACTTTTAAATCACTTATATAGACTTTAATGGCAGGTCATTATAAAGGAATTTAAGTGGTGAGACTCAATATCCTTTGAATATCAAATGATCAAAAGAAATCATTTGAGGACAACCTTCATAAAATAAAATATACAACACTGTTTGAATCTCATTGCCAAAGGCAGAAAATATTCTGAAAAATAAAAATATTTAAGGCATTTCAAAACTCAAACTTTCTTCTGAATCACACTTTTGAGGAAATAGCTAAATAATAAACTTTTATATCACTTAAAAGAATTTACACTTTCGGTAAAAATCACTAAATGCATTTTCTGATTACTTAGAACACCTTTAAAAACTTTTTTTTTAAATACGCATTTCAAACTTGAAGACCTTATACTTTTGAATAACATGACCATTGATCATACATTAAAGCGGTGTCCGACCACCGGTATCTCCTATTGGAACCATGAGATTGATGAGGGGCCCTCCCAGCAACTCAAGATTCCAAACATGAAGTACCGACGCTCAACACTCTAGAAAAATCATTCAGCTTATGATACTATTCATAAAACATTTGAATCCACCATTAAAGAGCTTTCAAAATCTAAAGTGAAACTTCAACATTTTACATAAGAAAATAAATAAGCTCTAACTTAGAACTCCACTAAAGTTTTTTTTTTTTTTTACAAAAATATAATAAGATAATGTACATAACGTACGCATGGGCATTTTTAAAATAATTCCAATTAATGAATAAATAAAAATACATAACAAACTGATTTGTTTGCTTTTGGAAATTCTTCATCTCATGTAACTCAATTACATGTGATGCTTTAAAAAAATATCAGACGAACTCATTATTATCTTTCTTAGAAAAATATAACTAACAACACTTAGGCCATGAATAAACTACAAGCTATATAAAAAGATCAACTGCAATAGCACTGATTGTGACATAATTCATGTACTCAATCATGAGAAAATAAAGATTATGTGACATTTTTCTTCTCTTTTTTTTTTTTTACTCGGATTTTATTCATGGGTCACCTCTATGTAGGAGACATACTTGCTATGAAAGATCAACTAAGACTAAAATGGAAGGCGGAGAATACGTAATTATGAGAGGTGTATGACTACAACGATGGTGTCTTTAGATAACAACCCCAAGTACTTCCTAAATGAAGTAGAAGACTTAACTCCAGAATTTAGACACTCCGATAAATTTAATCTAAATAACTCGTAATAACACAAAAGTTGTACGAGTTGAGTACGTACTACATTTGCTTGACTTTTCTATATAACTAATGCCAACAACACTCAAACATACTTTCACATAGATAACTTTTAGCATAAATAAGTACTTACTTGGAAGATGACGAGCACGTGTACGGTGACAGATGAAGTTACGAGACAACCTTGGCTCTGATACCAAATTTGTAACGCCCCTCTCAGGGTAAAAGGAATCGTTACACTAGCATACTACTTTAAAAAAATAGACTGTAATATAACGGCCGTTTGTTTAAGAAATAACCCTGATAAAATCTCAAATATACCTAAGATGTAACTCCAAATAAAACTCAATAAAATTTAGTTATCACCAGAAAATGTGATAACCACCTGGATCCAGGAATTTGCTAAAACTTCAAATCCTCAAATAAAAATAAAGTAATATAAATCACTTTATTATAACACTGAAATACTGAAACCAAATATTATCTAGCTAGAAGCCGCCAAGGTCGTTCCCGTTAACTCATCTTGGCACGCGTTCCACTCCCTCGTCATCTTCCTAGGCCTTGGCCTTACCTTTAGTATCTGTACATGCGAAGAAAGAAACTGATAAGCTTTACGCTTAGTAAGTCACTATGGATCCACAAAAATATCTAGAAGTCTATGTCAATTTATCAATAGATAAATTTAGGCTATAAGCATGCACTGAACAAACAACTAACACATAACTTCTCAATTACATTCTGAGAGAGATCTCAAAGGAAAAACATTTTCTAAAATATTTTTCTCAAAACTGCTAGAGATCTCAAAATTTATTTTTCTGAAAACATCTCTGTAAAACTCTCTGAATGAGATCTCAAAAACTTTCTGTAAATCTTTCTGAAAGAGATCTCATAAACTTTCTATAAACTCTTTGTGGCTAATTTTAACTGTGGGCCCGTGATATGTACTCAATGGCGCCAATCCGACAGCTCAGGGGAGCGACCCACTAAACATATCGGACTATCTAAAACTAAAACTGCTAATCTGAGGGATCTAGTTCCCGAGTACATATCACTTAATCTTTCACTTTAAGTATTAGTTCTTTTTATGGTGACTTTTGACTAAAAACATCATTAAATCTGGAAACTAAAGTACTAACAAATCTTGACTATGCCAGATAATAAACATAACTTAATCTAGCAATAAAATAACTCATCACATAATTCACATAGTTCACATAATAGCAAATAGTCTAAAATTATCTATTAAAAATCAAACAGACTTCTTGCATTTGGTTGAACAAACATGTACACGTGGTAGTGAACTTACCTGTTAGCAGCTAAACTCAAAACACTCATATAAGTGTGGCACCTTGATAACGTCTTCCGCTAAGCTCTTCCTTAAAAATCTTTAATTAAATGTAATAATCTAATTAGCACCTGTTAACCTTTGAGCAAACTGGACACGAACTAATACTGTTCTACTCGGAGTTGTCCTTTAAACAAAAATTGAAGTTTCTGAAGGGTCTGTGCGTAAACAAATTTTGAAGGGATACTATTTCTAATCTTTCATCAATAAACTACCCAACTTAAACTCTGATTTTTTTTTATTAGTAGTAAATAAAAGTAGATATAAATTTCTGAATTAAGAAAAGGATGAATTAATTGAAATAAGACTTCTGCACCATTAGTCCATTACTGAATACTTGAAATCCCTTTGTATAGAAATAAAAGTTTACTGCCCGTAAATCTGATGTTGAAACCTCAGGTCAGAAACCGAAGCAAAACAAACTCTAAAATCTGCACACAACAAACTTTTATCTAAAGTGTATTAACTTTTATTGGCTTAAAGAGAAAATTTGCTCTACCAATCAATAAGTGAAAGGTGGAAAAGTCTTGGAAGCATTCCTCAACCAAAATAAAGAATACCGACCAACACATAAAATTGCTACATACGGATGATTGGAACTTGAACTTACCAGACAAGAGTTTTGCTACAACGCCGTGAGAACTTTTATGATTAAATGGAAAGTTTCTTAGAGGAAGGAAAAGGAAAACGGAAATATCACGGAGACTGGTTCCAGGTAGATTGAAATAGAATGTGCGGCTACTGTTGGTGGATAAGAAATAACGGGCGTGTATACACTACTCCTGTTAGGGCTCTTAACCAAATCACAGATTTGGGCCAAGATAAATAACTGATTTGGGTGTCTTAGTCTACTAAAAACAATGCTTCTAGTTGTTCCGGAAATAGAATTTTGATCCGATTGAAAAAAAATATTTTACCATTAAATATAAACAGATAACTCCAGCAGATTATTTACTTTTTTTTTTTTTAAATTCTCAGAGCTTACCGGTCAACGTTATCTGTCACAATATGATAACACAAGATAAAATAATAAATCATATTATTCTCAACATAATTTATTTAACAGACTTAAAAAAAATGACTAATATAACTAGCTCACAAAATTGAGGTGTTACATCTATGCCAATGTAAGGAGATGTACTTGAGCCGTGCTCATAGAATTGCATTGGGTAGACATGATGAGATGATTGTTGTGCATGGTGATGTAGTCGAGTTGGACTCGAGAATGCAAACATATGTGTTAGGGTTGAACCCTATGTATTGTTGTGACTAGGGGTCACGGGATTTTGGGGTATGTTTGATGAACAAACCTTGGGCCTATGGGCCGACTACTTGACTTTATATATAAAGTAAGTATATTTTTAAAAAGGGGTAACTTGGGGTTACGGCCTATATTATACTATCACCCTATTTGAGGGTCTTGTGTTTGAAATACTTGTTGTATATCTATTAGATGCCATCCACACCAGCACTTTATAGCCCTATAGAGTGCTGACCCCTTCGGGGGCGTCCCACCACCATTTTTCAGGTTGAGGCTAGAGCTTGCTTCCTGTGCTCGTTGCTCGAGAGATCATCTAGGAGGGGAGACTTGGTTCGTGCTTCCTCCATTCGTTTTTTTAAACATTAATAAACATGCTCATGGATATTTTACTATAGAGCCTGCGTGCTCATGGATAGCCCGGTGTGGCCTTTTTGTTTTAAACAATGTTTTCCGCTGCGTTATGAATTACTTATTATGTTTGTTTATGGATGTTATATGTGTGAATGATATTCATGACGCCTTGTATAATATGAATGTGTTGGGCTGCGGTTGACTATTCGTATTGTACGGCGGGTTGTTGACGTGTCCGGGTAGGTCCGGGGCGTGACAATTAAGTTGGTATCAAAGCCTTAGTCCATAAACTTCATAATGAAGTCTCAAAATTCTCTTTTCAAAATGATTTTTGAAAACCATGAGCAAAAACGTTTTGTACTTAAGAACTTTTGGTGTTTGAGTTGCAAGGTCTCTAATTGTTAAGATGGCGCCCTTAACGATTGGTATGGCGGTGACTTGGCCCAAGAGATGTCTTAAGTGCCTATCTGTCAGTTGACATTTGAAACGAGTCTAATGACTCATTCTAATTATTTCTTTCAGCGATGGTGGGTGATGGTGGTATTATGAATAGGGAGAACTCGGAAGGGCTTGCACCGGGTGGAACCGGGCATGTCAACCGAGAAAAGCCCTTAGGACCAAAGGTGCATGAAATTCTTGAAGCTCAAATCGTGAGTGGTGGTCATGTTAAGACCAAGGAAAAATCACCTTGTTATGGCAAAACTGAACCACTCAAGGCTTCGGGTGACGAAGGAGATGGTTTGAGTGATGAGGACCTTGATAATGCACCCATTGAACAAATGGGCATGGTCATAAATTGGCTTCAACGTGAACGTGCAAGACTTATACAAAAACGCCAAGCTAGGCAAGCTAAGGACGCACCATTAGGAAGGAAAAGAAAATGGGGAGACCACGACCCCCAAGGACATTCTAGGAGGACAAATGTTGAGGGTGACAAAACCTTCGGGGTACACACATTATCGCTTGGGAGGAGTCGAGGCTCGGGTGGCCAGAACTCGAGGTCAAAAGGTTCGAGAGTACCTAAGTGCACAAATTGTAAGAAGCACCACCCGGGTAAGTGTTGGGACCCTCCTAGGTGCTACCGATGCAGAGAGATTGGGCACACGAATGCGAATTGCCCACAACTTATACCCGACCAAACTTTGGGCTCAAGTAGTACGACTATAGGCATACGGAGTCAAGCCGGGGCCTCTCGAGCAAGTAAGGAACATGGCGGAGCAAGTGTGAGCAACGCGCCGTCCGTGAATCAAGGGAGGACTCAAGCTAGGGTCTACGCGATGACGGAGGCGGATGCTCAAGCTAACCCGGATTCCGTTGCAGGTATTGCCTCTCGTATACTAGTGTTTTACCCTTAATTAATCCATAAATTGAGGTTACTAATCGCTAGGATCATTGCACAAGGTTTTGGGGTCAAACCGGGGGATTTCGGGCAACTTCAGGCGGCTGGGACCCAGGCACGATCGTGCCTAAGGCAGACACGATCGTGCCTCCAAGTCAGTAGCTGCCCAGGAATTTCCCCAGCCCAGGCACGATCGTGCCTAAGGCAGACACGATCGTGCCTACAAGGCAGTAGCTCCCCATGTGTTTCTCCAAACCAGGCACGATCGTGCCTAAGGCAGACACGATCGTGCCTCCAAGGCAGTAGCCCCCAGGGCTTTTTCTTGAGCCAGGCACGATCGTGCCTACCCCAGGCACGCCGTGCCTGGCACCCAGATTGCCGAAATGTGATTTTTCGCACCGTTTTGCGACGTTAAGACCTTTTCTTGATCCCTAACATGCGTGTGAACATTGTAACCTCCTATAAATGAGTAGGGAGGGTAGGAAAAACGTCTTACATGGTTCATGAATGTAGGGACACTAGAGATTAATGGGAAGGATGCGCGAATCCTTATCGATACCGAGGCGCAACGTTCATTTGTGAATGAAGCGTTCGCCAAGAGGTTGGAGGTGCAATCCGCACCATTGATGCAAAACCTTAGTGGTATCAACACCACTAGGAGATGACGTGGAAAGAACTTGTTATTATCCATCTTGTGGGGTGGAGGTTAATGGTCAAACCTTGACGTGTGACTTCGTACCGCTGGGCATGATTGAATTCGATGCAATCCTAGGGATGGATTGGCTAGAAAGGAACCATGCTAGGGTAGATTGCTACACGAAGGTTCTTGAACTCGAAGGCAATGATGGGGAGACCCTACGCTTCGAGGGCGATCGAGGGAGATCAAATAGCTGTATCATATCCGCCGTGAGAGCGAGAAATATGATGAGAAAGGGATGCCACGCATATCTAGCATACGTGGTTGACAAAACCAAAGAGGAAACGAACATCGATGATGTGAGAGTGGTTTGTAAGTATCCGGATGTCTTCCCTAAAGACCTACCGGGGCTTCCCCCTGACAGAGAGATTGAATTTGTGATCGAGGTCGAGCCTGGTACCAAACCAATCTCCATACCGCCATACCGTATGGCACCCGCTGAACTTAACGAGTTGAAAACCCAATTGCAAGAGCTTTTGGATAATGGTTTCATTAGACCAAGCCACTCCCCGTGGGGAGCACCAGTCCTTTTTGTGAAAAAGAAAGATGGGACACTTCGAATGTGTATTGACTATCGTCAACTGAACAAGGTCACAATCAAGAATAGGTATCCTTTGCCTAGAATTGATGACTTGTTTGACCAACTACGAGGGGCAACCGTGTTTTCAAAGATTGATTTGAGGTCGGGTTACCATCAATTGAAGATTAAGGAAGACGACATACCAAAGAGTGCTTTCCGCACAAGGTATGGGCATTTTGAGTTCCTTGTTATGTCGTTTGGGTTAACAAACGCCCCAGCGTCATTCATGGACTTGATGAACCGAGTATTCCATAAATACTTGGATCGATTCGTGATTGTGTTCATAGACGACATTTTGATTTACTCAAAGAGTGAGGAAGAGCATGAAGAGCACTTGATACTCGTTCTTGAGACACTACGGGAGAAGCAACTTTATGCCAAATTTTCTAAATGTGAATTTTGGCTAAAGGAAATTTGCTTTCTCGGGCATGTGGTTTCGGGATCGGGAATTGCTGTTGATAATAAGAAGATAGAGGCCATTACCGAATGGGAGAGACCAAAGAATGTCAAGGAAATTCGTAGTTTCCTTGGATTGGCAGGCTATTACAGAAAGTTCGTGGAAAAGTTCTCTGTTTTGGCGTCGCCGTTGACGAAGCTCACTCGAAAGGGAGCTAAGTTTATATGGGATGACAAATGTGAGAAAGGATTCATCGAACGGAAGAAGAGATTGACCGAGGCACCGGTACTTGCATTACCCAAACAGGGTGTGGGGTACGATGTCTATAGTGACGCGAGCATCCAAGGGTTTGGGTGTGTGTTGATGCAGGAAGGGAGGGTAATTGCCTATGCTTCACGACAGTTGAAGAAGCATGAGGTAAATTATCCTACCCATGATCTGGAGCTGGGAGCAGTGGTGTTTGCACTGAAGATTTGGAGACATTATCTCTACGAAGAGACATGTCACATATATACCGACCATAAGAGCTTGAAGTACGTGTTTACTCAGAAAGAGTTAAACATGAGACAGAGACGGTGGATGGAGTTGATAAAGGACTACCATCTAGTTATTGAGTACCATCCAGGTAAGGCAAACGTTGTAGCAGATGCCCTCAGCCGGAAGAGCTCGTCTGGGGCATTGTTGACTAGTTTGAGGACACTGAGGGCCCAATTGGAGGTATCTAGCAACGGTGCTTTATTGGCACGGTTCGAAGTAAGACCGACTCTACTTGATGAGATCAAGAAGGGTCAAGAGAAGGACACAGAACTTATGAAGGTCCGGGAACGCATGCAAGCGGGACCGGTGGAGGATTTCAGGGAAAGAGATGATGGTCTCTTATTATTTCGTGACCGAGTGTGTGTACCGGCAAATGACGAGCTCCGAAAGTCCATCTTAGAGGAAGCTCATTCATCGGCTTATGCCATGCACCCAGGGGGCACGAAGATGTACCGTGACATGAAGGAGAGCTACTGGTGGTCAGGTATGAAGAGAGAAATAGCCGAATATATCAGTCGATGCCTTACTTGTCAACAAGTTAAGGCAGAGCATCAGCATCCAGCAGGCTTATTGCAACCACTTTCCATTCCTGAATGGAAGTGGGAACTCGTGACTATGGATTTTGTGGTAGGATTGCCACGGACAATCAGGAACTATGATGCAGTTTGGGTCGTTGTAGATAGGCTCACGAAGAGTGCACACTTCTTGCCTATCAACACTACTTACCCACTTGAGAGGTTAGCCAAATTGTATACGGATGAGATCGTGAGGCTGCATGGGGTCCCAGTGACCATTGTATCCGATAGAGACCCACGATTCCTATCACGTTTTTGGCCAAAATTTCAGGGGTCTATGAGAATGAGGTTGAAGTTCAGTACTGCTTTCCATCCACAGACGGAGGGGCAGTCAGAAAGGGTTATACAGATCATAGAGGATACGTTGAGGGCTTGTGCATTGATTGGAGTTCCAAGGAAGTTGGGACAACCACTTGACACTTGTGGAATTTGTCTGTAACAACAGTTATGAGGCAAGCATCGGTATGCCACCATGCGAGGCATTGTATGAGAGGAGGTATCATACACTGTTATGCTGGGGTGAGGTTGGCTTGACCAAACTCGAGGGTACTGAGTTGGTTGAGGTCACCAAATCAAAGGTGAAATTGATTCGAGAGAGACTCAAAGCGGCTCAGGATAGGCAAAAGAGTTATGCAGATAAGCGTCGAAGAACCTTAGAGTTTAAGGTTGATGACGAGGTATTCTTGAAAGTTTCTCCTTGGAAAGGAATCATTCGATTTCAAACCCGAGGAAAGCTTAACCCACGATATATAGGCCCATTCAGAATTATAGAGAGGGTCGGGGCCGTAGCATATCGTCTACAGTTGACTCCTGAGTTGGAGAAGATTCACAATGTATTTCACGTGTCCATGCTTAAGAAGTATGTGCATGATCCTTCTCATGTGTTGGAGAAGCCACCTGTAGAGGTACGTGAGGATTTGAACTACGCGGTTCAACCTATCAAGGTCACCGATAGAAAGGTGAAGAAACTGAGGAGCAAGGAAGTCCCAATGGTTAAGGTACTTTGGAAGAGCGATCGGGTCGAAGAAGAGACGTGGGAAACAGAGGCTTTGATGAGGAAGCAGTATGCTTTCCTATTCGAGTAGAGCTGTGAATTTCGGGGACGAAATTCCTGTTAAGGGGGGGGTGAACTTGTGACACCGCACCCGAACGTCCTTGAAAATTCAAATTTAAAAAAATGAATTTTATGTATTGAATTTCTGATTCCCAAACAATTGTGAAACGATTGTTGTTTTACGTAATTAATGATTTATTATTATACTGTTCGAACTCGTATATTAGTATCGGGCCTTATTAATAAATAAAAGAGCCTAGCATTTTCTAAATAGTGATACATAACGTTTCAAGACAAGTTGAGGAGGGGCGGGCGGCCCAGATATTATTTTGGGCTCAACCCGCTAAAATAGCAAGTATTCGAGAATGGCGTCGTAGGCCCACTCGGGGGCGACCCACACGGCTTGTAGCCCAATAATATGGATGACAAATGTCAAAATAAGTGATAGGATGATTTGAGATGAATACAAATGTCTATGATACCATCTTTGACATTATTGAGCTAGATAATGGGAGTAAGATTTTCCTTCTATAATGTCCATCAAGTAAATTATTGAGATGAGCCTACACATATTGGAGATCAATAATGTGATGTAGGAAGTTGACTTGTTCTAAATAAATTAGGATGAGTACAAAAAGACATCTTTGACAAAAGATAAATTAATAGGACCCATCTTCCCATTTTTGGGAGTATTGGTAGATATTTTGGACCCCAAAATAATTGGGATCAATTGGGAACTACTCCACATGATTTTAGTACCTGCAAGACAAGAAAAATAAGTGAGGAGACTTACCTTGGCCGCACAAGCTGGAGGAGGGCTGCACAAGACTTGATTGGAATCAAACTTGAGACCCACCTTGTCAATTTCCGCACAAATTATGGGTGTGGTTTGTCTCCCTCCTCAAGGGGAGTTGTACTCGTCCAAATGAGGTGTATAAGGTGTCCTTGGATAGCTTTTGAAGTCTATTTTTATAATTGAGTGGTCTCTATTCGAGAGGAGAGGGTAATCATCCAAAAATCGATCTGGAACGAGCAGTGGTCTGTGAACTCGAGCTGTGAGAGTGCTGAGACTGTTTGGTTGATATCTCGAGTTTTACCAATCCAATTAAGGCGTGTGAGATACCAAAAGAAAGCTCTCAAGACGAGGAATCCGTGAAGGTCTGGTTTGCATCAATCGGAGTAGAGGAAGGATTCCAAATCGTCCGAGCAGAACGCGACCTCGCAGGGACGGATTTACTCTTCTAAGTGAGTTTTTAATCCCAAAACTTTTCCATTCATTTTCCAAATGATATGAACGATTGGTGGGACTATTATACACTACTCCAAGTGTATAAAACATCCCTATTAAGTTATTTTATTGATGTAAAGGTTAGATACTAACCTAGATGCAAATATTGGAAAACTAGGAATCGAGTTAGCCGGAAAACACCCGTTCTAGGGGCTGTTTTCGTATCAACGATTAGGGGTGGAAATAGCAACTTGAGGAGGCTGTTTAGCACCCATTTCTAAGCAAGGAATCAGTTCTCAAGCTTCCTTGGCCGAGGCTTTGGTCATTGGATCGAGAAGGAAAGTTTTAAAGCTCATTTGAGGTGAGGACCGACATCTAGTTGCTTACAACTTGTAGGTTAAGCATGAGATTACCTAAATGCTAAAATCATGTTTTTCCATGGATTATGATGATAAATTATTGATGGAATATTGATCTATTTTCCAAAGAATGAAATGAGAAATGATTTGGCAAAGTATTGATAAAAATGGAGTTAAATGAACTATTGTGTGAAATAGGCATTTTACTCATGTGTGCATTGTGTAGATACATAAATGATTATTTATGTATTACATTGAATGATTAAGTTGCTGCTACATATCTCTAAATATGTAGGGTTTTACAAATGGAATATATGATGGATAAGAATAATCTTAATAGTATTGAAATACTAGTTAATGATTGTTGTAATTGTTAAGGAATTGAATCTATGGATTTGATTGAAATTGATGAACTTGATTGTGATGCAAGTGACTAAATTGATGTAATGTGATGCTAAGACCATGGTTGGGCAGTCCGTAAGGACGTCCCAAAATAGATTATTGATATTACAATTCTAGGCATAGTGAGTGCTTAGGAATTGGGGTCTATGCCAATGTAAGGAGATGTACTTGAGCCGTGCTCATAGAATTGCATTGGGTAGACATGATGAGGTGATTGTAGTGCTTAGGAATTGGGGTCTATGCCAATGTAAGGAGATGTACTTGAGCCGTGCTCATAGAATTGCATTGGGTAGACATGATGAGATGATTGTTGTGCATGGTGATGTAGTCGAGTTGGACTCGAGAATGCAAACATATGTGTTAGGGTTGAACCCTATGTATTGTTGTGACTAGGGGTCACGGGATTTTGGGGTATGTTTGATGAACAAACCTTGGGCCTATGGGCCGACTACTTGACTTTATATATAAAGTAAGTATATTTTTAAAAAGGGGTAACTTGGGGTTACGGCCTATATTATACTATCACCCTATTTGAGGGTCTTGTGTTTGAAATACTTGTTGTATATCTATTAGATGCCATCCACACCAGCACTTTATAGCCCTATAGAGTGCTGACCCCTTCGGGGGCGTCCCACCACCATTTTTCAGGTTGAGGCTAGAGCTTGCTTCCTGTGCTCGTTGCTCGAAAGATCATCTAGGAGGGGAGACTTGGTTCGTGCTTCCTCCATTCGTTTTTTTAAACATTAATAAACATGCTCATGGATATTTTACTATAGAGCCTGCGTGCTCATGGATAGCCCGGTGTGGCCTTTTTGTTTTAAACAATGTTTTCCGCTGCGTTATGAATTACTTATTATGTTTGTTTATGGATGTTATATGTGTGAATGATATTCATGACGCCTTGTATAATATGAATGTGTTGGGCTGCGGTTGACTATTCGTATTGTACGGCGGGTTGTTGACGTGTCCGGGTAGGTCCGGGGCGTGACACCATTCCCATTCCCCGTGACTATAAGCCACGACAACTCATAGAGTCCAACCCTAAACATGACATTGTATTCTAGAGCTCCGCTCTATCACATCACCATACAATTCATGTCACTCGGGTCAATTTCCTTATCTTGCATTCTAGAGCACGGCTCTATCACATCACCATGCAATCCTTAGAGCTCCAACCCAATACATGACATTGTATTCTAGAGCTCCGCTCTATCACATCACCATACAATTCATGTCACTTGGGTCAATTTCCTCACCTTGCACGAAGGTCCAATTCCTAAGCAAACCTATGCCTAGAATTGACATATCGATAAACTACCTTGGGTCATCCTTAAAGACTGCCCATAACATAACCTTAGCTTCATACTAAGTCATTATATACACTTGAGGTATATTCAAGTGCATTGCATACAATCCAATTCCTAGGATCAATTCTATCAACAATTTCCAATAATCACTAACTAGTATTTCAATACTATTAAGATTATTGTTATCATACAAATATTCTCATTTTGTAATTATCTACATATTTACAATTATGTAGCAGCAACTTAAGTATTCAACCTCAATACATAAATATTCATTTATGTATCCACATGATTCATACATGAGTAAAATGCCTATTTCACAAAATAGTTCATTTATAACTCATTTAATCTCATATTATTCATACATCCTCAAATCATTTCCAATTTCATTCTTTGGAAACTATATCAATATTTAATCAATATTTAATCATCATAATCAATGAAAAATTATGCTTTAGGCATTTAGGTAATCTCATGCTTAACCTACAAGTTGTAAGCAATTAGATGTCAATTCTCACCTCAAATGAGCTTTAAAACCTTCCTTCTCGATCCAACGACCAAAGCCTCGGCCAAGAAGGTTTGAGAACTGATTACTTGCTTGGAAATGAGTGTTAAACAGCCTTCTCAAGTGCTAGTTCAACCCCTAATCGTTGATACGAAAACAGCCCCTAGAATGGGTGTTTTCCGGCTAACTCGTTTCCTAGTTTTCCAAGATTTGCTCTAGGTTAAACTCTAATCTTTACATCAATAAAATAACCATATGAGGACATATTATACACTTGGAGTAGTGTATAATAGTTCCACCAATCGTTCATATCATTTGGAAAATGAAAAGTAAAGTTTTTGGGGTTAAAACTCACTTTAGAAGAGTAAATCCGTTTCTACGAGGTTGTGTTTTGCTCGGACGATTTGGAAGCCTTCCACTACTCCGATTGATGCAAACCAGACCTTCACAGATTCATCGTCTTGAGAGCTTTCCTTTGGTATCTCACACGCCTTACTTGGACGAGTGAATCTCCAGTTATGGATCAAACAAGCAACCCTATCTACTGGAAAACGAACCTGCGGCCAGCTTCTTTCTTCTCCTCTCTCTTGAGGTATGTGGCTCTCTCCTTCTCTATTATCTTAGGGACTGCGAATGGGAGGTTATGGGAGTGTTATCTTGTCCCTCATTTAGACTCAAAGGTCAATGGGTAAGAGTGGGTTGGCATGTGGGATGATGGAGCAAGGTACATTCAATCAAAATGGGGAGAGGGTCCATTTGGTTCCCAAATATGTCTTGTTCAACCCCCTCTCTTTTTGTCCGCCCCAGACATAAATTTTAACCCATTCTCTTTATTTTGCAGGTGCCAAGAAGGTGTGGGGTGCTCTCCAAGTGATCCCAATTAATTTGGGGTCCAAAATATCTACCAATACTTCCAAAAATGGGAAGATGAACCCTATTATTTTATCTTTGTCATGAGATGTCTTTTTGTACTCATTATAATTTATGTAGGCCAAGTCAACTTCATACATCATATTATTGATCCCCAATATGTGTAGGATCATCCCAATAATTTACATGATGAATATTATAGAAGAAAAATCCTACTCCCATTATTTAGCTCAATAATGTCAAAGATGGGACCATAGGCATTTGTATTCTTCTCTAATCATTCTTTCGCTTGTTTTTTCATTTTTCATTCATATTAGGACTACTAGTCGTGTGGGTCATCCCCGAGTGGGCCTACGACGCCATTCTTGAATACTTGCTATTTTTAGCAGGTTGGGCCCAAAATAACGTTTGGGCTGCCCAACCTTTCTCAACTTGTCTTGAAAGGTTACGTATTATTATTTAGATAATGTCGGGCTCTTATATTTATTAAGAAGGACCAAATAAGTATTTGCGAGTCCATCACTAATATACGAGTTCAACCAGTACAATAATCAATCAAGCACTACATAAAACATTAATCGTTTTACTAATTGTTTGACAATAGGAAATTCAATACATGAATTGTATTATTCGTTTTTTTTAAACGAAATTTTCAGGTACGTCCGGGTGCGGTGTCACAATACCTCTGTGTGTGACCATAAACCCCAGGAACTTTCCTCCCTGAACCGCGAAAGTGCACTTTTTAGAGTTAAGCCTTAGTTTTACCTTTCTCATGATGCTGAAGATCTCCCTCAAATCATCTGCATGATCATTCGCTTTTTGACTCTTTATAATCATGTCGTCAACATATGCCTCCATGTTTCTTCCCAGAACTAACCTAAATACTTTGGACACCATCCTTGTGTAGGTAGCTCCTGAGTTCCTCAAACCGAAGGCCATGACTAGGTAGCAAAAAACTCTCTCTGGTGTGATGAACGAGGTCTTCTCAGCATCATCTAGGTGCATTGAGATCTGATGGTACCCTCTGAATGCATCCATGAATGAGAGGAGTTCGCATCCAGCGGTTTGATCCACCAACTTATCTATGCTTGGAAAATGGAAAGGATCCATTGGGCAAGCTTTTTTCAAGTCAGTGTAATCTACACACATTCTCCGGGTTGGTAGCTTTGGAGTCAAAACCACGTTGGCAAGCCACTCCGGATATTGGACTTCTCTATTGTGCTTTATGCCCAATAGCATTGCTACTTCCCCTTTAACAAATTCTTTTCTATCCAAAGACAAGTATGTAACACCGTTCCCAAATATATTTACTTTTAAGTAAATGATGTAATGAACCTTATGGAATGATTAATGAATTTACGAAGTTGTAAATTTTTATTATTTCTTTCGCGTGAATAGTAAATTGCACGTGGGACCCGCACTGGGAGCGGGGGCCACCTAATCCCGAAACCATATATTATATTCATCTTGGTCTAGATAATAATTATATGGTGGTGGATATATTATTTGAGCCATAGAAAGGCCCAGGGTTGGCCGATTGGTCAAAAACGGCCCAATTGCAGTATCGACAATTTATCAGATAACAACCCGAAAATGAATTTCGGATACTTCTAAATTAAAGTTTTGGAATATATGTATTATTTCAAAAGACCATTATGATGGACAATACATAATATATTTTATTTGACCCGATAAAATAAAATATATTTAAAACAGTCCGAAAAAATACAACTCTCGGGGCCGAATGTACATTTTGGGACACAAAGGGATGACCTCCCACATGAGTGGGGGACACCCCACGTTTTTGTGAGCTGGGATAGAGAAGGAAATGGGCCGGTTGACTTGTAAGGGGAGAGGGTGAGATGATGAGTGTGATACCTTGGAAATTTGAAATAAAAATAAATAAACAAATCAGATAAGTTATATCTGATCAATCAAATGAAAGTAATACCAAAATATATTTTTATTATACTTGGTGTATAAAAATATACGCACACTACATGCAATAGAATTAAACACTTATGTGGCATCAGAAAAATAAAATAAAATAAAAATAAATCAGATAAAATATATCTGTCAGAGTAAATGGAAATAAATAAAATAATTACTAGTAACTTTATAAACATTAATGAAATAAAAGAAATATAATACAAATGGATAAACTATAAGTATATATAAGTAATATACTATATATATAACTACATATAAGTAATATATATATATATAGTACGTACATGCATATATATATATACTACAACAAAAACACACACATATAAACACACACATATTAATACGGAGTACATATTTTGATAAAAAAAATAATAGCAAAGATCTGGAGGACATCTTCACATGCCAGGAAACAGCTTCATGACTTCACACCTACAATATTATGTGTATACATTGAATTATGAATAGGTATATATCTTATCAAAATAATTCACAATAATTCACACAACTCGTCCAGCTCCATAAGGGTTGATCTACAGCTATAAATACAGCTCCATTGACATTCTAAATCACTACAAAACTGAAGAAAACGAGTAGAGCAAATATATATATACTTACTCGCCGGAAATGTACACATATATATATTTACGTAAGAAATTGCCTATAAGCAAGAGAGGAGGGTCGTGAGAGGTCTAGGAATACTTCCCAATAAATTCCAGACCGATTCGTAGTCACCGGAGCATCCTAGAGGTCGCCGGAGTTGCAAGCCGCGGAAACGGGTCTTCAGAAAAGACACGATTTTGCCGTAGATAGGGATGGCGGAGCTTCTCCTCGACGTGAGGATCATTTTGCAACTTGAATCGTCGAAATCCGTTACCTGTAAGTAAAGTTATCGCTCGCCGGAGTTTTCGGGATTCCGGTCGCCGGAATCGCGACCTGGAGAAGAGCTGGGAAGGAGACAACCCAGTCTTCTTGGGCCGGGTCGCGAATTTGGGCCGGTTCGGCCCGTTTTCAATAAAAAATTAAAAATAAAATAGTAAATGAAATAAATAAAATCTGGAAAAATATAAATCAAATACCTGGTATAAAAATACATATTCGGACCAAGAATAATTTAAAAATAATATTTGTAGCTATTTTTAATTGATTTAATTGTAATTGGGCCAAGTTGTACACATTTAGTAAATAATTAACTAAATGACGAAAATAATTATGAAATAAATATGGGAGCAAGCTAGATTAAATATATGACTAACTAGGACATTTGGGACCATTTATAATTAATAAAAATGATAATTAGCATATTTAATTGTAATTAAACCGGTTAATAGATATATGAAATTAAGTGAATAAATAAAGGAAATAATTCTAAAATAAATATCTGGACAACCTAGGTCAAGTATAGACCCAAACTATAGTTATGGATGATTAGTAATTTATAAAAGTGATGATTAAGTTATTTAATTTAATTGAGCCATATAAACTAGTTAAGTAATTAAATAAGGAAATTTTGATATTAATGGTGAAATAAATAAATCACTAAGATTGAAAATAATGTTCTGGACTTAAAATGATGTTTGTAATAAAATAAGGAAAAGAAAATAAAGTTGGGTTATCTAGTATAAATGAATGACTATATTTGGACTTAATAAATAAATTATTGAATTAGTTGACTAATTAAATTAGCGTGATTAAATTAATAATTATTATCCTTGATTATTCGTGATTTGGACTCCATATAAATTATTAAACTATTTTAACTCATAAAAATTAGTTGATGAATATAAACAAATTAATTAAGTAATGTGTACTTAATAAGTTAGTTAATTGACTTCATTGGACTAGTTTAACTAAATCAATTAGTTTAATGGATAAATTAGTTAATTTATAGACTTGATAACATTTCTGGACTTTATATAAAAAATAGAAAATTAAAACGAGATTAGAATTTGATTATTGGACTTAATTGAATTAGATTAACGTATTTAGCTATATTGATATAATTAAACTTATTTATTTGATTTAGTTAGTTCAATTAAATTAGTGAGTCAAATAAATAAAAATGGAGGATTGGATAAATTAATTTAATTGGGTTAGTTAGTATAAATAAACTATTGAACTAATTAAAGTTGTTATTGAGATTAGATTATCATTAATGATTATTATTTCGAATTATTGCCTAAGTCAAGTTATTATTAAAAGGGTTATTAAATAAATTATATAAATTATGTAAACTAAGTTTTGAACTGAAATTGATTATTTAAATTCGAAATAATGAAATTATTATGTAGTTAATATAATTGGACTAGTTAACTATTTAACCAAACAAATTAAGAAAAACCGAGTTGGGTTATTATAATTAAAGAAAAAAATAAGAATGAACTGGAAATAAACAGTTAGTAAGATTTATTAATTTAATATTTATATTTAAAGAAGAAATTATGAAGTTAAAGTAATTAAAGGTTGGATATAAAAGAAATAACGAAATAATAGAATAGTTATTGATTTAGAATTTTGATCAATATTAGAAGGAGAATTCAAGTGAAGATCAAGCTAGAGATTTTATTAAGGAGATTATCGCAATTTAAGGTAAGTTCTATGTCAACCAAAATGTTTTGCCTCGTACTTATATGTATGCAATATTTGCACTATGTGAATTATTTATGAATTGGAAATTATATGTTTGACATGGATCGAATATTTTGACTATATGAATATTGGTGGATTATTACCTTTTATGGATGATTAAATGTATATTCTTTTTATTAAAGAATATTGGTGGATTTATATTTATTACAAAGGATATTTTGAGAAAATGTGACAAGAATGATTTGGGGAAAACTTAAAGTTTTCATAATATATATTCTTACGTCTCGAGAGAAACACGAGGCGTGGGTGGTTAGGGCTACTACTACTTTTGGTGAAATTTATTTGGGTCGGTAACCAGTCCGGCAATGACATACTCCGGTAGACATCCCGGGCTTTTATTTGAGGATCAAAGATCCTTTGGTGGTCGTAGTAGTAGTTACCTAATTTACCCTTGGACAATGTCCCTTGTGAGTAGGTGGTAGAAAACATCCTGCCTACTTGGGTTTCTTACTACTCGGAGGGCTTGGAATCCCTTTTAGAGGGTGTGCACACTTAAGGTAGAAATTCAGCTTCCAATTGGTGGTCGGTGGGAGCCGGAATTCCGGGATGAGTCGTAGATAACAACGACTCATTGGGCTCGAGGAATCTTGAGTTTCGCCCACTCTTAAAAGAATCTAAAGTATTACTTTTGGAGGAATTGAAGGATGATATTATCTATTGTGGAAATTATTTTATGACATTAAACCATTTTGGAAATATGAGAGACTACTTTTCGATATATATACATATACAAAAAAACCTATTTTCCAAATTATATTATTTTACGGGTTCGGGTGGAATCTTACTTAGCTCTAAAGCTAATTTTTGTCTCTTTTTCTCTTTTTCTCTTTGCTCTATTGTACAGATGATTATGATTATGAAGATTGATGTACTTGCTGCCCGAGTGTTCCGCTAGTTGCACACGTTTGATTAATTGTTATTGTTTAAATTTGTAATCCATAAACTTGTTATAAGTTTTACCCGATGGCTACTTGAATTTATGGTGGATAGCCTGTGCACTCAATCATGTATAGGTTGAGTGTGGCGGTGACACACCTGTTTTTCCATTAAAGACTTCCGCTGTACTCTAAATATATTTTATAATAAAGATGTTTTCATTTCAAAATGTTATTTTATTTTGGTGGGAAAAATGGGGGTGTTACAATGAGCATCAAAGGTACACCCATGGACCTCATTCTTCCTCACTCATTGTCCAAGCAAGACAAAAGAGCCAACTCCAACCCCCCTCACCCCATTATCTCGGCCAAACCATCCATAGGAGAGAGAAGGAGCTTTCAAACTCATCTCCATTGCTGCAAATTCGAGCTCAAGCTTAAGTGCTCAAAGGAGGAAGATTAAAGAGGGAAAAAGTTAGGAAAAGTGTGAACAATTAAGGTAATGACCTTATTATAACTTTTCCTTTATTTTTCTTCCACCATATGAGGTATATATCATATGAAGGACCCTTAGTAAGTTTCCACATGTTATAAGTATGGATTTATGGGTTGGAAGGTGGTTCTACGTCCAAGAACGAACTTAGAAGCCAAAACGACCGGTTCGCCGGAAAATAACCTTTTAGAGGTTATTTGTATTAATATGGGTTTTATGATTATAAAAGCTTGTTAGGCCCTTGTAAAAGGAATTTAAAGAACTTTCACGAAGTTGAAAGAGTCGCCGGAGTTCGTCAAAAGTCACCGGAGTTTTGCCGGAGTTCAACAGAGAGGGGTAGAACTTCATAGCGTTAATTCGAGGTGAGTGGACAACTTAATATCTTATAACTTTTGGGTTAATTATGAGATTACCTAAATAAATGTTATATATATTCATAATGATGTTTAAAGAGTATTTAAACATGTGATTAGCCAAAATGATTAGGCTTGTATGAAATGAATTACTTGAATATGCATGGAATATGATATGGGAATTTCTATGAAATTGCACGCTATGTTTGAAAGGGTAAGGGAAGCATAGAATGAATAATATTAACTTTATATATATATATATATATATATATATATATATATATATATATGATGATTAAGTTGATACATATAAGGTTTGAAATGACGGTCAACGAAAACGTTGACCGATTGATAATGGATTAATCAATACCGGTTGGTATTAGTTCATTATATATTTATATAAGTGCATGGCTTTGCATGGATTGAGATACATAAGCTTTATGGATTGATTTAGCTACGAATAAATAAATATGATATAGACTCTATCTAGGTTGATATGAGGTTGATCATAGGAATATTAATGGTGGAGGACCCAAGGACTAAAGAGTCCTCAAAACTCATATGTATAACGGTGGAGGACCCTAAGACTAAAAGTCCTTAACACTCCGATTATGAATCGGTGGAGCCGTGGAGGACCCTAGGACTAAAAGTCTTTAACACTCGGATTATGAACTGGTGGAGGACCCTAGGACTAAAAGTCCTTAACACTCAAATTATGAATTGGTGGAGGACCCTAGGACTAAAAGCCCCCAACACTCGGATTTATGAATTGGTGGAGTACCCAAGGATTATGTTATCCTCAAAACTCATAGATTTTGATATTGAAATATGGACGGGGAGGAGTCCTATACACTCATAGAGTCATAGGTATATGGGTGGGTTGGGGGTTTCTAGTCAAGAATATTGACTATTGCTATTTTCCCAAACAAAACGGTGATCTACGGATCAGGTATTTTCCAAGTGTATATATACTAATAAGTATTTCTTAACTTGGGGGAAAAAGACTAGTTATATAAGTATCACCATATGTTTGGGTCTTATACTTGAAACGCTAGTTATTCTATATTTAGTCTGTTACTCACACGGTACTTGTACTGACAAGAAGGCCAGTTGGGGTTGGGTTGGGCTGGTGTTCGGTCGCCGGTCAGAATGGTAATGGAGGAGGTGGTTCAATGGCAGGGGTGGGGGCAGAGTCTCGGGACTGTGACGGGGCGTGGTGGGGCTGGGCAGGGTGTGGTGGACCGGGGCTGTGGCTTGGGTTGAGGTGTGGTGGCCGCCTTGTCGGCGGGGATGGTTGGATTGAGGTGGTTCAATGGAAGGGGCGGACAGTGACAATGACTGGCCGGGGAGGGAGGCAGTGACTAGCCCGGGGGCGGCGGTAGTCACCGGCGCGGCGGCGGCCATGGCGGAGGCCATGCAGGAGTCACTGTGGCATCTAAGTCACTGCCCGGAGACGGAGACAGTCACTAATCGGGGCGGGAGTCGCAGGCCGCAACGACGGGGTCACTGTGGCAACGGGTCACTTAGGCCTGAGTCACTGTGGCCCGTAGTCACTTTGACCGGAGTCACTTTGGTCGGAGTCACTAAGATAGTGATTGCCGGCGACTATGGTGACAGCGACAGTGGTGGTGCTGGGGTCGGCTGTCCGGAGATGCTGGTGGAACTAGTAACCAAATGTGTAAAAGGAATAAATATACGATTAAATATAAGGAATAAATGACTTTTAGTCACTTTTTTTGAAAATTTGAAACAAGTCACTTTTTTTTATTATCTTTTTCATTATTATTATTATTTTTAGTAATATTGGAATAAAAAGGTCGTTAACACATGACCAAAATTCTTGCTATTACGGCCGCAGAGCTCCGGCTACCAACGGCAATTACGGCCGTGGAAGGTTATTCTCGTCCAATCTCTTCTTATTTACGAAATTGTAAACCTCTACCGTTCCCTAAAATATCACATCTCATTCTCGCAATCATTGCCTTTGCCAGAAATGGCGATTTCTGCAAAGGCAGCTCTAATTTGCTCGTTCAATACCAATGACCGTTCAGCTGCCGCACCGCGGACTCCATCCTCTCCGCCCAAGTTCTCTCATTTGTCGTCCTTCCAACTCCTTACATGCCCGGGAGAACTTCGCGGTATGCGGATTGGAATCCACAGTTACGAGGCGAAGCCACGGCCCCGAACTATAGCTCCGGTGAAATACTCTTACTTCTACATTTTTCTAGTGCATTCTTTGTTGTTCTTGCCTTTCTGGTTCGATGCTTTGGCTAACGGTTGCTCTGAACTTGTAGTATGAGTTTTGTCCTCTTTATGCCTAGTCGTTTTTAAATGCGATTAGAGTTGCCAAGTCCTTTGATTCTTGATCTACTAAACCTATAGATTTGTTAGTCTCTAAGATTTATGGAAAGAAAAGATGGAGCAAGCATAAGAAATTTTTACAAGGAAAGAATGTGGAATAAACATGAAAGTATTGCCTCAAAGTTCAAAGTCAATCTGTTCTACATTTCCCGAGCTAAAGCCATACATTAGGTAATAATTTTCCTTAACATTTTCTTTCCTTACCCTACCATTTTCCTGGTTTGAAACATAGCCTAAGCCAAGGGCATGCTTTGATCACAAAAAATGCTAGAGAAAGGAGAAAAAATCAAACAATTGGTTAAGGGAAGCTATTTTCTTGAGTTTGTTTTTATATTGGAAAATGAAGAAAATTAAATATAATTTCTGTTTTTTAAAAGCTTACATATATTTAGTTTTTTAATTTTTATATATGAGAAATAATATAATAAGTTTGACCAAATATGAAAAACAAAACTATTGAGCTTGAACAAAAAAATCCCTGCATTTTCCTCCCTATTCTCTTTCCCTTTCATTTTCCAGGTTCAAACAGACTATAACTTAATAGCCTCCCTGATCATTTTATATATTATTATATTTGAATGCTGACAGCTGAGGATTTTGATTTCCATCATTTTGAATGGAGTCAAAAGCCTCACTATTTTTTGGCTTGGGAATATGATGGAATAAAGGAAAATTACTCACTAAACTATCTGCGCTTCTTTGTTATGAAGCAGCTGTCAGTCCATGCAATTTTCGACGCGATTTTCACAAGGTCATCTGGAAACAGTCTCTTTGTGCTTTAGTACAGGGTAAGACTGCGTACATCGACCCCCCTTACCCCACCGTAGGTGAGAGCCTTTGGGGCATTGGGGTAATGATGATGATGATGATATAAAGTAATATCGAGTTATCATTGTTTGGATTATGTATATTCATATAAAAAATTCAAGAGTGCAGTGAAGCTAGTTTTGCCTCCAAGTTTTGTGCATTTGTTTTTTTTCTCAACCAAGGTACTACACATAATAATGTAATGATGTACCTAATAACAAAATTGTCTGCACACTCACATATTCAATTTCTTGCTTGACAACAAAAGAGTGATTGTGATTGGGAGCTCTCTCCTATTTCCAATCAGTGTCTTCTTGGTTTAATTTCTTCTGTGAGTCACTGCCATTATCTTTCATGCATTCCATTTCCTATTGGAGTTTTAGTGCATCCTCATGATCTGTGCCTTTGAGAAATTTAAGATTGACCTTGATTCTCTTTTAATAATATTTTTTCTAAATAAGTTAGGTTTATTTTCGAAAATTTCATTTGCTATTATTAGTTCTTTTAAATAAGTTGGGTTTATTTTTGAAACTTTGATATGCTGTTATTAGGTTGAGGCAAAGAAACAGATATTCTCTTCCTTCGATGATCTGCTGGAAGAATGCGACAAAGCTGTTCTAGTTGACTTCTACGCAACTTGGTAACTTTTACAGATTGTAGAGTATTGTTTTTATTCTCCTTCACATTCTTCTCAATCTGGCAATCTGCTTCATGTAACTACTGAAATAGTACTCGTCTTATGGTCAATATCCCATTCTATCATTCTGCGTATATTCTAGAAAATACTCTGTAATAGCCTTTGAGGTGCTAAGAAGCATATCATAGGGACCCCCGTAAAGGTTCGATGTGACCAAATGCAAGGATTAACTTGTTTTTTAGTGCTCTTACTTGTATTATTGTATTCAATTTTTTTACCCAACCACTTGCTTTATGAATTAGCATTCTCTTATCAAGAGAGTGTGGCATGATACAATTTTTGTAACTGTCTTTACTGTAGTTCTTGAACGTCTAGTGGTGGATTTTGTAAAAACGTTAATCCTCATGTATCCCTGCAGGTGTGGTCCTTGCCAGTTCATGATTCCAATCCTCAACGAAGTAGGCAATGCAATGAAGGATAAAATTAATGTGGTAAAAATTGATACTGAAAAGTATCCTAGCATTGCAGACAAGTACAAAATTCAAGCACTCCCAACATTCATTCTTTTCAAGGATGGGAAACCTTGCCTTCGCTTTGTAAGTAACTTGACCGTACAAGGCCGTTTATGTGTTCAGTAAGAAATAGGGATAAAATCAAGCCTAGACGAGCTTGAATTGTCAAAGCCTGAAGCTCAGGCCAAGTAAAAAATCAAAGCTCGACTCAACTCAAGTATTGAATTATTCGAGTTTGGCTTGAAGAGGCTGCTTGTTTATTTATTTTTCCATTTATTCTTTCACAAATATAAAAACAAATATTATAAAACAAAATTTTCACTATACTAAATATTATATTTAAAATAAATCCAATATTAAATTTGATAAATTTATTCACACATATATATAAGATAAAATGTGCATTCTTTATATTAACCATTTAACCCTATGAAAAATATATCAATAAAAGAAAAACTCTATTGGGCTCACGTGCTGCTCCGAGTAGGCGAGTACTAAAGTACTTGGGTTCGTCTCGACTCAAGCAGCTCAAGCTCGGTCTCAGGTCACGAGAGTACAGATCAAATTCAAGTCCACCTCAAACAGTTTGATTTGGTAACACCCTAGTGAGAACCCACATTTTTGTCTACCCAAAAAACCAAGCCTGCAACAACACTTGGAAATCGCATATATTTCTATTGAATACCGTACTTCATTTCCACACCCCTTTCTTCAAAAGATTGGAGTGAAATTGCTTGAAAGAAATACTACGTACCTCCTTATCAGAACTGGCAAAGTTTCTGTCATGTTTACTTGTAGCATAATTTGACAATGCTCGACCCTTTCTTTTGCTCTGCTACATCTTTGTTGATTTCAGTGTGTTCCTTTCACAGGAGGGTGCATTATCTGCTGACATTTTAATCGAACGCATCGAGGGTGCGCTCAAGGCTGCATAGTTGTTTTACCTAATAATCTCTGTGTCCTCTGCAAAATGGTATGTTTCTGTCCCAAGTTTGGGCCGACATATTGTTTAAGATCATGGGGAGTTGGAAAAGATCCCTTTGTTGTATGGGGAAAAGCTATCTCTGTGGTTTTTTTTATGTGATGATATTCATTCGATGTAAAGGTTGTTCCAGACCGTAGATGTTAGGTTTAATGATATAGAACTCGTGCATAAACTTCGCCTTTATATGGTATATAGGTGCCCTAACGTTGGCATCCCAACAAAGAAGCATTACTTGCCATCATTGTTGCACTTTGTGTACATTCATTTGTGTACAAGATAACTTGTCTAAAAGTTGTCTATATACACAGATCATTTGTCTACTTTTTAGACAAGTTGCCTGTGTATAATCCATGCTAGACGGTTGCCCGGTCTCTGGCGACCATATTGAATCAAAAGTCTGTTCTTTTCCACATAAATGAAACATATAGGAAAATTTTGTTCTCGGGGTGAAACAATAATAAATCCCACAATAGCAAAAGTAACCGATTACATTGTTGATCTACATATATAATTGTTTTAATACATTTAATGTGCCAAAATGAGAATGAAATCAATATATATATATAAAAAATGAACTTTTTAAGAGCATACAAAGCGCCACATAATCCTGCCATGTCATTCATTATATGTATTAATTATTTAGTTATTTTTATACCTTCTATTTTTATTAGATAGATTCTATTTTTGATGACATATTGATATGGAAACAAAAATCCGTAGAAATCCACCTTAATTAATTTGGTAACTTTTTCAAAATCCATTACATATTTGATAAGTATTAAATTCTATAATTCGAATCACAACATTTAATAACCAAATTTGCACAGACTCACGGAGCAACAATCATTTAATTATTACATTCTATTAAAGAGATGAAGTATTCGTTTTTTGCCCACTTCACAAATAAATCAGTCAAATTGCTATTAATTTTGTCTCCACAGTAATTTGATAAAAATAAAAATATAATAATAGTGTCTCATTTCCTAAAATGTAATATTTTATTTTTCTAAACTCAATGTTGAGATAATGATCAAAATTCTCTTTTCGAAAGAGATAATGATTAAAATTCTAAACCCCGGATTTGCAATTGTGTTAATACTTCTCATTTTGCTCCATCTTCATACTATTCGTTCTTAATTATTAAAATAATGATAAAAATTATAACCACCATATAAGTGAAATTAAAAAACGAAATTTAAATTATTAGATATTCTAATATAGAATCTTAAAAAGAATACTTCTGATCAAGTTGCTTACCTTATTTAATAAGGATGAAAATTGATATCATACATAAATGCATACATGTATGTATATTTTCACAAGTAAATACGTTTAGGCTTAGCATAAATAAATAAATAAATATGTTTGGTCATTTCTTTATTTATAACTACAATTTAAATGTGCCTTCACTTTTGAAATACATTCTTAATCCAAATTAGAAAATCTTTCTATGATTACAAATTCCTACTTTTATTTTAATAGAACTTATTTAATTGGATTGATTTCAGTTCCAGATTAAATCAGATCAAATCAAACTTTAATAATAATAATAATTGTAATAATAAGTCACATAAAATGTAAAACAAACATCTACCAGACCATATTAATTCATACCAAATCAAACCCAAAATTTTAATTCAATTAAAAAAGTCCTTATTAATGAGTAAAATGTAAGATCTCACAATTAAAATTTTAAAATGTATGTTTCATACCAAGCTGAATGAGAAATACTAGAAAAGTTTTTTTTAAATGCTCAATAAAGTAATTTAGATGTTAATAAAATAAAGTATTGTTTTCAATGTAACGAAACAATGAGTAAAATGTAACATCTTATCATTAAAAGTTAAAAGTATGCACTCAGTATTCTAGATCAAGTTGAATGTGAAATAGTAGAAGAAAAAAATTTGAGGTGCATAATAAAGTAATTTAGAGGACGTGAGATTATGAATTCTATAAAATCGGGTTCAGAACAATTATATTTACTTGAGATGCTTATGTAGAAGATCAATTTAACTATTTTTCATATAATCTTTTCTTGGCTTCATAAATGGAATATATTTAACATATTTTTCTCATTCAGCCCATTCAGCCATGATTTAATCAATTTCAGTAAAATAAGTTAATTCGATCTATCATAGTATTAAGAAACAGACTATAAATTAGACTAAGTTTATTTTTCTTTTAAATCACATTACATATGATCCGGAAGAAATCAAATTTCAAATGAAGTAAATTACTGCACGGGCTTGAAAGCTAGTAAGTAATACTACGGGGGGTGTATTGTATTAGGAATTAATGGCAAAATTTTAAAAGTCCATGGATTTTAAAAGTTTAGGTGTATTCAATGTGGACTTTTAAAAGTCCACAAAAGTCTAGGTGTATTCAATGCGGACTTTTAAAAGTCTATAAAAGTCTAGGCGTATTCAAATTTTCGTTCATTCTCATTGACTTCTAAAATCATGGATTCCCGTAGACTTTTAATTCATTTTTAGTGCAAAAATTCTCTGCAATTGTCTCTTCTACTCACCAAAGATTTCTGTGGACTTTTCTTATATCGGTTCTTCATCCCGTCCCACCTCATTCCTCCCCTCCCTCCTAGGGATGGACCGGGCCCGGCCCGGTTTCGGTTCCGAGTTGGGCCCGGCCGGGCTTGGAATTTTTTGGGTAAGGCCCGGGATCGGCCTAGGAGTCTACTGGTACCAGGGCGGGGCTGGTTCATTTTTTTGGGTTTTCTTATATATTCCAACCCTCACCCCCCAAACCCCTCCAAAACACCCAGCCCAACCTACCCACCATAGGCCCAAACCCAAAAAACAAAAAAAAAACAAAAAACAAATAAGACCCGGACCAGGCCCGAATCGGCCGGGCTGGTCCTCAAATATGCAGTCCTGGAACCGCCCCAATTAACCCCCCCCCCCCCCCCCCCCCCCCCGCTCAGTCCTAGGCCCGGTACCGGTACCGATCCACCGGGCCGGGCTTAATTTATTTTTGTAGAATTTTGTGTTGCTCTATGAATTACATTTTTTCATTTATTTATTTATTTATTTATTTATTTATTTATTTATTTATTTATTTATTTATTTATTTATTTATTTATTTATTTATTTATTTATTTATTTATTTATTTATTTATTTATTTATTTATTTATTTATTTATTTATTTATTTATTTATTTATTTATTTACTTATATATTTCTTATCGTACTCCGTATTATATAGAGGAAATCACTTACGGTACGACTAAAACATGGCATTATTCTTAAAGTATGATTAAATGTTTGATTTTTCTTAAATAGGAATAAATATTACATATTCACCTCTAATTTAATTAATTAATTAATTAATTAATTAATATAATTAATTGTCCCTAGCTCCCTTTCACAACCAAAGCCATTTTGTTGGTGACGCGTCAGTCCGATGACGACAGCGGGGAACTCCGGTGATGGAGGCGGACAGGTCACATTCATATCGGTAGCGACAATCTAGGTGAAAATTTTGACGACCAGCGGTAGCGGTCTGCATTTAAAAGTCTATGGACTTTTTGAAAATCAATAAACTTATCCATGAATTTAAAAGTCCATAGAATTCATTCATAAAAAAGTCTATGGATTTAAAAGTCTATTGACTTTTTTAAAAGTCCACAACAATCTATATTTGAACACAATTTATAACGAAGTGAATCAAATAAGTGTCTAGGGTAAGCAATCTATCTCTTTTTTTCAAGTGGAAATATCCCATTCAGGCCACTTTTCGATAACTCATTTCATTTATGTCACCACTTTATTTTCTTATCATCTTTAAACTTATCATTTTTCACTTTTCTTATTTGAAAAATAATCCATCCATTAAATCTAAGAAGGATAGCGCCCGGGCCGGCCCTGATTGTTTGGTATAAGTTTTTTTATGTTTCAAATGATTACATTTCTTGTCTAAAAGTGGCTTCATAACATTTTTTGGTTTATTCAAATAGTTGATATTACTAACTAGAAATCATTTTCAAAGTATTTAATTGGTTCATGCAAGATAGTTGATATCAGAAAAGCACTTATGCTTAGGAACAAAATCGGGACATGCTAAGATGAGAAACGGTTATATTTTAACAAAACATTATAATTTGAAGAGAAACTTTATAGACCTATGAAAATGTAGTGGAAAACGATAAAAAGTAAGAAGTATACCCTTCTCTTGCAAGTTGTAGAAGAGTCAATCTCCCTTCTTTTCTTTTTCACCCTCTTTTCCTTTTCGCTTTACCTCTAGAATATATTCCGTACAAAACTTGTAGCTCAAGACTTGAACAATCCTTGACAACAATGAAATTGATTAAATCGAATGATTTTGTTAACTTTTATCAAATTCCGAGCAAATTGTCTAAATGTGCCGAATTACAAAAGCGTATACTTTACGAAAAACAGTTACAATAGACTGTTTCTTCAAATTCACCAGAAAGTAACACCAATCCTTCTTTTCTCAATAGCCAGTTTAGCGTGTGGAATAAAAAACTGCATGTTTCATAAAATTTTACTGGAGTATTTGATTAGTCTGCTAAGACAAAATAGAGACTATGAAACAAGCTCAAAATATATACATTACTAATATAAAATAAACATGTAACAGTTTTGGTAATGATTATGTAATACCCCTCCGTCCAATTAAGATAATCTCATCTTTTCTTTCTCGTCATCACACTAAGAATCCGTTTGGTAACACTGAAATCGGCTGAATCGGCTGATTCTGCTGAAATTTATGAAGTTCTGGTTGAAATGGTTGTATTGGCTGATTCTGCTGATAAATGAAAAAGATTGTATTCAAAATATATTTTATTACTAAGTTCAAGGAAAAAGTTATATGAAAATAGCTAAAATGGTCATTTTTTCATATAACTTTTTTCCTTAAATTTATTAATAAAGTGTATTTTGAATAGATGAAATGGTTATGCTTAAAAAAATAGCTAAACTGGTCATCTATAATTTCAGCCAATACGGTTAGGAAAGTAACTCCAACCTTACTTTTTCTTATTATTACACATTTTAATAAGCGAAATCAAAGGTTACGTGTTTGGTTATGAAGTTGGCTGATGAGCCAAAAAACAGAGTCACCAAACAGGCTCTAAGATTGTTTTATATCAAATTTGGTAATGTTGTGTGGTTCAAAAATCATTTTTACTTCATTTTTACTTTATCAATTCAATACCAACCTCATAAATTCACTTTTCATGAGAACCACATCACTTCCTCTTGTACTAATGTTAAGGCAACAGAGGTAGTAGCAAATGAGATAGATTTTCGTAATTATGTCACCTATCTTCCTCAGAAGAGCCCATTTGCTAACTCATTAATCATCTTATCATAGTTATCAGCTTTATCAGTCAATATTTCTATCGAATACGTAACTTTTGATTTCTCATACTGAATTGTGCAATAATAAAAATAAATGAGGTTAGAATAACTTTTTTGACTTAATTGGTTAGAATTAGTGTAGATGATTATTTAGTTATTCTTGATATAACTTTTTTTAGTATATTAATAAAATATTTTTTAAATAAATCTTTCTATAATTCAATATATTCGAACAATTCAATCACTTTAGCCAGCATTTATTCAATTTGAATGAGCAAAATTCAATGAGAAAGAAAAGAATAAAGACTCCATGCTTTCATACTCACAAATCACATAATAATATGATAATAGCTTGTTACAAATGTTATGTAGTATATTTCTCAAGTAAAAAAAGAACTAAGGAAAGATTAGAGCAAGGAAAAAAAGAAACGTGTGTGGCTTGTCTTGGAGTAATAATATATTTGAAGGGAAGCTAAATGTATTGAAAGCTTGAAAGTATGTTAACTAACAGAATGCAGGATTTATTAAGGATTAAAGATGCTATACTAAGGTAAAATCATTTTTGCTCAAAGTACAAGTTTACATTAGCTTATAATTACACCAACAATTTTTCACGTACCCTTACCTTCATTGAATATTATAATATTTTAGATTTAGATACTCCATTTGCCCCTCAAAACTTTGTCAAGTTTGACTGACACGTAGAATAATAAAGTAAAAACCATGTAGTTGAGATTTGTGCATAGGAGAAAGAAATAACTGGATCCACAATTTAGTTGATTAAAAGGGAAAGTGACAAAGTTTTTGAAATATTCCAAAAAGAACAAATGACAAAGTTTAAAGGGACGGATGGAGTACGAGTTTTTACTGTTCACTGAGTGGTACTCCCACCTAAAAACCATTTCACTTCTAAATCGTTCGTTGAACTACATCTTTCACCGTCATTTTGCATTCACCCAATCTTTGTATCATCCCTTCCTCACCCGTCATTTTTTTTGGCTTCCTCCACTGATTTCCAGAATGCGTTCTCTCGCATCCTCCATGGACATCAATCTCCATTTGTCCCTTTTCTATCATCTTCGTCCAACGACGGCGGGAAATGAACCCTTTCACGCCCACTTCATTCTTCTGACTTCCCTCGATGATTTCCCGCATTCTTCTTTCACTCCACTCATCATCTCCTCCCCTCACAAGAAACCATCAGATTTCAAACGTTCGTAAATATCTTTGTCATCGCGTGTATTTTCATCATCTTTACGATTTCAATCTCCAACTATTATTTCCATTTCCAATATTCATTGCAACAACACTTTGAATATCCCTTCAATGATGCTTTCCCATTATTATTTCCATTTCCATTTTCAAAATCACAAAATATGCTTTCCAATATTCACGTTTTCCGAATTTGGAAAACAAGTAAAAGTCCTTTTTCCGATTCATTAAGGAAACAAAGACATATTTCATTTTTTTGGTTTTGGAAAACGTTTTGGTAAACACAATTTTCTGTTTTCTTTTCTCCAGTCTCCCAACAATTATTTTCGGAAAACACGTATTTTGTTTTCTTTTTTCCAATTTTCTGAAAACACGGAAAATATCTATGTTAGCAAACATTCTTTTTAATATTTTTAATCTTAATTAACATGCTTTTTAATAACAAAAGCTAAATGCCATTTTAATAAAAAGCAATACAAGAAGCAGTAAAAAAAGTTTTAGGGTTCTCTTCGCGAGATTTTGCTGCCGCCCAAGCTGCTCTTTTCCCACCTGCTCCAACGGTCTAGCCACAGAGAACAGATCCAAGATCTCTGTCCCGCATCACTCATTGTCACCAACTGGTACAATCATTGTATTATCATACAATGTGCTGATGCGTGTCTCCATTTATAAACCGTCCTAGGGCTTTTAGCCGCTAGGGTCAATTTTCCGCTATCGACATAAGTTGAGGAGCGGCGCTTTCTTCTTCTTCTTCTTCTTCTTTGATTTGCGAAACTCGGTGAGGAGGATTGTTAGGCGGCTGGAAGGAGTGTTGCGGTTTAGACGGTCCAATTTTGCGGCTAATTTGACGGACGAACGACGGAGGGAGGTCGACTTTGGTGTGACAGATAGGGGCTAGATGAAGAGAGGCGAAAGATTCGATTGTGCGCTGATTGTACAGTTTTTTGTTTTGCTTTCTTTAATTTGCAGATTGTGATCAGTCAAGATTTGCTTGTCCATCGCTTCACGATTCAATGTGATGAGGATTGGCGTTTGGCAACGCGAAGGTATGACAGGGAGTTTGATCAACAAGGAACAGGGTGAGGAAGAAGATGCAGTACTATTGGTCCGACCACCTCCTGAACCGCCGCCATTGAGTGCAGAAAAGTCTAGAGTTGCAGGCTTAAGATAGTGTTTGGCATTTTCGTTCTGGAAGATGCAGCGGATATTTTATTTTTTTGTTGTGCTTGCTATCATGGTGTTGAGTACTTTGTTTATTTTCAGTTTGTTATTTTTTATTTTTTTTGCATGGTAAGACTTTAAGCCTGGATTTGGGTGATAGGAGGTGTGTGCTTTCCGTCTTTGGCTTAGTTACGCCCATATATGGATCAACGAGTTATATTACCTCTTTTGAGGTGGTTAACTCTGAGTCTGGTTCGAGTGTAGGCCATTGCCTGATGTCTTTTTGTCTTTTTAAGCCGATATTTAAAAAAGGAATTAGAAGAACCTACTCCCTCCGTATTTAAAGGTTTCTTAAGGATGTTTTTACTTGGACTATAATTTGCCCCAGACCAGACCAGACCAGTTCAGACCAGACCAGAGCAGACCAGACTTGGATAGTTATAAAAATACAAAGAAACCAGACCTTACCAGACCAGACCAGACCAGTTCAGACCAGATCAGACCAGATCAGACCAGACCAGACCAAACCACCAAATTACAGTCCAAGTAAAAACATCCTTACACTTTTCTTTTTGGGATGTATTTAAAAGTTCCCCACACTTTCATTTTTGGTAAGTTTACTCTTTATAAAATAATAATTATCCTTATTTTATCTATTTTTTATCTTCTCTTTTACACTTGTAAACTCTCTCTCCTAGTTTTTCTACATGCCCCTACTATGTTAAAATATCGTGCCCAGAGCCCGTGCAGAGAACATTTCATGATTTCAATAGGGAGGGAGTATTTGTTTTGTTTTTAGTTGCTTGCAAGAATGTTTTATGATTTTATCGAGCTCTTGTAATTCCTTGTGCAATACTCCTTCAAATAAGCAAATTCACAAATCTCAAGAAATTCAATTCTCTGTCGGGGACACCATAGTTAATCTTGATCTGTGTGTTTCACAAACTTATCTGAGCTTCAGAATCCCAAACCCTAGCTCCCAAATTTTGGTATATGCTAGTATCGGAAAGATCTAAGTTATAGTTACAGATCAGATAATTTGATCTCTACATTCAATGGCAGATCAAGAGGGTGAGGAATTGGAGATGGCGTTGAGGATGAGTTTGCAGAACGAGTCACCGGAGCCGAAGAGGAGCAAGCCGGGAGAAATATCCGTTTGTGGAGAAGAAGAGGAGTCGCAGGCGGTGAGGAACCGCCGGAAGCAACGGGAGTTGATGGCCGCAGCTGCGGAAAAGCGGATGATTGCCTCAAAGCATGCGGCTGCATCCGTGTCAGCTACAGTAATTGGGAATGCGGAAAAGAGAGGGGAGACGTCTGCTACACAAGAGAAAACAGACAACTCAAGTTCTGGATTAAATGATGCTCTTAATTTGGTAGGATATGACCATAAAAATGTGAGCTTGGGAAACGAGTTGTCAGTTGCGGAGGCTGAGAAGTTATTCTCATTGATATTCGGCAGAAATGTCACTAGAGATGTACTCGGGCAGTGGACTAACCAGGGCATCAGGTATTGCTAAGTTCAGTCTGTAGGATATTTCTTCAAAACCTTCAATTTAAACTATTTGGCCCCTGAAAGGTTCCCCACTTTTCTTGTGCAATAATGACAAACTTTGACAATGATTTTAATTATTATATTTGCATATAATTTATAAATTTTATTCTATAATGAAAATAATTTGAATAAGGAACATTTTGATATAATTTTCATATTCAATATAATTTCGTATTAAAAAATATCATTGGTCAAGTTAATTGCGGGTGACCAAGAAAAGTCAATTCGGGGAACCTTTTCGGGACGGAGGGGATACTATATTAAGCTCATTTTCGAAGATATTTGTTTTTTATTACTCCCCAGCCATACATGTTTCATAGCCTCCAGAATTGATTATATCATTTATTATTTATGAAATTAGGAATCAGACATATTGTAAATCAAAGTTGGTTATGCTTGTGAATTCTGTACTGGTTAGAAATGTGGCAAAATTACTTTTGTGTGCTCCATTCAGTCACTATGAGAATTGTATCTTTAGTTCATGTTAGCTTGTTATAATTGTTTCTTAGCATTATTTAGTAGACTTGTTCTTCCTTGCTTTAAAGAATAACGGAAAGACATAGAGAGAGTGTTTCACACACGGTAGTTGAAGAATATTTTTCACATGAATGTATATTTTAAGAGCTTTATACAAGTTAGTTCATTTTATGGTGTAGACATGTGTTTATAGTTCACAGTGTTGACAAGTCACATACAGGATATGGTTTCTTTGTTTAAAACAATGCTACAATGCTTTATATGTCCTTCCCTTCTAGAAAAGTTGTCATCAACAAAATAACAATGCATCCAGATCCAGTCAATGTTTTGTTCAAACAAGTGGGCGCAGACTACAAAATCCACCAATACTTGCATCCCGTTTAAGGTTAACTGTGATTTTTAATCATGTAATCTTTGAAAACTAGATATTGCTGAGTAATCGTTGACTGGTACATTGTATACTTTATGAAGCTAATAAGCTATTGATCAGTCATTCCAGTGGACGATGCTCTATTTTGTGATAACGCCAGCTAATCGTTCAGGCCTAATTTCAGTGCTCGATCATCCCTGTTTTACTTGTAAATTCTTAATCAATTCCTTGTTATTCACTTATTTGTATCTCTTGGAGCTTTTACAGCTACACTACCAGTTTCAGTTTTGTATTTATAATTCTGTTTTAATAAGTCATTTTTGTTTATAATGTTTTCGAAGTAACCGATCTTCCTTCATGTGTACATAGATAATGCTATATCACATTTTTCTAACCATGATGGCAAACTTTATATAGGTTCAGTCCTGACCTAGAAACATCTATGGGCTTAGTGCAACATGAAGGTGGACCATGTGGTGTATTGGCCACAATTCAAGTAATATTCTACTTCCCTTGCTTTGTACTCCCTCCGTATTTTAAAGATCCATACATTAGGTTATGACACCAGATTTAAGGGAGAATAGTAGGGGTAATGAATATTATAGAAAGAGTAGGAGAGAAGGTGAAAATGTAGGAAAGAGATGATAAAAAGTAGAAAAAGTAAGGGTAATTTGAGTATTTTTAAAGGAAAAACTTACCAAAAAGGGAAAGTGTATGGACCTTTTAAATACACCCCAAAATGGAAAGTGTATGGAACTTTAAAATACAGAGGGAGTATTTGAAATTTGAATTCATTCTGTTATGTAATTGTAATGATGTCTTGTCAACTGTCATATCCGAGGATGACAGAAACTGGTCCACGTGACACCCTTCCACAAAGAAAATTGAAGTAGACCAAGGATTCAGACAACAGATTTTTAATACTCCATCTGTCCCACTATAATTGTCCCATTTTTTCTTTTCCGTCCATCCCACTAAATTTGTCTCATACCATATATGGTAATATTTGTGTGGCTCTGATTTATTCTTACTTTATTCCCACTTTATCAATTCATTATCATCCTCATAACTCTACTCTTCTTAAAAACTGCACCACACTCCGTTGTCCAAATCTTAGGGGGACGGAGGTAGTATATCCATGCCATGTTGATTTTGGATATTACAAATTGTCTCAAGAATTTTTTTGATTTTTTTTTTTGAAAATTTCATATACATCGTGGAGGTGCTCGGTTTGTGAATGTTTAAATCTAACACTATATATCAGTAAATATTTTGTTTAATGTTATAGTCAAATTGCACCTACCAATATATTAAGATTAAGATTGTTCTGTTAAATCTCTACAATTATATAAGCATGAATCATGTTAGGGGTATAACAGTCATAGAAAAAGTGTTGGTGTCTCCTTGTGCATTAAACAATTGTACGGAATGCATAAATTACTTCACTCCTAAATCATTTGGCAACCAAAGGACTGACGAAATCCTTCCTTCTGTCTACACATGATTGAATCTACTCTCCCACTCCCACGTTTTGGTTCAGTTCGCATAGTTGTATATCTACCGCGTTTATGTTCAATTATTAATTGGAAGGGCGAAGTGTCTCAGCACAACTCCGATCCGATAAAAAGCAATTTATCCCACTTGCTCTTTTCTTTATTGATGGATGGGGAAGAACAAAGAAAGTTAGACGTATCAAATCCTCACTATGACCTTGAAGATTAGACATTTAGACACTTCCAATTCTAAATGTGGGATAGAACCTTTGGTATATTTTATTTTTTGGTACACGATTACCAAATTGACCACCCAATGGTATAGCCTTTCCCTAAAGTCAATGATCTTATTCAATGGATTGTGACTTTCTCAGCTTTAGTTTTCTATCGAATTTTCATTTGGGCTCGTTGGACAATGTACAGGTGTGCTCCAGCAAAGTATATTGCCATGAAAGCACCTACCAACTATGTAGTATTTTATTTGGAATTAAAACGTACAATCATAACCATTTTATATTTAAAAGTACTTCATTAAGTATAACTAACACAATAATCTCATATTTAGAATGTTGGTTTCAAAAATATAGTAGTGTGAATTTTTTAAATGATTTTGAAAAATGTGAAGTGATTTAATTAAATTTAAATGTAATATTACTATTACTCTTTGTTTAGAAGTTGTCATCTTTTGTTAAAGATGAATACAGAATATATAATTTTATTAAACTTTTATTTTCCTGGAACATTTCAATATTTTGCATGTCTATAATTATACAGAAGTTGCCTTCTGCAGGAAAACTACAGAAGGCATTTCAATATAATCCCTTACAAAGGATTCCTAACTAAATGTGCATGTAATTGGGTTACCATTTGTTAGCTAGGCAAGCCGTTTCTGAGTCTGATTTTATAAATGAGTTGTTATTTGGTTTAAGAAAAAACTAAATGTGTATTTAATATTCACATTATTCATATATACAATAATACATTAGTGTATGAGCACTTTCCCTTAACTTGTTAATATATATGCTTGTAAATAGCATTGGGCATTTAAACGAACGCGCATGGCGCGTTAATAAACTAGTAATTATATAGATACTATGGCCACTATCCATGCCAAAAAAGTAGAGAGTTCTGTTTGTGAATTTTACAATTATGAATGGTCACCTGCACCCCCGAAAACTTATATCTAAGATTCTATGGGGTAATGCTAAAAGTTTTGTCGTTAGGCCTTCAATGAATATAACAACAACACCCAAGCCGTAGTCCCAAAAGATTTTAGGGTTGGGTAACATGAATCAACACATGAAACCGGAACTAAAGCGAAAGATAAAAATATAAGGTAAGATAAAAAAAAGATATGATAAATATAAGATAAAGATAAAAATTATAAGATAAAAAGGATAAAAGAAAAAAAAAGAATAAAAGGATAAAGAATATAATAAAGATAAAAAGATAATAATGATGAAAAGAGATAAATCCTCCAAAGTCATACTTTCATCTAACTCGAAAAGAAAGATACCATTTCTGATTCCTTTAATTTGTGTCTGTTTGGTTCTTTCTCCCCCTCTCTACCCTACCCATTCTCCTCACCTATTAACTCGCCAAACAGGTGCATCACTCATTTTTCTACGCTCATGTCCAAACTGCCGCACTCGAGACTCTCTCATCTTATCTTCAATAGGTGCATCACTCTTGTCTCATTACTTAAACAATCTTTTCTAGTATGTCCACACATCCAACACAACATACACATCTCAGTTACACTCATCTTTTGAATATTGTTTCACCGTCTAACACTACGCATACCGTAATGCAGGCCTAAATGTTGTCCCATAAAACTTAGCCTTCATTCTAGTTGACGTATCCCGATCACATCACATAGAAATCCTGCCACGCTTCCATTTATCCACGCTGTTCTGATTGTATGAGATACATCTCCATCTAGTTCACCATTCTTCTGAATTATGGAGTCCAAGTCACACAATATATCATTGACTGGGATCTCCTTATCATCTAGAGATGGGGTAATCCCACTATTACCATTGGTTCTACTCCACCAAGCTTGCACTCCATATACCCAGTCTTGCTTCCAATGTTTATCCAGCCTGAAACTCTTGTTCTCCAACGTTTATCGCCAACTCGCCATACTTCCAGCTCTGCTTTAACACCTGATTGTGTCTCATCAATCAATACAATATCGTCATGAAACATCATGCACCACAATGGAAGTTGACTTAAAAATGAAACTTGACTTCTAAGACCATTTTTTGGGGCAAAAAAGGTTCTTTAAACAAGACTCTATTTTTTGGGACAGAGTATTATTTTTATGTACATGTTATGGAGTAGTTTGTTTTTGTCTTAAGTTTCTACCGGTGAAAGTTGTAAAAAAATTGCTTTGTTATAGGGATGATAAGATAACATAGCAAGAAAACCTATAAAGCTTGAGCACATTAGCAACTCTGAAAAGAAATTATTGTTTTTGGTATCAATGTTTGGTATCAATGTTTGGTATAACATAGTTTGTTATTGTTTTTGGTATCAATGTTTTGTACCTTGGAGACAATTATTGTAAGGTATGAAATTTGATTTATTCGGACAATCAGCAACTTTGAAAAGAACATCACCAGTGTACATGATTCCATGGAGTTCTTTTTTCATGCGCACGTGGTTGGTGCAATCTTGTTGATACTAATTAATCTAAAAAACATTACCAAATGCCCACCCTTTTCACAAATTGCTGTAATTACGTAATGTGCAGGCTTTTCTTCTAAAATACCTTATATTTTGCCCTGGGGAATTAAATACTGGAACACCAAACATATCTGCGAATACAGGCTTGAGAGGATTCTCCAAACATGAATATGCAGGTGATGAGATTTTCTCTTCTCTTACTGAAGACAAGAAATCAATGTGAGTGATCTCTATTCTTTAAGAAGTTTGAAGCCAAGATGACTACTTTGTTTGATCTCTTTCTTCTTTATTTAATATACTAATGTTGGTATTTTACAAGGTCAGAGTGAAAGTAGCATTAAACTTGAACAGTGGCCACAATTCTTACGCTTCTTTAGACTTTATGCTCTGGCATTTAAGAAGAGCAGATCATGTAAATGGATTGTTTTTTATTTTCATTTGAAAATTTGAAATGAATTAATAGTTTCATTTCATCATGTATATATTGGCTATGGTTTGAAATTGATAACCATGTTATGGAGTTGGGAAATTTGGCTATGCTTACTCCCCATTTTTGACATTACACTCCATGTTTTATTTTCTACAACTTTGCACCCCAAAGCATTCTAATGTGGACTATTTCAATGAGACTTTTCACCGCATTTGGTAGACTTTACACTCCATGATTTACCTTAATATTCGATTTTGTAATAAGGGTGCAAAGTCAATTATATAAATATGGATGCAAAGTCAAATATTGATTTGTTTTATATATAAAGCAGATTTTGTTCATCGAAAAAAAATGGCGGGATGAGATCGAGTTTTTTAAATAAAAAATGGTGAGACACTTGTAAACAAGTGTAGCATTTAAAGAAAACTGTGGTGTTATTTTAGAAATCACCAATTGTAAGGGAGTGTTTGCAACAACTTAAAAAAAGCACTTCTCAGCTTTTGGCTTAAAAAAGCACTTATTTACCAAAAACTACCAATTTTTACTTTTTCTCGGCTTGCGTGTGGAAAGTGTTTTTCCCTTTTCTATTACACAAAAAGCACTTATTTTACCAAACACTACCAACTTTTACTTTTCCAAATCACTTTTTTCTCAAACACTATCAACTTTTACTACTAATCACTTTTTCCTTACATCTCCAAAAGTGCTTTTTTTTTAAGCAGAAGAAGTTGCAAACACTCCCTAAATGTGAAGTGCGTCCTTGTATACTGTATACATAACACCGCTCTGTTGTACTCACTACTTGTACATGTTAAGCAAGTACTCTTGTCTGAAAACAAATGTGCATCATCGAAATGGACTGGTGGGAACCGCAACATGGGGAATGTCCGTGTCTCATTGTAAGGTTCATTTTGAGTTGTAGGTCATAGGGTGGGCAACTTTATCTTGGCATTTTCTTTAATAGAAAGAAGTTCTGATATGCATTGCATAAGCCATAGAGATAGGATAGACCTTAACGTACTGGCTGACGTCAACGCCCTAATCAAATCTGTGTGTGCCAAGTTTCAATAGTGTTTGTCCAAAAAACATACAATTAGCTTTATTTGTTCCATTGTGTGTGATGGGTGTGTGTGTCAACTTCTACACTGTGGTCAAAAGAACATAAAAGTAGCTCTGTCTGGTCCATATTGCCAAATTGAAGGACTAAGTGCAACGTTGGTGTTCCTATTGGTATTAGGGCATTTTGGAATGCGAGGATCTCTAGCAGCCTTTCAGGAAAGTAATGCTGAAAGTAAATTAAGTGCCTATATCTCCATATTGTGTGTGTGTGTGGCATGTTGTTTGTTCTATTCTGACATCCCAAACTTCAACAACGGTGGTCCAAAGAACAATACGGTCCATATTGACAAGATTATGCAGCTCTTATTGCAGCTCCTAACAGTGAAATAGTACCAAGTATATTTTGTAATTCTGACCTAGGCTTGCCTTTCACGTTTCAACATCAGTCTAAATACTTCACATCAGTTATTCTTGAGTTACCATTGACTAGAGCATTTGATATCTTCATGCTTATAGATTATCCTCGAGCATTCTTTTGTTGAAATATGAATTTTGTTTTTTTTTTGTAAAATAAAATTATAGTCCCTCCGTTCCTTATAACTTTGCCAAAATTGACTAGCACGTAGAGTAATAAAGTAAAAACTGTGTGGTTGAGGTTTGCGGAGAGGAGAGAGAATTATCAGGAACTACAATTTTTTTTATTTAAAAGGAAAAATAGCAAAGTTAGTGGGAAAACTAAAAAGGGAAAATTGGCAAAGTTAGAAGGGACGGAGGGAGTATCTTCAAAGTTTTACATAACCACGAATATGGAAGCTTGACTAATACCTCTTATGTTTTTGCATGGTAAAGAGCATTGGTGAAAAGTATGGCCGATATATTGTTTTTATGTGGAACAAATGGAAGGGCATCTATAGCATCTTTGAGAATTCTTGATAGGGACCTTGAAGGCTCTGTTGACAGCTCAAATGATGAGGTGAGGCACAAAATTCTAAATGTTCAGTTGGGACTCATGCTGGGAAGGATCAGAAATATAGGTTGTGTTGTGCTGAAAAGTAATTATACTAGACTTAAAGACTAACAGGGTGGGCTAAATGAGAAAAATGAAAAAAACTTCACTACGAAATTCAAGGAAAAAATACTGTCCTGAGCTTCAGCCCACCATAGCCATAACGTTGATCTGCTCCAGGAGTTATGAAGACCTTTGTGCATCCCATCCATTACCGATTAATCCATTTAAAAAGAAACACAATTTCTCTATCCATTTATTTGCCTCTTTCTACTTCCTCAGTGCTTATGTTTTGTGGGTTTTGTCCTTGATATACAAGCAATAAGTTGCTGAATTTAGTCAAACTATTATAATTAAAAATCATAGGTTTATATACTGTAGGTTAAGCACATCAAACGTAGACACATTTTTCATAAGCCGCTCATCAGCATTTAGATTAGGAAAAAGTCAAGTCAATAGTTTAATGTCATATCAGTAAACACAGCTATGTGATTCAACATGAATTAGAGACTATCCTTCACACAGTCTAGAATACAATAAAAAATCTATGGGTACATAAGTACTTTATGTATGCCTTAGAGATTTTCCAGTTATTTTTGTGTTATCCGTTTTCTTATTTGAAAAATATGTTACTCATATAATGTTCACCATCACATATTATTAAAATGTTGTGAATGACTCACATATTACTATCTTATATTGAAATGAACTTAGATTACTATAAGTAAGTGTCATCATCATATATAATTACACTTACTATAAGTAAGTGTGCATTATAAAAATATTATATCAAATATATAATGTGGGTCACGTGAAATTGCCAATGTGATTTTGAACCCAACCCAACCCAACTAGGCACTCACTTCGGGGGTGAGATTCAATATCCAAACCCAGTATACACATTAGGTGGGCCCAGCAGCAGATATCAATAGGTCAAGTAAAAAAATTCATATACAGTAATGGGATTACTTTTTAGACAAGTAATCGGTGGTGGCTACTATTTCTAAGCTTGGATCGGAGTATGAAGGCATCTGAAATAAAATACGCAGTGAAGTAACAATACCAATACAAAATAACAGAGAAATCTATAAATGTCTCCTTCAATACCAAATCCCCCCACCCCAGAAGATATCACTTCCTACATTGGGCCTCTGTTTCCTATGTTCGTGGTGGTTGTGTGATAGATGACGGTAAGGTTAATATAGAAGAGAGGGAAGATGATTTAGATGGTATACATAAAACCAATGTCCGAGCTTGGTTTAAAAAGGTTTACACGGTGAAAAAAATCACTGAGGCATGAATTTTGGGTGAATGAAGCGAGGCGTTAGCCTCAAATGGTTGGGGCATAAGCCTCAGGTGAATGATGTGAGGAATAAGTTTTATGTTAGTTTTTTATTTAATTCGTGCGGTACTAACTATTCAACACCCTTTAATGTCAAACACCTTGTCTGATCCATCATCTAAACCAGGTAACTTTTTTCATAACACATACCTAATAGGCTAATACCATATTAAGACATGAGTTTTAATCCAACAAGGTGAACATGTGAAGTAGCTAAGTCTTATATGTTTGATATATAGTCATTGTGAGATAAACTCTTTAACGGCCTTATAAGTCTCAAGGCTTAGGCCTCATATTTTTTGTTTTTTGTCCTGGTTAAAATAAGTTTTATTGGGTCTATATTTTTTGTTATTTAGTTACCAAGCCCATAACATCCTTAAGCATACTTGCAAGTTCACTTATTTTGCATAACAATCAAACCAAAACTACTCTGCGCTTCAGCAAAAGTGTAAACAATTCTCACATATCTCCTAGGTTTTGACCTCCATACTTTAAACCCCAAAAATTTTAGTTCGGAAGAAAACATATACTTAATTTATTTTCAGACCTAATAAGTTTTAGGTCCTTTATTTTGAAGGCTCAGGGCAAGTGCCCGCTTTTTCCTTTTTTCTTAGGAGAGCTCCAAAAGCTACTATTGCTATTCTCCTCTTCACAAAGCTTAAAAGCATCTTTTTGAACTATAGTTAGTAGATAGAATGCACAGGACATGAGTGTGATTCCATTGTTTCTACTGCTATGGCCAGTGAGCCTACTTTTGCTCTTATGGTTGTTGCATCTCAGTGAAACCCTATATGGTTTATACTTTATTGGGGTGCAAGTGTGCAACATAAATCAATTTATCAAGTTAAGTCAAGTAATATTCAAGTTTTTTGGTGCGATTTAGCGTTCATAGTAATCATGTTTAAGTCAAGGTTTCTATCAAGCTTGGAGGACATGATTGCCCCATAAAGCATATGATAATCCAGCTTTAGGAATATTGTGATAGTATATTCTTAGAAACCATAGGGATTAGACCATTAGGTGCAGGTCATTATTTCTGTATCCAGGGGGTTTATTAGCTTGAATCAAGTTTGGTCATTAAATCAGATTAAGTGCAACTTGAATCAAGTTTTGTCGTGTTAATTTAAAGTTTTCAAGTTGCAACGTTTTTGTTACAAGTCCAAGTAAGTTTCTGGTATGTGGTATCATGTTTTAAGTTTAAGGTTTACATTAAGCCAGGAGCATATGCAGAAAGTCACTAGAGCTGGTTTTATCTTTGGTACCCCCAGTCTTCACCCGAAACCATTCCCATGAACATGCACCCATCTTCCCGCCAGTATCATACAACTGAATACATTCTTCAAATGGACTCATTTGCTCTAACTTACTTGCATTATCATGAAACTTTGGTTGAAGCTCAACAGTTTTATCCATCACATCAATCCGTGTCACGTAATCTGCATAATTTTTCATAATGACCCCTCTGCTACTGTCTCAGTTTCCTCTATTCCTGCAGTCCAGGCACCACAATCTAGAGAATTGGTTCTCACAAAGCTCCCTAATCTTCCCTCTTCATGATATATCGCAAAACCATCTACTGGCATACCCTTAACATTTTCACCAATTATTAAGGCATCAGGGAAGAGGCCAGGATTGAGATCATTGTCAACCATTAGAAACATGTCAGCGTCAACATTAGTAACATCACCAACCTTTTCCTTCCAATTCCCAGTAATTCCAAGACTGGATAACCACTCCAAACCCCGAATCAGATCAGTGTCTCCCAAGTCCAACAAGTAGAACTCCCATATAATCATGAAGTTCTGGAACCAAAATTGCAAGCTTTCACATATGCCCCGATAAGAAATTTGTTCTTCCCAACTCCACTTGGAATCGTCTCAGTCCCCCCTTCCATGTCTGGCTTGATCCTGGGATTGCCCCACCCTTGCTATCAGATGTTACTTTGTTCCCCAATGTATTGTGACTGGATTCACTGGAATTTCTCCTACATTTCAGGCCTTGCCCTCCATTCAGTGGTTTGCTAGACATACCCCTCTTGTTTTTCCAACCTCGTGTGTACTTGTTAGCAGCATTTTTTTTCTTCCAGGAGAAGGGCCCTGTCCATCAAGTCAGCCAAATTTCGTGAATGATACAGTTTAAAGTCAGCTCTAATCTCTTCCTGTAGTCCATTCATGAATATACTTTGAAACATCTCAGATCGCATTTCCTGCTTTATCCTATTAATGAAAATGTCTTTGAACATCTCAGAATCCTTGAATCTCATAGAAGCTATCACCAATTCATATATCTCGTCATCTGATGCCTTTCGGTTCATGTATTTTTGAGAATTTGGGAACAGGAGGGACACATTTTCATTTACATGCTTGTCAATAATCAATATACCAGTCTTAATAATGTTCTCAGGTAACAAGTGATAAGCACAATTTGATATATTCAGATCAATCTCCCTTCCTTTCCTGGGCAGATATGATATATGTTAATGGACACCTCCTCCTCATATGATGTCGCCTGTGAACTGATGGTTTCTCCTCTGTCTAGCCTCGCACTAGGGCTCGCATAGGGAGATCTCCGTGATTTTGAGTCTCCACCTGATGGTGTCACACTCTGCGAATGGATAGGGACATAATCTGTGAACAAGGAAACCTGCGAGTGGACAGAATCTGCTTGCGCTGACGATGAAAAGACCTGCGAAGTGCGAACAAGGAACAGCCGTTTGCGACTTTGAACTGGGAGAAGCTGTTCACGATGGCGAACTTGAAACAGTTGCTAGCGACGGATTCACGCTGAGACTAGCTGTTGGCGACGATGATGAAGTTCTCAATTGCTAACTGAGAAAAGTTGCTCGTGACGGAACCTGCGCACTTCGCGATGCACTGAGAGACTTGTCTTGTGAGGACGACAACTGGCTTTCAGTTTGCCGGCGATGTCTAGGAGGGCTCCTCGCCCGATCTCTGTGTCGCCTGTGACGAAGTTTGCGCAACATATGGCGCATCTCCTTCCACTGACTTTCACTAGTCCATACTCTTCTTCACTGTCTTCCAGGTCGTTGAAGCTGATGATCGATTCAGGCTCCTGGAGCGATTGCTCTGATACCAATGATAGGAACCAGAGCCGAAGAGATTAAAATAGACGTAGAATTGATATGATAGTACTGAACGGAAAAGAGAAAGATACAATTTCGACAGTTCGAGTCGTCTCAACACTCCCAAGGCCTAATTCCAGATCCAAATTCAGCCTGCCGGCCCTGCCCCTATTCTACTCCCCCAACACCTATTTATTCTTTTCCATTTGGGCTAGCCCAGTTCTATTTAATTCAGGGTCTAAATCATTTTTTATTCTATAATATTAAAAGACCAATGTTGTTCTTATTTCTAGTACTATCTAGGTCTCAATCAGGCACTCAGCAAAGTTTAAGTACTTGCCAATTGGAACCAGCCATTGGAAGTAATAAAAATATCTACTCGATTTTTTTTTAATAACCGTGTCTTTATCAATATAGGGCATTGCAAAAGCACTTGATGGTCTTACAATTGAATCGGGCCTGGACTTTCACAACATTCTGAGTGTTACTGAATACACTTCACAAGCAAGTGCCCTTAATAGGATTGAAGCCATGCTTCCTGTATACCGAAGTCGTATGGGAGCAATGCTGTTTCTAATATCTGCTTTGCTTTCTCGTGGAGTGGTAAGCCATTTTTTGACCAAGATCCCTTTCAGCTTTTCATCATATTTTTAATAAAGCCAAGATGATGCATTAACTTTTGTCCTTTTTACATATTAGGATTTGGGAGTGCAACTACTCTATGTCTCAATTAAGTGCTCTTAACTTAAAAAAATGGTTAACATCAATGCCTTGTAGCAGTATGTCAATGTGAAATATGCATTCATTGTTTGTAGTACCAAAGTTTCACATGAAAAGAGGTCATCATAAATACTTTTTTAACAAAACCAGTAAATACATGGTAGAATTTCAGGAATGCATTGGGTCACTGAATTCGGCCATATGATACTTAGTTCAAATGGCACAAAAATATTGATTTCAATGTATTTGCTACTTCAAGCGACAACTACTACCAGTGGCGGATCTATAATTCAAGCTATGGGTGTTCATTTTTTTCTAAAAATAAAAATTGAAAAGACAATAAATGATTAAACTAAATTTATACATGTATACTAACATATTTTTCAAAATTCTAGGTGTTCTGTGAACACCCTTGAACTAATGTGGCTCCTCCACGGCGCCACTGACTAATACCTCCGTCCCGTTTTAAGGTTCCCATGTCAAAATGGCACGATTATTTAGACAATAATTAAATATGCTAATTCCAATATATTTTGAGAAATAATTTTGATGAGTATATAATATAATGGGTTATTGATGATAACTGTAATGTTATAAATGTATTATTTTTAATATTTGATGATTAAATTGTTATTTAAGAGTGTTAATTGTTTCCTAAAATAGAAAGTGGGAACCTTTAAGTGGGACTAGGGCTGTTAACGAGCCGAGCCGAGTCCGAACACCTAAAGCTCGAGTTCGGCTCGATAAGGAATTAATGGTGTTCGGGTTCGAGCTCGAAGCTAGGCGATAGACGTTCGATGTTCGGAACCGAGAGCTCGATAGCTTTAGAAATGAGGCTCGTGTTCGGCTCGATAGACGTTCGATGTTTGAACCGAGAGCTCGATAAGCTCGATATATAATTATATATGGTCGAATTTAAAATTTTAGGTGATGCTCGTTAATAGGCTCGTGCTCGAATGATTCGAAAAGTATTCGGTTCGTTAATAATCATATTTAAATTCATAATTCATACTAATTATATTTAAATTTTGATTATATATAAATTATATTTATAATTCCAGGGTGTTTGATAGGCTCGAGTTCGAACCGAGCCGAATACTACTATGTTCGAGCTCGGCTCGATTAATTTTTTGAACTTCAAACCCAGCTCGTGTTCGGTTCAAAAGCTCGTTAGGTTCGAAACCGAGCTCGAACTCGAATAATTCGATAAAAGCTCGGTTCGTTAACAGTCCAAAGTGAGACGCCCAAAAAAGGAAAGTGGGAACCTTTAAATGGGACGGAGGGAGTATCATTCTTTCTTTAGTTTTTTGATGTGGGGCCCTAAAACATCCCGTCATGTAGACAACCGAGGCATTTTGAATCTAACTGCTTTGACACTTGTAAATTGGACTCTCCCCGTAAAATTGAAACTAAAAATATCCCAACACTTAAGCTACAATGAGCTGCTGAAGTTGGACTCCTGTATAGTCAACTGGGTTATATGGGCCACAAGCCTCTGAAGTTGGAGTTGCAGATAGACGACCGGCTAAAGGTTCACGGACCCTTGCGATTGACTTGCAGACGGATGGACTTCCAGACGATCAAATGGCTGAACAAACTGGGCCAAAATCTGCTCTAGTACCATGATAAACTTTCAACGATAAAAGATTAAATCCAATCTATTAGTTTGTTTTTCTACGGTCTTATTAATCCACAATTCTCTGTTTACTTTTCCGGTGTGCGAGTCTGAAATGTAAATAACAAATTTAGAGTATTATAGGCGTTTCAGAATTTCAGCATTAATTAAATGTGCATGCATGGATTGCATGCCAACGGTTCGTTATTAGCTGTGTGATAATAAATGTTTGAAGCCCACGGTTCACACTTATTTGGTTGCCTCTTTGCTGGCTTGCTTGGTGGGTTAACAATTTGTTTTGTTCAAGTAGGATTCTGTTCAGGCCGACAGGGATGATCCGACACAACCATTGGTCACTGCTCCTTTTGGACATGCTTCTCAGGTGACCCAGGCAGCAATAAATGACATTTCTCTTGCTATTGGCAAATCTTAAAACTCTTCAATATAAGTTAACAATAATGTCCTTTAGCAGTTATGTTGAACCTTGATATTTTCCGTAATAGGAAATTGTAAACCTTTTGCTATGTGGAAAGGCTGTGGCAAATGTGTTTGATGGAATGATGGACTTGGGTGGTGGAATGTTTGTGAAGGGGATATCAAACCCCGTTGAAATAGGATTCCTTACTCTGCTCGAGTCCTTAAACTACTGTAAGGTTGGCCAGTATTTAAAGTGTCCCAGATGGCCAATTTGGGTTGTTGGAAGTGAATCTCATTATACGGTCCTATTTGCTCTGGACACCAAAGTTCAAGAAGAGAATGAACTTGAAGGCAGAGAAGTACAGATCCGAAGAGCATTTGATGCACATGATCAAAGTGGTGGTGGTGGATTCATTAGTGTGGAAGGCTTCCATCAAGTCCTTAGGGACACTAATATTAATCTCCCAGCTGAGAAGCTTGAAAACCTTAGCTCTAGTGGATTCATCGTGTGGAGCGATTTTTGGCAGGTTCTTTTGGATCTAGACAAGAGCCTGGGAGGGTTTAAAGATTCAAGTGGCTTACTGGGGGGAAGGGTCTTTGATCTTTACCACTTCAATGGAATCGCAAAATCAATTCTGAGCGGGAACCAGGCATCATCTGGAAGTGAAGTTCCCGTACAAAGACCAAGATTGACTAAGTTAAGGGTTTTAGTTCCCCCAAAGTGGACCCCGGAGGAATTCATGTCAGATGCTCCAGCACGGCCTGACTCTACTAAAGTTGATTCAGGGGAAATAAAGGACACCATCACTGAAGCGTCTAAACCTGAAGTTTCTCAGCATGCTCCTTTAGTTGACTGTATTCGGACACGTTGGGCCCGTGCCACTTGTAGTTGGGAAGGCGATGCACCCAGTATAGTCTGATTGGTAAATTTGGGGAACCTCATGACTCTGGAAGCAAGTGAACACACTGCAATTGTAAGATAATTTTCAGCCAAGTTGATAGTTCTGAGTCGAGGGTGTCTTGCACATTTCCACCCAAAGGAAAAAATGTGACGTCTGTTTCACATTGTACTTGTGTAATTTATGCGTACCATTTGATTTGAAGTCGTGTTCTGAGGGAAGAGGGTTTCAGTCTTCCGGTTATATTTTCCGATCCAGGGAATGGGTTAATTTCCCTTGGATGTTTTTTTTCTGTAATTTTTTTCCGCACAGGTTTTATTGAGTTGGCTATATAGGCTTTATTGTTGTAACTGTATAACCTTCCTTATCTCAAGGGGAAATGTAATGATTTGAAAGTTGCACAGTTGAGAAAACATAGGAAAGACTAAGATTTGGAATTTGGAGCAAGGAATGCACTCAAAAAACACACTTACACACTAGGATGGATGTTCTAAATGAGATTGAAAGTAGACATTTCAAGGTAACACATTAGTCATTGGTAGAGAGACCATGGTTCACGTCCTGCGGTTCTCAGTCAGAACCATAGCAGGGGGATACGGTCTTGGTATTGGGTTATTAAAAATGGGGACTGGAATTATCTGGTATGGTCCCCATTTGATTTTTTTTTGCTTCTACTATGGGTTGGGACTTGGGAAGTAGTTGAAAAGGGGCGGAGTCCTCATCCCAATGGCTCTTTTGACCATTAGAGGTGTGTTTTTTTAATTAAAAATTAAAAGTTGGGATCAAACAAGAACCGGTTGGTTGACCAGGGATTGAAAGTGCATTGGGCCAAAAAAAGGATGACACTTCATTCCTAAGAGATCCCCAAAACTGACTAGACAGTTATGTGGGAGGATGTAAGTTGAGGTTTCATCTCACTCTGATGAAAAGAGAGTAAAGTTTCATCCCAAGTCACTGCTTGAAATTGAACATGTGACCTTCCTACCAAGTAAGCTACGCCCCCAGGTAAGACATAAAAAGAAGAGATATCATTGTGTTTGGTGCAATGGGAGTTATTTATGTAAAAAGCATACACGTTACAATGTAGTATCGGTTCCAAATCCGTAGTGAGCACCATCGGATGTCCCTAAGTCTCATTTAGGGGTGGGCTCTAGTGCTGGACTCGGGCCGGGCCGCCCGGCCCGGAACCGGCCCGGCCCGGTTACTGTTTGGCCCGGCCCGGCCCGGGGCCCGGTGGGTCCACCGGTTCGGTTCGGCCCGGCCCGGCTGCTGGGCGGTTCGGGCTCGGGCCCAGGTTTGGGTGAACCGGCCTGGCCGGTTCGGGCCCGGTCCGGGCCGGATTTTAATTTTTTTTTTTTTTGGAAATTTTTATAAGTTTTAGGTTGGATTAGGTATTTTGGGCCATTTGAGGTGGTTTCGGATGGTTTGGGGTTGAGGGGGAGGGGTAGGGGATTAAATAGGAGAACAAAAAAAAATTAATTGGGCCGGTTCGGCCCGACCCGGCCCGGAACCGGGACCGGAACCGGCCACCGGTGGTTCGGGCTCGGGCCTCCCCTTTCCTGGCCCGAGGCCCGGTCGGGCCCAGGCCCGAACCGGGCCCGAGTCCAGCCCTAGTGGGCTTGGGTCAGGCCGCCCGGCCCGGAACCGGACCGGTACTGTTTGGGCCCGGCCCGGTACCCGGTCTAGGGGCCGGTTCGGGCCAACTGGAACCACTCAACTCCCGGTTCGGGCTCGGCCCTTGAAAATGTTGAACCGGCCCGGCTGGTTCGGTCCAAATTTGTTTGTTTTTTGTTTTTTTTTTCATTTTTTTTGTTTCTGCCGGGTAGGGCTGGGAGTTTGGGGGGGGGGGGTGAAGGGGAGGTCGGGGGTAATTTAGAAAAACAAAAGAAAATAAAAAAAATAACATTGAGCCGGAAACCGCTGGTCACCCGGGTTGGTTCCGGTTCCCTACTTCCCAAACAAAAGCCCGGCCGGGCCAAGGCCTAAACCGGAACCGGCCCGAGTCCATCCCTAGTCTCATTAGCATATTAGGGATGAGCATAGGTGCAACTTGTAAGTAGGGGTGGACGCGGCCTAGTCCAGAACCGGGTTGGCACTATTGTGGCACTTTTTGGAATTGACTGGGAATATTTAGATTTGTTTCGACTTTGCCAAGGACCGGCCCTGTCATCCCTAGAGCAATTCACGGCCCTGATTAACAGTTCTAGAGTCCGAATCGGGCGGTTCAGGTTTCATTTTCAATATGATTTTTATAGGTTTTGAACCGGTCAAAAAAACTAGAAAAAAATAATGGGAACCGGGAACGGACCAGCTCGGTACCTGAAACCAACCCAGACCCGGAACTAAGCAGGTTGTACCAGAGCCTCAGGAATTCTTTTTTCCAGACTGAGCAGTCTCAGCCCGGAACCGGAAAGACCCGGTTCTATCCCTACTTCTAAGTCGTAACTCGGACTGAATTATCCTATTAAGGTTCTGGTTCAAATCCAAAGGTGTTACTCGTAACTATAGGAAAGGTTTGAGTGTTTGTTTTTGGAAAAACTCAAACCCTCTAACGGTTCTCTCATACTAAATTTGCTGTATATCTGTAGGACTAAAAATGGACAGGGAAAAAACTTGGCCATTAGGAGAAGGAAGTCCATAACTGGTGGACCACCCTAAATTAAACTTACAAGTTCGTGGTGGATGGCATACAGTTGGTTTCAAATAGAGTCCAGCAGATGCAAACTTAATACATTTTTTTTTTTGCAAAATAGGAAATTACACGTGATAGATATTTTGTAAATCAAAGGTCCTCCCCTACCGCAGGAAAAGAGACACCAACAAGGCATATATCATTTGTGCAGGGGACAGCAACAGTTTTGCATCCCAATATCTGCTGCAAGACAAGGAGGATTCAGGTTTCCATCTTTGTACCAGTCCAACCGAGCTTGAACCAATTCACTAACAAAACAATCCAGCTTGTCGATTGTCACATTAGGCATCACAACAGCATGTGCCATGTTTCTTTCGCAGGCAAGTTGCCATCGGCGAACAAATTCCTCGTCTTTAGGTCTCTCAAAGACAACAGTGCTACTAAGCTCGTTGAGCATGACACTGATTCCAGCACCTTTAAGGCAATCTTTTAGGTAGTGTGCATTCCTAAGACACTTTTGGACTTCTTTCTGGAAACCCTTGTAACCTTTTCTGTTCAGGGTGTACCAAAGAAAGATTGGAGCGTGGCCATTTCGGCTTCCCATGATGGTGGCATCCCTTGAAGCAAGGTACTCCACATTCCTTGAGAGTGCGTTGATGTGTTCTAGCCTGGTTATTTGAACACCGCATGGCATTGGACACCCCACAAACTTGTGACCAGAAACACTGACGCTGCCAATTGGTTTCTTGAAAGAAACTTTTGGTGCCTGTTTACATCATCATCCCAGTTCAAGTTAATATATCACTTGACAAACTGCATTTATTTGCTAGTTTCATTGTGGCGTTATAAGTACAGAAATAAAGAAAACAAAAATAATGTAAACAGGTGAGAACACGAGTCATGTCACATGTGCACAAATAGGAGTATCTTTGTTTTATGCAAAGTATATGCCTCATTCTGTTCCAAAAAGAATAGCAAGTCATATTTTCAGGAAAGAATAATGGTAGTCTTACTTGTAAATATGTTATACTCCCTCCATCCCAAATTGAGTTGCAAATTGGACTGTTTTTTTGGGTCAAACAGTCTCATTATATTCACTTAATTAGGATATCAATTCCTAATTAAATTTTAAATTGGATTTTGCAACTTTATAGAGATTTTAATGTAGTTTCTAAAAATGTAAATTTTAATAATTAAAATTGATTTATTTATCAATAGGGAGGATTTAACTTTGACATTGGTTGACCAAAAAATGTTGTCTTTGTAAAACAAATTGGGACGGAGGTAGTATGAATTATGGAGTACTATGTTGTAGAAAGTCAAAACAAACGTAACATTTACTTACACGTTTCACAAATGGCATCATAAGCCCAAAGAGTGCTCCATCACAGTGTATATAAAACCGATTATGTGAATACCCACATTCTTCAAGTGTATGGATGACTAGATCGAGATCGTCAACTGCCCCCTTGACAGTTGTGCCTGTGATAAGAGAAAGAAAATGAACAATCAAGCAAACAAGCAACATGTTGTAACTTGTAAGTAGGTTACATGTGTCATGGTCAAACAGAAGCAAAAGGAGGTCATACCAATGTTAACATTAACAATTGCGGGTTTATCTGTGTTAAGAAGAAGCTTGTCCTTGAAATCTGCGCAATCAATTTCACCAGTGATAAGAGTGTCAACCTTAACACATTCCATTCTATACATTCGTGATGCTTTAAAAACTGAATAATGTGATTCTCTTGAAGCATACAAAATTCCATCAGGAAATACTTCTCTCCTGCAAAGTGAATTAATGATTTTAATTAATATGTGAATGATCATGGACCAAAATCAATAGAAAAGCACAATATCCCCTACAACCAAAATGCCAAATATACTAACCCAACAAGAATTCCATGAAGATTTCCCTCAGTCCCACAGTTTGTAATGTATCCCCAGTATTCATTTTTTTCAATGTCCCATAAACGTGCGAACCAATCCAAAACACCCACTTCAAATTGCCTCGAGTGGACACCATAGTTGCTCTCAATGAATGGATCACCAAGGTTGTTAATGGAAAAATGCTGCAACTGTGAAAGATCTCCATAATCAAAATCCAGATTGTACGGATATCCTGTAACATTAGACATCTCAAAATCAAAATAATAAGAAACGTGAACCAAGATACTATGTATAACTCAGTGTGGAGACAGAAACACATTAAATGCAAGAACATGAGTGCAAACAAGAAGGCAAGATATTCTCAGAAGTGATTCACTGTGGATGACACTGAAACATTGAACTCATTTACTAGAAGTCCAAATGATAAGGCACTACAGTTTTATAGATGTAATTTAACAGTAAAATTGCACTAAATGCAACAATTCATGGACAGAACTGCAGATAAAATGTGAGTTCTTAAATTTTTGTGTAGTGTACATTGTCAAAAGGCAGATAGTCACTGTGATCACAGATAACCACAAAAGGAAGTGCCTTCTAAGAGACCAATCAGACTTGGCAGTTGTGTATTTTGTGGATGGATTAATTTAAGATTTTAAAAGATAGGATTGATTAGATGATGTGAAATACCTTATTTGCTTTATGAATAATGTTAGTTATACTAAATTGTTGTTTAGAAACAAGCGTATTATTTCAAAACATCAGTTCAAATAGCTCCTCGGTCTATGACCAAGAAGCTACCAGATACCGATTTAACTACTTGGAGTTTCATGGCACAAAAGGTAAAATTACACTTTTGGGGTCCTCACATCTGGCCTATAAAGTGGTAAATCATGATTACTTAGCAGCCCTTTAAGCAAGAAGATCATAAACGGGACAAGGGGCCACCAAGTATTGGAAGGTTGGAACTCCAACATTCCTCAACAACTTGAGAAGGACGAAGTGAATGATAATCAAATAAATGGTCTCCAAATATAAGTATCACATTTTATATAAAACACAAGGTCAGTAAGTGTCCCCTTTTATAAAAAAATGTATGACTTAGAGTCTTAGATGCCCATAGGTGATAGGACTCAAACTCTGGTCATTAGGGAGAGAGGGAAGGGTATTCCAGCCAGCTACAACTCGTTGACGAAGGATAAATCTCATATTCTCATGTGCAAAATATCGACATTACTTTTTATAAAAACAAGTCCATGACACAAACTTACGGCCAAGTGTCTAATTTTTTATCAACCAGTACATGCCTGGCACACATGAATGCCTTTACAATATCCACTTTAATGTCCCTCAACTTACTCTAAAACCATTGGTTACATTTTGGCATAAAGTTGATGTTTACACTAGTGCGGAGTAATATCTGTTATAGTTCCACACTTCCACTTCCACAGGTTATACCTCATTGACAAAGGATAGATATCTACCTCATTGTATTAAGACAATACTTTTATTAAAAATACTCCATCTCCCCTCCCATCAAGGTTGTTAAAATCGCGATTTGAATCGTAAAATCGTACGATTTTACGATTCAAAATCACTAAAACGATTCAAATCATTTACAAAATCGGAATTAATAAAAATCGTAAAAAAATCGTTAGGAAATCGCAAAAATCGTTTGAAATCGCGAGTATATACGATTTTGCGATTTTGAAAATTTGACTAAAGCACACTCGAAAACCGGCCGAATTACTCAGGCCAGTTTGCAAGTAGAGGTGCCAACTGCCTGCTTTGAGTGTTCCCGACTCGACAGTTATATAGGCAAGGGAGGAGGCAAATTCCCTAATCTATTCCGGTGTGGGATCATTGAAAGAACAAACAATTTTTTAAAACTAAAAACCATCGACGCCGGGTTTCGTACTTCATTCAAACTGTTATTGCACCAACTCATCATTTCACCAATAACGATTTTGTTATTTTATCTGACTATTATTAGTGTTTTACTTGATCAATATTCCACAAAACAAATATACTTATACTTTTCTTGTCTTGCTATTGCTATTCATATACGGAGCACTCATTGTGAAAATAAATTCAAACATCATTTTTATTTTTGTGACTTTTATTCTTAGAACACATAATATTATTTTGTTATTAATTATTTTGTAAACTTAAGTTAATACCACGTACATCATTGTGAGACTTAAACTCATAATAATTTGACATAATCATATTAAATTATGATTTTTCTTTTGACTAATATTTTTAATAATTTTTATTTAATTATTTTGTAAAATCTTACGATTTACGATTCGATTCTACGATTCGATTTTTAAACCTTGGTACCGATTCGATCAAAAAATACGATTTTAACAACCTTGCCTCCCATCAATTTTGCCAGTTTAGTATTAATGTGGTCAACAACAAATATTATTCCCTTATGTCGAGTATAATTTTCTTTATCAAATTTGAATTCATCTTTTGATATTCAATAGAATTTTCAGCTGAATAAATACTAATACTAGTTTAAATGTTTTCAGGTAGGAATTTTCAACCATTGTAAATTGTCGTCGTCGTCATCATCATTACCCCAGTGCCGCAAAGGCTCCCACCAACGATGTGGTAAGGGGGGTCGGATGTACGTAGTCTTGCCTCTGTACGGCTGTACTGAACACAAAGACACTGTTACCGGATGACCCATAGTATCTTGGATGTCACCTAGAGTGGTCAGATTCTCTGTCTGGTTTCGTTCCTGATTAAGATGGTAGGTTGGTGTGGCTATAACACTTGCGTTTGTTGTCTGGGGTCGTTATCACCTTATCACACTTGTAATACTCCAAGTTTTTCTTAAGAAACAACACCCACATAGGCCATCTTAGCATTAGCCCAAAATAAAATATTATTATTCAGTAATTTTAAATATTTGCGTTTTCGATTTAAAAAAACTAGGTTCCCGGCAACATGATATCCAAAAATGAACGTCATGTTTCCTTTGAAAGCAATAAATATATCATTTCAGTCTATTTTACTCAAACCACAAACACAATTTTTATATTTAAAACACTTTATTAATAATTGTGTCAAATAAAAAGAGACATTCAAAGGAGGAAGTATACGGGAAGTCGAAATTGAACGAACCTAGATGATGCTTGGTTCGCTCAAGCAGACTCTTACGGTAACGAGCCAAGACGCCGGCCATATAAGCTTCCTTATCTCCAGTGGTTTCGTCGTCCGCATCGGGTTCCGTGACCTCCAGGCACGTGGTGTGCACGTTCCGCCCTAGCACTATCGTCCTCTTCCCGACGGTGCGCGGATCCAGAATGTCGGATTCCGCCAAGGGAGGCACCGGCTCTGACACATGGGCCATCAGATCAGAGGAACCTTCTGCCAAAAGCTCAGCTCCAACACTGCTCCCGAACATTTTGGCTCTGTTTAGATAAATAAATTTGGTCGTAATATCTCTAACGGATCGGAAAAATTCGATACCTCATTTGGATTTATTATACAGAAATGAAGCGATGAAAGTACGTCAAAACAACACCTATGTGTATACATTACCATAGATGGCGGGCAGGAGAGGAACATTACCTGAAATCTGAAACGGGGGACGGGAAATGAAAGAGTGGTTGTGGGAAAGAGCGTGAGCGAAAGAGTAGGAGAGATGTGGTGGAGATCGGGTTTTGCTAGAGGTACGCCTGTACTGTACACATGTATAAATATGTAAGATAGATTCTAGAGAGAATTCCCTAAATAGGAGTAAAAACGTTTTGAAATTTCAAAATAGGAGTATCATGTTTTTTATTCCTTGAATAGGAGTAATCTGCCAAGTTTGGAAGAAAATGCCATGTTTAAAAGCCTTGTAATGTCAAACTTGGCAAAAATTTACTCCTATTCAGAAAATAAAAAACATGATATTTCTATTTTGGAATTTCAAAACGTTTTTACTCCTATTTAGGTCAATTTCTGTAGATTTTACATTACCCAAAAGGTACCATACCTTTGTCCACTTGGACCAATCAGACTGTTGCAGTTGAATTATTTAAATCTAAATTAAAAATGATTTAATGATTTGAATCAATCATGTGAGTGATAGGTACGGTACTCCATTTTTTAAATGGGTACCGGAGTTGTCACCATATTTATAAACACTTAAACATAATACTACCTCCGTCCCATTTTATGTGTCTTAGTTTGATTTGGCACGATTATTAATGAAATGGTTGAAAAAGTAAAAGTTGTGGTTGAGGTTTGAGTATAATAAAGTAAATTGGTGTAGGCCACATATTTCTTTCCCAAAAAGGAAAGTGGACACTTATTTTGGGACAACCCAAAAAGGAAAGTAGGACAAGTAAAATGGGACGGAGGGAGTAAAATGTTAAGTTTTGATTCTCCATATAAATTCATTAAGCTCCGGCCGCTGAAGCCTCTAACCAAACTGGTCTAGTGAGAGTTGAGAGCTCACTCTCAAGAAGTGACCCAACAGTCATTTTCTCTTCCCTCACGCCACGAGAAAAGTGTCAGATGAGTACATCAAGTTGGGAGCTATGGAGTAAATAATACTCCCTTCGTCCCGAAAAGGTTGGCCAAAATTCCTTTATTAGATGTCCCAAAAAGATTTGTCATTCCATTTAAAGTAAGGAATATGTGGTTAAAATTAATTCTCTCTCCTTTGCATAAATTTCAACAACATAGTTTTTACTTTATTAATCCACGTGAAATTCAACTTTGGCCAACCTTTTCAGGACGGAGAGGGTACACAATAATGCAACTGCGATTCAGAGGTATATAAAATTGAAAAATCAGTGTTAATTTAGTACCAATTTGTATTAACATGTTTAAAACAGTTACTTGGCTAAAGGATTAGGCAAATAAAAGCCACCTCATCAAAATAAAACCCTAACCGTATTGGAGCCTTGATTTTCTGTAGCTATTCAAAGTACTCGGATGCTGGGGTGAAGGGGGTGGAAATTTTCCCAATTCCGACCGAAGAAAGCTCGTGAGGGATAATTTGCGGCGACCGAGGTATGGGTGGTCACTAAAATTGTTGTTGGTCGGCGTGGTGGGGAGGCTAGAATCGGAGAGGGTGTGGGGGAGTTTCATGGTTTTTTTTTTTCCCTAGCGGGGTTGCAGTAGGCGGAGCTGCTAGTGGCGTTGGGAGGAGATAGAGCTGGCTACCGAGGGAGAATGGGGGTGGGAGAAGTACCGCGACGATGGCTGTTCAAATTGGTGAATGGACGGAGATGGTGAAGGATGCGCACCGACGACGGGCGGGAGGGTGTCACGCTAGAGACGAAGAAAAATTCCCCGGCGGAGAAGGAAACCAGGGCAAAGCCGGTTATTCGGAGATCGAGAGCGGCACTAATTAGAGAGGGCGACAACTAAGGTTTGGACTGCACCGTTTTATCGTACACACACTAATTATTGCCAAGTCAGCGTTTTAAACGTGATAATACAAGTTCGTACTAAATCAACACTAGATTTTCAATTTTATGTGCCTCTGAATCACACTTGCATTATTGTGTACTCTTTACTCCATAGCTCCCAATTTGATGTACTCATTTGACACTTTTCTCCTCACGCCACCACCCTCCACCACCACCACCTCAGTGGAGCTAGAACATCCACCATACTACTCTCTCCTTCCTTAGGTAGAGTATTATCTTGGATCTTCTCCCTCCATCCCCCCAAACCCCCTTAAACCTTCGCATAAACACTATTCACCGAAACCAAACTTTGAGCTAAGAACATACACCTTTGGTTGGATTGGGAAACTGAGCTTGTGGTTGGATTGCTACCTCTTGGCGACCTCAAACCCCAAGTTTGATATCAATCCATACAGGCCATACATTACTTCCGCAAGCTTCTCAAAATTCACTATTCATAGTTGACTTTGTTTGGAGATAGATCTACACAAAATTCGAAGGGAGGAGGGAGATTTCAAGACATGCTTGGGGGTCGCCTCACCTAGACGGACCTATAGACACCTCTCTTGTCATCATCCAAATTATTCTCAAAATCAAGTTACTAATTCATCATCTCTTACAATGGGGAAGACAGCCATACGAAGCTCAAAACTAAAGGGGACTCCTCTAGGAAAGAAGTCCTCTATGAGACTTCAATTGAAGGACCAAGCTAAGGAGGTCAAAGAGGGTAAGCCTTCTACCCCTACTCCAAAGAAGAGTGATGAAGCCGTGAGCAATGATGATGTTTTGGAGGTTGAACCAACTCCAAACACACCCATTGTCAATGAGGAAAATGAACCACTACAAGGCACCTCAATGGAAGATGGCAAAGATGGTGATGAGGTTGATGGTATGGGAGCTAACACTCATATTGAACAACCTATTGTTACCGAGGCGGGAAGTGGAAATATTCCTATTGTCCAACCTATTGTGACCGGGGAGGAGAGTGGAGATACTCCTAACATTGAGCCATTGATAGATGGCATTGATGAGGAAGAACATGAAACGGAGGACTCCTCATCTCAACCTATAATTGAGGTGGATAAAATCAAGGTGTGGCAATCTTCTTGGACTTCTCTTTTTAAGGAAAATAGGGAACCTAACAAAGGAATGAAGCTCAAATATATTGAACTCGTGAGGAATTATGTTGACCTTTTAAGGAGGAAAATGCGTTCCATTGTTGAAACATGGGGATATTGTTTGGTTGGATACTTTGGTGGGAGATTTTCGGGAATGAAAGCAATCTATGAACTTGTTACTAGATAGGGAGTACAATGCAATGCAAGACAACATGACCATGGGTGGGTCATTTTCAAATTCAAGGATAAGGAATCAAGATCTAAGGTACTTATGGAGGGACCTTATTCCCTCTTTGGGAAATCACTTTACTTGAATACCCTTTCGGATTACTTCACCTTTGATAGTGAAGAATTCTTAAAGGTTCCAATATGGGTCAAATTCCCTCACCTCCCTATGCAAGTGTGGTATGAGGAGGTGATAAGTGAGATAGCCTCAATAGTGGGAGTTCCTTTAACAACCGATAGGGTAACCCAAGAAAAGGCAAGATCTCACTTTGCAAGGGTCCTTGTTGAGGTTAATGCAGCTAAACCATTCCTTCTAAAGATGAAGGTCAAAATGTCAAATGGGAAGTTTCATATTCAAAGAATGATCTATGAGACTTTTCCCAACTATTGTTTTCATTGTAAAACATACGACCACCATGCATTTACTTGCTAGGTTCTAGCCGAGATTGAACACAAGGGGAGGATAGAAAAGAAGAAAGCAATGGAAGAAGGTCAAGGCCAACCTAAATTGATTACAAATGGTGACACACTTGAGGAGGAAGCCACGAAAAAAGAGAAGCCCAACAAGTCCGGGGTTAGAGCACTACCTTAGAGAGGTGGTGTAACACCCCGGCCCCACCGGACCCGAGGTAGTTACTCCAGACCAATAGTACTGTCCCCACAAACCACCACGAGCCTTTATCACACTTTGTCCTCACTCGTGCGCGCTCTGAGAAACTTCCCAGGGGGTCACCCATCCCAAGACTACTCCCGTGCAAGCACGCTTAACTTTGTAGTTCTTGGGTGATGAGCTCCCTTAAAAGGAGATGCACCTCTGTTGGTATGAGTAGTACTATTAATCCGTTTATATTAAATCTCAAGTGTTATAATCACCCCCACTTAGGATCGCAACGTCCTCTTTGCGCCCTTAAACCAATCTCAATCAAATCCCAGAAACTTTTCCCCTGCTAGGTGTCTGCCCGATATCCAACGGATCAACACACTGTCGCAGGGTTGCTCTGATACCACCTGTAACACCCCGGCCCCACCGGACCCGAGGTAGTTACTTCGGACCAATAGTACTGTCCCCACAAACCACCACGAGCCTTTACCGCGCACTTTGTCCTCACTCGTGCGCGCCCTGAGAAACTTCCCAGGGGGTCACCCATCCCAAGACTACTCCCGTGCAAGCACGCTTAACTTTGTAGTTCTTGGGTGATGAGCTCCCTTAAAAGGAGATGCACCTCTGTTGGTATGAGTAGTACTATTAATCCGTTTATATTAAATCTCAAGTGTTATACCCGGGCTTGGGACACGACGGCATCAGCTTTCGCCTTGGCCTCTCTCAGGTCAGCCTCCCTGGCAGCCTCGGCCTGCAGAACCAGAAGCCCAGATTGGACAAAGGAAGGAAGTTTAGAGCACATGGTCAGAAGATGAACAGCAAATAGGAGATGTACCCAGATCTAGTATTGAGGGAATACCTGAAGAGCAGCTGCCAGAGCAGCGCTGGTCGCCTCTGAAGACGAACGAGGGGGCAGCTCAAGGCCGGCTTTGAGGGCCAGCTCCCTCCAAAGGTCTTCCGCCGGGCGGCTCAAGGGCAGAGAGCCGGCATCTTCAAGCATGGGGCCGGTGGAGGCGGCCTCGCGGCCCCTCTTCTGCTTCTTCTCTGGGGCCTTTTCCACCCCTTTTTGAGAAACCGCCTTCGTTGGGACGACCGGCGACGGAAGAGCAGCCCCAGCGACTGGGGCCCCGGACCCTTGGGCCAGCACAGTGGCAATCAGGTGTTGCTCACCCTCAGCCATTCGCCGGGCGGCATCGGAAGCCGAGGAGTTGGAGTCCGAGGAGGGGGCATTCTTGGCTTTCGCCAATGCGGCCTTAGCAGCAGCCGCTTTGGCCTTCCTAGTCTTCAAGCACTCGGCATGATTCATTTGCGCTTCGCTTGGTGGAGAACCTGCGTGAAAACAACAAAGTGTTAAAAGATGGACGGGAAATGAAGCGAGACACTCACCTCGAAGGACAGGACCGCCCAATGCCCCGAGACGAGCGTCGAAGGGAGGAAAGGGTCCAGAGACACGGGCGGTACCTATGCCTGCCCCGGAGAGTGCCTCGAAGGTCAGATAACCGGCTATGGGACGAATGCCGCCTTGCAGCACTTTCTCCACATCTTCATTCAGATCGTCGGTCAACTCCGGTGACTTTATCTTTGGGGGATAGCCGTTCCAGCGAACTGGGAGAGGAGGGCCGTCATATCGGAGGAAGAAGAACCGATTTTTCCAATCATGGATGGAGGAGGGGTAACTCTTGAACAACCTCCTCCCCGGACGTGCGGCCACGCTCAAATAGCCATCGGAGTTCTGAGGAGTAATCCGGTAAAAATAGTGGAACAGATCCAGGGTAGCGATGGCTCCCGCAAGCTTGCAGCGCACCAAGAAGGCCGATATGAATCTGTAGGAGTTAGGCATGAACTGCGCCGGGGCCGCCTGGAAGCAGTGGAAGAACTCCACATAAAATGGATGAAGTGGGAACCGCAGCCCGGCTTCGACGGAGGCCAAATGGAGCATAATCATCCCCGACCGTCTTCTCATCACATGCTCGGCGCCTCTCACACTGTAGACGAACGGTGGGGGAAAGAAGGTCCGGATTTTGCTCAAAGCAACGCGGGAGAGGACTTGGTCATGATCGAGGGCGCTCTTGATCGGACAGATGTGGCGCTCCATATTCATAGGGATGCCCAGCTCATGCACCTCCATATCGGAGCCGGACTCGGCCTCGTCCCCAGAGTCATAATCAGCGGGGCGCTCATTCAGGGGGACTGCATCAATAACGTCCACCGCCCCGTCAACATTCCCATCTCCAGCATTGCTCCCGCTGCCTTGGGAAGCGTCATCAGGTGTACCATCGGCCTGGATAGTCCCCACAGTCGAGACCGAACCAGAATTCCCGGAGACACTAGCCTTTCCGGGGGAGCGTGAACCAAAATCGGAGGAGGAGCTCGAGGAGGAACCCGACGAACTGGAGCTAGAACTCGACGAAATCTCCATCGAAGTCATCGTTGCAAGAATTCAAGACAAAGAGAAGAAGCAGAGGAGGGAAAATTACCTTACAAGGAGATTAACCGAACTCGGAAGCGGGGAAAAAACTCGAAGAGCAGCGGAGATTCTAGAGCAAGAGAGCAAAAATCGGGAACCCTAGTTCAAAGGGAAAACCCGGCATTTATAGGAGAAGCACCGATGGGGGAACCAACGAGGGGTTGACACGTGGCAAGGAGCGTATTCCGGCTCACGCGCTGTGCGTGGGATGGAAGCGTAATGATGACATTTCCTCGAAAAATGCACCGTCACTATAGCAGCCGTCACCTCGATTCCTGAACCATCGACAGCTGTTAAGCACCAGGACCACGAGCGTACGCCTTCACCAGATACAACAAACACAAGTACCATGCCACGAGCGTCTTACCCTCGAGGGACATTATACTTCCTTATGTCCCGTGCATGCTCAGAACATCAGAAGTGGGGGACTTGTGTTAGGTTAATGGCCCAAATTGAGGTTCGACCCATTTACCCCTTCATCCGGACGAACGTCCGGATAGGTCACTAGGCTAACCTGACAGGCCCACTCACTCAGTATGGACGATCGTCTTAAGAAGAGCCTCAGGTTCAACGGCCCATCCGTCGAACGTCTATGCGATCGACAAGGAGCAGGCCCGCAGGCCAGCAGAATGACGACGAACGTCGTCAGAAGCCAACCCACAACCGTTGGAGGAAATCCAGTCAACATGGCGAAAATCACCAAGGGCCAGGGAACGAACGGCCCAATACCCTTTGCAGGATCACACAGAAGCAGCTCATCCCCCGTCCGGACAAACGTCCCCACCAATTAGGCGGGAATCTAGATTCTGGCGGGAAGCGCATTTAATGCTGAAGATTTGGTGGTTGGGACACCAGCCATCCACAATCCTCCACGTCAGCATAGCCAACTGCCCATTGGTAGTATAAATAGAAGCATTTATTTCATTGTAAGGGGTTGACAACTTTCTATTCTTAGCACTCTAGCTATAGCATTCTTACTCGCAGCACTTCTACTGCCTTGTAAGACGAACGGCCGACGTGCCTTAGCGGAAAGTATTGTATTAGGGAGTTATTAACAGATAATAATACCTAATCACTTACTTGCTACTTATTGTTTTCCTTGATCCATCTCACTTGTTAGTTGGGCTAGTTTATTCATACATCTGATCCACTCGAAACTCTTGGGCTTACGTGTTGGACCCGAGGGTTGAAGGAATAAACATCAACAATATCTATAACAAACTTTGACAACATAGGTGGGGGCCGTATGGCAATTGTTTAGGACCCCTCTTATGTTGATGGAGTGATTATTGAGGTGGATAAGCAGCATATCCACACTCGGCTTACTTGCAAAATCACACAACAGGTGATATATGTTTCCTTTGTCTATGCTTTGTATACGGTTGTGGAGAGAAGGGCATTGTGGGACCATATAACCTGCTTAGGGACTAATATTTTAGCTCCTTGGGTTGTTTTAGGGAACTTTAATTGTGTAGGTAACCCGGGGGAGAGAAGAGGTTCTGCCCCCTGGCATACCTTATGAAAGACTTGAATAACATGAAAATTCAATCCGATCCAAACCTTTTTGATTCTTTAAAGGTCTTTTTGGTACCAATGTACCCTCGGTTAACTTTGATACAGGAGTGATATCCTAGGGTGGGACCATTGATCGAACATTAGCTGAGAACCTAATTAGTCCTGTGACTGATTTGGAAATCAAGGAAGCTTTGTTTGACATTGGAAATGACAAAACACCTGGACCGAATGGATATTCATCAGCTTTCTTCAAATCAAATTGGGGAATAGTTGGTGATGACCTTTGTGCAACAGTGAGGGAATTCTTTGCTTCTGAGACTATGCTTAGATAGGTTAACCACACACTTGTGGCACTTATTCTCAAAACAAACCACTCCCCTGCTGTTTCGGATTTTAGACCAACTAGTATTGTACTCATGCGATGCACGGGACATATATATGTATGATATTAGAATTAATAAACGATTTATGAATATATTGAAATATCAATGTAATATCAAATCCACGGGTATATAAGATCCGGGGCGGCCGTGCGGGGCAGGGCAAGGCTCATGATAATTATTCTCTCGTTCCTTTTTTATTTGGCCAAACACTATTTTCAAATCAAAGTTGTTCAATTTTGACCGATTATATATTTATACACGGTCATATTGATAATATGAAAATTATATGAGAATGTTATTTGTAAAAAATACTATCACAAAGGTATAAATTTATTACGTTTTATATAAAAATATTAGTGAAAATAATGGATCAAAATTTTATGAGTTTTGACTGTAAAAGTCAAAGATGGCTAAATAAAAGGGGATATAGGTTGTAGTCTTATTTAATTCTATAACATTTAATAATATATATATATATATATATATATATATATATACACACACACACACACTACGTATATTATAGACTAAATTATTATGTACATTATGGGAATCAATTAACAATTGTATACAGTGACTCATAAAATGTAAAACACCACTACTCTAAAAAAATGTAAAACAGGAAAACACCATGTACAACAGGATAGCAATCTTATTTTAATAGGTGAATATTTTTCTTGTTAAAAAAATCTCTAAGTATTAAAATTATATTACGCACCGAACTACTTATAACAAAATACTGTACATACACCGTGTGACCATGAAAAGTGCACTCTGATCCACTATGTCAGGAACATTTTTGTTGGTGAAGAAGGCTAGGCAACCACATGCATGCACAACACCAGGCCACCCTTAGTGCCCATTTCCCTTAGAGGAATTCATCTCGTTGATTTCATTAAACATCTTCCCAACTCTAGAAGTCATTGCAACAGTGAAATATCAAACACCGGCTAAAATCAAATCAAAATATTAAAATTTACTAATTTGAAAAAGGAAATATGAAATAGAAGTTGTAGAATAATGAAACAACACTACTGTTGGGATATATTATCCCGGCCTATTACTGTTCAGGAGCCGAAGACATTATATTCGTTACGGAGCCCAAGCAGCTAGGCCCGTTTCGGCCCATTCTGGCCCACTTTAGCCATTTGGGCCCATTCCGGTCCATGCGGCCCGTTAGGGTGGAGAGCCCCCTTTCCCCCTATTTCCTATAAATATGGAGCTTAGCCTCCATGTAAAGGATCCTTTTTTAGCTTCACCTCCCTCATTCTTTTAGACTTAGCTCAATACTCCATTAATGGGAGCTTGTACAATGTAATTGTGAGGAGAGTCCTAATAAGAAAGAGAGGGCTTGGACATTAGCCTAAAAAGTCCCGTGGTTTTCTCCCTTTCGGATTTCCACGTAAAAACTGAGTGTTCATACATATATTTACTATATCGTGTTGGATTAAACTCAACACTGGCGCCGTCTGTGGGAAACTGTCCAAAAAGATCCATGTGTTTCTACACAAAATCGATACAGAAATGGACTGATTTCAGCAAAAAAAATAAGGAAAAAATACGATTCTGGGAAGGAAGAAGAAAAGGAGGAAGCGGAGAAGCTATGGAATGGGGATGTCCGAATCTGGGTTTTTTCCAGATCTTGTTGATCGCCGGAGCCGCCGTCACCGGTCCCACCGCTTGGGAAACTCCGGTGGGCTTGCCTGCGCCAGACGAGCTAGCTACAGTGCTCTAGGTCTCATCATCCCAATTTCTGGTAAAGCACCCCACCTGGAATAGAGCTGCTCGTGGTTAGCTTCCAGTTCCACCGGCCACCGTCTTAGCCACCACACCGCCGTTCGTCGAGCAAACAGGGGTCACCCCTCCTGGAGTTCGTCCGGCTCAAACCTCCACCGGTCATGCTGACCTGCCTACGCAACATAAGGAATCTGCCGGTGCGAAGTTCTTCGATTTCCGCCATTAATGGCGGCTTGGACTCCTGGGAAGGTACATTCCAAAGCTCCGGCAGACCCCCACCAAAGGCCGGCGGCTGTGAAGATCCTCACACAACGGCAACCTCTTTGACCACCGCCAGCAAGCACCCAGCAGGCGGACAGCACGCCGGGTTGTCCTTGGTTGTCAGCGAGCCGCGTCCTGGAGTGAGAATGGCCGAAAAGGGACCAAGTCCTCAATTTGGGAAGTGACATGCTCTGCATTATTGGGCGGCCTACGTATCTAGCTATTTTATTGGAGAAGTTGACTCAGTCAACAATATTCCTTGGCTGATTCATGACCAAGCCTCCGCCCAAAGAGCTAAGTATCACATATGCTCCCTCATTCACATGTTAATTAAGTTTCAATAATGTTATTGCTATTAATTATTATCACATTATTTAATAGGGATAAAAGTATCCCGAACTTAAATAATGTCGAGCATGGCTCAAGTGAGTAACGCTCTTGTGGTAATAATTAGTCTTCACCGTCATTTTAATTAATGATTGGTTGTTATGGGCCCGTCGGCCCGCTCCTGATCGGCTTTAATTAGCGAGCGGAGTATACTTGAATGGCCTTTGATAGGGAAATATCATTGCTATTGACTGTTACATCACTATTATTTATTAGGGATAAAATGTCCCGAATTAAATAATGTGGAGCGAAGCTCTGGTGATGGTTGGTTCAGCCAACATTTTATTGAATATTTAATTTTTTGTGGGGCCCGTTGGCCCACTCTCGATAAGCTTTGATTAAGTGATCTGAGCGTCTCCAAAAGGGCGATGTCCCGACGACGCATTTAATTTGAGGGTTGCGCATTAGTCCGCATGGCACTACGTGCCCGATCGACGATCATACCCCAATGTAATCTACGCCATTAGGCGCGAAGTAACTATTGTCGAACGCGGCCTGTGGGGCCCGAAGGCACCAAAGCACCCAACCTCCTTTTTCTGAGGGCAGTGCGACCAACTTGGGTCTGAGTTTGAAAGCTCACGGACCGATGAATATCTCTATGTGACGTTCGGCGGGCTGCTAATTGGTCCCGCCGCGAGCTGCTACGTCCATTAACCCCGCACGATGAGCCGGGCCGAGGGTCACGATGACCCATAGGCCGGTAATCGTGGATGTTAAAGAGGAAGCCATGCAGATGGTTATGTGTGTATACATATTGTCGGGCCGTGCGGCCCGTTATCATGCTTATTGCGCAGCTGAAGCCACTCGACGCGTTCGAGCGAAATGATTAAAAGACGCTCGGCCCAAGTCTTGGAGACGTTCAGGGCCAGCTAAAGTGGAGACCATCACGGCTGAGAGCTGATGGACGAGCATCTCCACCCAGAGGTCAAGGGCTCAGAGCAGACCACGGTTGAGAACCGTGGGACGAGCATCTCCACCCCAGAGACCGATGGCCTAGGAAGAACACCTAGAGGCCGAGGGTCTAGAGGGAACTGCCACGGCGAAGAACCGTGAGGCGATCATCCATCATTCAGAGGCCGAGGGCCTAGAGGAGACCGTCACGGCCGAGGGCCAACTGACACAATCATATCACGACCGGCCTCTCGGCACGACGTGATTATCACCTTTTGAAGACCGGCCTCGTCCCCGCGCTGCGCGGACGAAGACCGTTGCTGGATTTCTCTCAGGTCGACCTCTCATCGCCGACATCATCATATCACGACCGGCCTCTCAGACCGGTGTGATTATCATATTCGAAGACCGGCCTCGTCCCCGCCACCTTGCGGACGAGGACCGTTGCTTGACCATATCTTGATCGGCATCTCATTGCCGACATTATCATACCACGACCGGCCCCTCGGCTCGGCGTGTTCATCTTTTGAAGACCGGCCTCGTCCCCACACCTCGCGGACGAGGACCGCTGCTTGTTTCTTTCAGGTCGACCTATCATTGCCGACACCATTATATCACGACCGGCCTCCCGGCTCGGCGTGCTTTCCACATTTGAAGACCGGCCTTGTCCCCGCACTGCGCGGATAAGGACCGTTGCTTGGATTTCAGGTCGGCCTATCATTGCCGACATCATTATATCACGACCGGCCTCTCGGCACGGCGTGATTATCTTATTTGAAGACCGGCCTCGTCCCCGCGATGCGCGGATGAGGACCGTTACTTGATTTCAGATCGGTCTCCCGTTGCCGACATCATTATATCATGACCGGCCTCTCGGCTCGGCGTGTTTATCTTTTGAAGACCGGCCTCATCCCCGCACTGCGCGGATGAGAGCCGTTGCTGGATTGCAGGTCGGCCCCTCAGTGCCGACACTATCACATCATGCTCGGCCTCTCATCGCCAACATCATCATACCACGACCGGCCTCTCGGCTCGGCGTGCTTATCTTTTGAAGACCGGCCTCGTCCCCGCCACATCGCGGACGAGGACCGTTGTTTGATTCTTTCAGGTCAGCCTCTCGCTGCCGACACTATCATGTTATGTTCGGCCTCTCGGCACGACATATTTATCTTTTGAAGACCGGTTTCATCCCCGCGTTGCGTGGATGAGAGCCGTTGCTTGGATATATCGGCCTGATCGGACACTATTGTCATCTCCTTATCAGGACCGACTGCTCAGCGACCTTATGATCATTGTTTGTCGGCTCCCAATGCCGACCCTCTTGAGTTTGCGATCGGGCTCACAACTCCCCTCAAGGAGGGTGACCATCGCCTTCGCATGACGACCAGCTATTCTATCGCCTCGTCATTATATCCGTTCGCTATGCCACCACCATTATATGTGACATCCCGTGATCCCTACGAGTTTCTTGGATACCGAATGTCTTCTTCGATGTAGGAAGATCGGTAGGACCACGGACTAGGGACGGGCAAAGAAGAGCTAGGGAATCTCGATGTAGATAAACCTGTTCCTCCTTGCGAGTTTCGCGGATACCGAACGTCTCTTCGAAGCAAGAGCGCCGGTAGGACCAAGAACCAAGGACGAACGAAGAATATAGATTGCCTCCCCCAAACAAAAAAAAAAGATGGGGAGAAGAGGAGGGTAGCTCCTATGTGGAAGGGAATCTTGCCCGGGCGTGCCAGATCTTCTCCCACCGCCGAAGACGAACGCCTCTCGATGTAGAGGTTAGTAGAGACGCGGAGGGGGCTAGACGAACCAAGGGAGCTTTGCCAAGATAAACCTGTTTATCCCACAATGACCATGGATCGATGGATGTGGGATAACAAAGTCGGGAACCCGTGAGGGTAAACCAGTTCGTCCCTGCGAGTTCCTTGGGTACCGAACGTCTTCTTCGAGGCAAGAGACGCCGATAAGACTAAAAGGACCATGGACGAACGAAAAAGGGGGAATCTCGATGTAGATATACTAGTTCGTCCCTGCGAGTTCCTTGGGTACCGAACGTCTTCTTCGAGGCAAGAGACGCCGGTAAGACTAAAAGGACCACGGACGAACGAAAAAGGGGGAATCTCGATGTAGATATACCTGTTCCTCATTGCGATGTCCGCGGATACCGAACGTCTCTTCGATGTAAGAACGCCGGTAGGACCAAGGACCAATGACGAACGAAGACTAAAAGACTCCAAAAAAAAAAAAAAAAAAAGATGCCAGAAGAGCACGGAGCAAAGAATGATTTTATCCCTCGGCGCTATTGGCCGGGAAGTACAAACTGAAAAACATATGTAAAAGAATAATTACAAAACTTAAGTACGAAGAATGAGGTGGCCGACGACGATCGGCTAACATCAGGTTTTCTTTTGTCTTAAACGACGAATACCAGCTCCCCAGATCAGACAGGAGGGACATCGCCCAGATTTATTTCAGGCTCACCGTTCCTTCCCGGATGGAGTCCTGGCAGACGATCGGCTTCTCACAGCCAATCAGGAGAGAGACTTGACACATCACCAGCACGGCCGAGGGCCGTGAGATGATTATCACTCACCGACAGGCCGAGGGCCATGAGATGATCATCACCATTTGTATGTATCACGATCGGCCCCTCAGTGCCATCGTGTCCGGATTCACGGTTCGGCTCGCCCATTCCCTCCAGGATGGCGACGACCGTCTTATGCAGTACGATCGGCCCCTCAGCGCCATCGTACCCAGCTCACGTTCAGCTCGTCCATCCCTTCCAGGGTGGCGACGAATGTCTTATGCATCACGATCGGCTTCTCAGCGCCATCGTGTCTCTTTCACGTTCGGATCGCCCCATTCCCTCCAGGATGGCGACGAACGTCTTATGCAGTACGTCTTATGCAGTACGATCGTCCATCTCTTCCAGGGTGGCGACGAACGTCTTATGCATCACGATCGGCCCCTCAGCGCCATCGTACCCAGCTCACGTTCAGCTCGCCCATTCCCTCCGGGATGGCGATGACCGTCTTATGCAGCACGATCGGCTTCTCAGCGCCATCGTGTCTCTTTCACGTTCGGATCGCCCCATTCCCTCCAGGATGGCGACGAACGTCCTATGCAGTGCGATCGGCCCCTCAGCGCCATCGTACCTGGCTTCACGGTTCGGCTCGCCCATTCCCTCCAGGATGGCGACGACCGTCTTATGCAGCACGATCGGCTTCTCAGCGCCATCGTGTCTCTTTCACGTTCGGATCGCCCCATTCCCTCCAGGATGGCGACGAACGTCCTATGCAGTGCGATCGGCCCCTCAGCGCCATCATACCTGGCTTCACGGTTCGGCTCGCCCATCCCTTCCAGGACGGCGACGAACGTCTCTTATGCAGCACGATCAGCGCCCCAGCGCCATCGTGTCTGGCTCACGTTCGGCTCGCCCATCCCTTCCAGGACGGCGACGAACGTCTTTTATGCAGCACGATCAGCGCCCCAGCGCCATCGTGTCTGGCTCACGTTCGGCTCGCCCATCCCTTCCAGGACGGCGACGAACGTCTGTTATGCAGCACGATCAGCGCCCCAATGCCATCGTGTCTGGCTCATGTTCGGCTCGCCCATCCCTTCCAGGACGGCGACGAACGTCTCTTATGCAGCACGATCAGCGCCCCAGCGCCATCGTGTCTGGCTCACGTTCGGATCGCCCATCCCTTCCAGGACGGCGACGAACGTCTCTTATGCAGCACGATCAGCGCCCCAGTGCCATCGTGTCTGGCTCACGTTAGGGTCGCCCATCCCTTTCAGGATGGCGACGAACGTCTCTTATGCAGCACGTCTGCCTCTCGGCGCTGACATGCCCGGTTTATCGATGAGAGCCACCGCTTTCTATCACATCTCACATTCCTTCTCTCATACATTGCACCCATACATTACATGCATTCATGCATTCATGCATCATACCTCATACATTCATACATACACACGTGCATCATGTTTTGACAGTACCGCGACGTCGGTTTATAGATGCATGGACCTCTAAGCTTCTCCGATTGGAAAGCTCGAGTCAGAGTGCTTTACTCCCGCCTGATTCATTCAGGCGGAGTGTGCCCGTGGAGGGGCACCCTTCGCCCGACCCTGTCGGGAAGGGGGGTGCCTCACCGGCAGATTACGTTCAGGAGTGCAGACACCCACTCATATATTATGATTATTCAAAGACACAGTTTCCAGCAAGACAGAGGAAGAGCACAGGCAAGAGTATACTTTCTCGAGCAGATTCGCACGCTCACTACTCAAGAAACTGGGGGACTTGTGTTGGGATATATTATCCCGGCCTATTACTGTTCAGGAGCCGAAGACATTATATTCGTTACGGAGCCCAAGCAGCTAGGCCCGTTTCGGCCCATTCTGGCCCACTTTAGCCATTTGGGCCCATTCCGGTCCATGCGGCCCGTTAGGGTGGAGAGCCCCCTTTCCCCCTATTTCCTATAAATATGGAGCTTAGCCTCCATGTAAAGGATCCTTTTTTAGCTTCACCTCCCTCATTCTTTTAGACTTAGCTCAATACTCCATTAATGGGAGCTTGTACAATGTAATTGTGAGGAGAGTCCTAATAAGAAAGAGAGGGCTTGGACATTAGCCTAAAAAGTCCCGTGGTTTTCTCCCTTTCGGGTTTCCACGTAAAAACTGAGTGTTCATACATATATTTACTATATCGTGTTGGATTAAACTCAACAACTACGTATGTCAGTATTTTAGCAACTAGTTGAATTCAATTCTGGAGAAGGGGATCGATCTCTAATGTCGTGAATGTATTTTTGCAAAACATGAGTGGCTGAATGTAAACTGCAAAAAATAACTGACTGCCATGTGTATGGATCTGAGAATCCTCAGTGTGTGGCGTGTGTAATGTAATTTTTATCTGAATTGAAAAGGCAACATGTTTTTTAATCATCTATCAAGTTCTATTTAATCTGGATGTGCATGTGTTCATGGTAAAGACCAGTAGCAGACATGATTATTTAAGCAAATTTGTCTCTTCCGAACGACCGAACGTGTCCTTTGATAACCGGCATGATGGTTATTATAATACTGCCGCACTTATTAAACATATATTTTATTTTATTACATCGAGGCCCACATATTTGTCCAAATGTGACTTATGGCGGGACCTTTGTGACTTGAGGCGGGACCTTGGTTTCCCTTTTTATATTAGTATAGATATCATGTACTAATGTTACTTACAAGGTAATTACTAAGATCTTAGCATCTAGACTAGCTAGCCCTTGTCCTCCTAGTATTATCCACCCCTCACAAGGAGCTTTTGTTGATGGTAGGTTAATTTTTGACAACATTTTCCTTTCCCATGAGTTAGTGAAGGGATATATGAGGAAATGGGTCACACCTAGATGCATGATCAAAGTTGACCTTAGTAAAGCATATGATACGGTTTCTTGGGAGTTTTTGGAGAAAATGCTCAGAGGCATAGGGATTCCTAACTTGTTTGTTAATTGGGTGATGGAATGTGTCACAACCTCTTCTTTTTCTGGATGGTTTGAGGGAAAGAGGGGTCTTAGACAAGGAGACCCTATGCCCCATATGTTGTTTATATTATGTTTGGAATACTTCTCTAGGATGATAGACATTAGGACTTCAAATCCAAATTTCAAGTATCATCTTTTGTGTTCCAAACCAAAAGTAACACTTAGCATATGCAGATGATTTGATCCTTTTCTCTATAGGAGATGGGGCTTCGGTTAAGATACTAGTAAATGTTTTGCAAGATTATGGAATGGTTTCGGGTCTTATGGTTAATCATGACAAATCTAATATCTTCCTTGGAGGAAATGTGGCAAATCAATTGACACATATACTTCAGATGGTTGATTTTCAACAAGGAAATTTCCCTGTTAAGTACTTATGTATTCCTTTCGCACCCTTAAGGATCTCTGTGGCCCAATTCTCTCCCCTGTTAGATACGGTTACAGACTATATAAATGCTTGGAATACTAAGTCCTTGTCTTATGCAGGTAAAATTGAGTTGATTAGATCAATTATGCAAGAGGTGCAATCATTTTGGTTGGGGATCTTCCCGGTTCCTAGAACTATTCTTGATAGGATTGTTGCCTTATGTCGTATTTTCTTATGGGGAGGGAAATATGCTAAGGTAACTTACGAAGATGTATGTTTACCCAAGGAAGAGGGAGGTTTGGGAATAAGAGACACAAAGGTATGGAACAATGCCCTTCTTTCCCGTACCTTATGGAACATTCATACCAAACGAGATAGCCTATGGGTTAGATGGGTCCCTGGGGTCTAGCTCCATGGGAGAGATGTGTGGACCTTTGATCCACACACGAGGGACTCCCAACTTATGAAAAGAATTGTCTTAGTCTGAGACCAAATTGTCTCAAAATTTCCCTCGTTAGAGGTGGCTTTGGAATACCACAGAAAGTGCACCTATAACAGTAAACATTCTTCTTCCAAAGTGTATGACTTGTTGAGGATTAAGGCCACCCCACGAGTGTGGATGGATTTCATTTGGAAATCATACATACCGCCTACTTATTCTTTTGTTGCATGGATTGCTTTTAGGAATAGATTGGCCACTTATGAGAATGTAACTTTCCTTGACTTGGTCAATATGTGCCCATTGTGTAAGGGTGGTCCAGAAATGGTACCACACCTATTTTTGAATGTTGTTTTACAGGTCAACTTTGGGGGGAAGTCAAACAATGGTTAGGACTAACAAGAAGCATGACTACTTTGAGGAGCTCGGTCCAATGAATAAAAGAGGAGCACAATGGAGCACACATGAAGGCCAAGGCTATTAGAATTTCTTTCTGCTATACTATATATTGGAGAACCCGAAACTCTATTCGGTTTGATGGAGCAAAGGTCACTTTGGAAGAAGTTTTGTCACAAATTAAGTTTATGATGTACAAAGTTATATATTCTCTATATCTGGTCCATAGAAACTCTTGGGGACTGTTTTCACCCACTTTTGTCATGGCTAGATGACTGATTTTCGGGGTGGATAACTAACTACTATGGTTAGTTATCACTTAGGTTGGATAGGGCATCCTTACTTTGGATTGCCTATAGTTTTTGCTCATTCTGTCCATATGATTTACATAAACATTCTTGGATATATATTTACACTTTATCTACAAAAATTAAGCTCCGACCCTCCAAACCTGTCATTTCTGGCTCCGCAATGATGGTTGCAACCTTTCTGCCTCAAAAGTGATAATTTATTCTTTTTGTGTAACCATCAAAGAAAATGTAGGCAAGAGCATTGCAGTGGGCAACATTGGGGAGCTCACATCCCATTCACTCGGTCTGAAGAGAAAACCATGAGCAGGCTAGGCTATGCGTAAGGCTGAGCACGAATTTCAAATTTCTCATTCTGTTCCGATCCATATCGGATTCGAAAGAATATTGTACCGTATTGGATTTGATTGATTATTTATATGATACCATATCAGTTCTTCTCTTAGAACTATCTCAGAACTGTATCGTACCGAACAATTTCAAACTGTTGTGAATAATCGGTTATTTTTATAATAACTAACATATTATATACGAATGTATGATATATAGCTAGGCATTAGTTACTAAAGTAATGGTGGCTTAGTTCACATTCACTTAGCCGAACTCGATTAATAATTATATCAAATCTTATAAATGGTCATTAAGTTAAATATGTTCAATTTTTTTTAGTTCATAGTTGTCCTAGTTTGTTCATTGTTGTTAACAATTATAATCTTATTGTTAATGATTAATTATGATGAATATTCTTACTTTTTTCATTAATGTTCCACTTCATTTCAAACAAATACATTTTTAAAACTTAGAACGCATTTGGTAACTCGGATATTTTTCATTACTATTATTGGTGCTTGCAACCAAATTTGTGCTAGGGAGGCAAGAGGAGGTCGTTGAAGACAAAAGCTGTTGGTAAAAAAAAACCATTTTTATATAGTGGTATACTCCCACTGTCCCTAAAACTTAACCAGTTTGACCGACACATGATTAATAAAGTAAAAACTGTGTTGTTGAGGTTTATGCAAAGGAGATTGAATTAATTGCAAACACAAATTCTTTACTTAAATGAGAAAGTGACAAAATTACTAGGACAACCAAAAAAGAAAAATTAGCAAAATTTTAAGGGACAGAGAGAATATCTTTTTTATTTTGCTCCAACTTTAATGTGGAAGGGAGAAGAATGGACTTCTTTAAATTGTGGCAAACCCTCACTTAATTATCCAATCACAAAGCTTATTTCAACTTGTCGAGTTACATTTCATAATACATGGAGTTACATCATTCTTATGCACGACTTACATTTTTATATGTGTGAGTTACATTTAGACTTGTCTCAGCAAGTTATACTTTGCACACACTTGAGTTACATATTCTATAAACAAGAGTTACATTTGTCATAACGCGAGTTACATCACAAAATAAACACTACTGTTGGGATATTGGGTCCAGGCCCAATATCCCCGGCCCGAAGTATGAGGAAGCCAGGAGGAAACATAAGGCCCAAAGCAGTCCAGACCCGATCGGCATTCGGCACAATTCTTCTACTTGGAGTATTTCAGGAAACAATTACACTCAAACACCCCTGGCGGGGTCCCGCACACCGAACGCCCTACCCAAACGGGTAGTCAGCAAGTGGATGCCGCATTTAATGCTAGAGCATGGCAGCAGCAAGTGGAAGCATGGGTGCATACGTGCCAGAGGTCACAACCTACCGAATTCCGCCACGTGTCCAGCTTACCCATCCCCATTTTAGTATAAATACCTGCATTAAGAACATTGTAAGGGGTTAGCATTTCGATACTCAGAGCTTAGCAAATAGAATTGTATCTCTTATTCTTATATTCTTGTACTCACCTACCGTTCGGGTAGTCCAAGTGTAATCGCAGCATTACTGAATACAAGTTAGCTCCTGAGTTGAATAATCTTTCACGGTTTTATATTTTATACACTTTCCAAATCAACCCAACATCCTTACAATATCCAAAGCTTGTGTTGGGCTTTCGGATCTTCAGGATTAAACCTCAACAACTACAATTGAAACAAAAAAATGATTAAAAAAATAAAATTTAATGGTTTTAATATTAAAAAAACATATTCACTATTTACATAAATTATATGAACAATTAAACTCTTTTTTCGCATGTTACATTGAAGTTAATGTTTTACATTTTATATTCCGTTTTAAATCTATAAATAATACATTTCAAAGATACAATCATGGAGAGTTTTGCCATGTGTCATCTTCTAATTAAACATTGATTATAATATTCTAGATTCCCTTTCTAAATTTAGTATATTAACTAATTAATAAATTAATTATCAATTACTTCCGTCAATTTAGTATTTAAGTTAGATTCCAACTCATGTTACCTACTAAGAGCATCTCCAATGCTCCTCTTTCAACATAGTAAAATTTTTACACGTGAGACCATTTTGAAAGTGTGATTGAAATTTTATCTCCAATTCTTTCAGTTATTGGTCCTGTTAAATTGACGTGGAAACACAACTTTCAAACCAACTGTTGGAAATTAGAAAAGGTGTCTAACATGCTGACTCGGCAATATATGGTATACCTATCCGGTTTTCAAGCTAAACATGTAGCGGCAATTAATATCAAAAGATGGATTTCGTGATTTTTATTTTTCATCCCAAACTTTGACAAGAAGAACTTCTCTGATTTTACCACAAATTTAAACTTTAAAGTTGGTCTTGATTAAGCTTTACAAAAATGAGTGATGGTGGAGGAAAACATCTACATAAATTGTAGATATTCCATAGGAAATAGGTTATTGTCTGTCGTGGGCTTTCTTCTTTTCCAGATCAGTAATTTCCGAGTTAATCCACTATTTTACGTTTCCTAATCTATTTTATTTTGGAATTAGATAAATGATGGAAGGATAACGTTTCAGGCGGTTATCAGTATGCATTGGGGGTGTATATTTTCTTTATTTGGATTTGTATTTCTCGTGGATCTAAAGTGCCATCTTTAATTAATATTTGGCAAAATTTAACTTCTGTTGAAAGAAGAGCATTGAAGATGCTCTTAAGATATAGGAAGTATGTTGGAATCCTACTTCTAAAGCTACATAATTCACAAATAAAATCCCATATTTATTTTAATGTATTATAGCTTTTTTATTTAAACTCTGATTGTTACAAAAAATATATCATAATCTATAGTTTTTTATTACCTTTCATATGACACTAATATTGAATATAAAAAAACAAAAAAAATAATTTACCACTTAAAAAAATACTCCCTTCATCCCTAAATAAACTTCCAACTTTCCTTTTTCGTCCGTCCCAATTAAAACTTCCACTTTCCCTTTTTGGTCAGAATTTGTGGTTTACAACAATTCTTATACATTTCTCTCTCCTCTGCATAACTCTCCACCACACAATACCCACTATCTTAAATTGTGTGCCAAACCTATTTGAAAGTTTTATTAGGGACGGAGGGAGTATCTGTTTTTAAAGTGGTATAACTTTTTTATTTATACTATCATTATTAAAAAAAATTAATAAATTTTTATTATCTTTCACATGACACCAATGTTTCATTTATAATATAATAATAAAGTATTTTTATTAATTTTTGCAATGTCATCTTTTAAACAATTCTATTCCATCACAATTTCAATTTTCAAATACTCCTTCATATACTTCGTATTACGGTAGGATTACTCCTTCGTATGTTATACTCCTAGGTGGCGTATACTAGGTTGAAGATGATTAGTGAGGACCCCACCAAAATAAAATCTTATACGGAGTATTTATTTTAAAGTGTTATACTCCCTCCGTCCTAGAAAATTCTTCCAACTTTCCTTTTTGAAACGTCCCAGAAAATTATTCCAACTTCACCTTTTTGATTATTTGTGTGGCTCACATTCATTTCACCTTTTTCTTACACAACTACAACCACACATTTCCACTTTATTCCCACTTTCTTAAACTCCGATCCAAGTCAAACTAGGAAGAATTTTTTGGGACGGAGGGAGTAACTTTTTAATTTCTACTCTGGGTGTTACAAAAAATATACCAAAATTTATAATTTTTATTATCTTTCATATGACACCAATATTGAATATATAAAATAAAAAAGTAATTTAACACTTTAAAAGATACTTCGTATAAGTTTTTAGAGTGTTGTATCTTTTTATTTTAATCTGGTTTTTACAAAAAAATATATCAAAATTCATAACTTTTTATTATCGTTCATAATAAAAATAATAAAATTTAAGTCTATTAACTTTTGCAATTTGGGATCATTCTTTACAGTGCACTCTTTTATTTATTGTTTTATTCTTTGCGTTAGAATTTGTGGGGTTTTATTCTAAGTCATCACTCCGATATATTTTGGCCGAGGGTTTCAGCTCTCGAAAAGATGTATTAATCTATCTATAAATAATACATTTCACGGTTACATTTTGGGAAAGTATTGTCATGTGTCAACACAATAATAACCCTCCTTCAATAATTCTTATGCTAATTTCCTAATTCGTATAAATAAGTACGATTGTGAATATAAAAACCCCATATATGATGCTACATATGTAAACGCCATGCTTAATTGTATTTATTTCTGATTGAATTACGTTCAAACACAAATTCTTACAGCTATTAACTCATGAGCTACTAACCCGCGGGGTGTCCTGAAAATTCTATTTATGATACTGAACAACTCTACCGATTATCAAATCTCTGGGCTTTGCCATGATAAACTATATACATCACTATGAATTTCTCTTTAGCTTTAACTTCTCTCAGCATGTTAGAATTAACAACTTTAGCCGTTTTTCTAGATTTCCTCTATACGTACTTCAATAATGTTTTCTCTTTTGAGATTTCATTTGTTTTATAAACTATTGATACAAAAAATTGATAATAATAATTTAAATTGTTCCCTGTCAGCTCTTAATAATCCCAATAGGCTATGATCGATTAATTCAAAATAATCCCCAACTTTAGGGGCCTTCCGTCAATAATGGTCTCACATGACGGGCTACCTATTCAGTCAATTAACAAAGAAATATCTAATTGTAATAATCCTAAATTCCTAACCATTATCTTTCGACTTTTATTATTAGACCCAATAAATCAAATGATTATATGCTCTTTTAACTATAATTACTTTTTAGGTAGTTTATAGAATTAAATAATATAAAATATGGAATATATAAGTAGAGACTATGGAGTTTTGTATAAATTTCAAAATGAAAATGTTATTATATGTAAGATATTATGAATATACATAAAGAATATAAAATATACAAATAAAGAGAGTAAAAAGAAATCCTTAAAGGGAAAATAAAAGTGTAAATTAAGTACATTCAAAATTAAAAAATGAAAACCTGGACTTTTAAAGTTAAGAAAGTACAAAAAAATATTTTTTTAAATATTAGTACTAAATCTAATCATCCTATAATACCGATTCACTTTAAAATTAGTTGAAAATAAATATTCTTAGTTTTCTATTATGAAGTGACACACTATACTAGGATATATCCAATTATAGATCATTATAGGGGAACAATCCCTATGATTATTATACAAAATAATCAATAGTTGGGATTATTGTGAGCAGATCGACAACTATTGGTATTAAAAAAATTACTATGCAATTCAAACCTTTACTCATGTTGCACACAAGATAAGATGTAATTTATCTGGGTAGAAATTGACTAATTACCCATGTCATGCAATTTAATTAGATTGTGTTTGAGACAGATAAAATGCAATTTGTTTCAATAATTGATTACATGGGTAAATAAATTTCTTACAGTAAAATGATAGCTGAAATCAATTTATGTTTAGATAAAGATGATCAAAAAACTTATTTCATTTGGATGCAATAATAAATTAACAAAAACGTTTTGAATTTTTCCATTGAATTGTTATATATAAAGCAATGGCGAGTTTCTATTAGTCCAAAATAAGATTCACTCCAGAAACATGTATAATCATCTATTGTTATCATCAATTAAATTCACACTTATTTGTCGGTAATTATAACTGAAAGACACAGCATTGCCTCTGTCCCAAAAAGGTTTGTCACATTAACTTTTGATAATGATTTTAACGATTATATATATATTTGTATATATTTTATGACTTTATGCTTTTATGAAAAATATTTTTAGTAAGGAAGATTTTAATATAACATTCATATTCAAAATAATTACGTATTAAAATATCATTAGTCAAAGTTAACTATAATTGACGAAGAAGAGTTATTTTGACAAATCTTTTTTGGATGGACGGAGTAGAGAAAACTAAAACTAAATAAATGTCCTTTTATCTCATGCATGACATGGATTGAAATATAATATTAGATAGTTAATTTATTGATTCTAAATTGAACTGAACAACTTCGGATAAATTATACTATCCTTCGTTTTTAATAGCAACATGTTGTCTTTTGGCACTGTTCACATGATCTACTTTGACTACATTTTACACTATTATTTTATGGAAATTACTTTTCTAAAAAGATATTTTTCAATTCATCTCATTACAAAATTTCAAAATCTGATTTTTAATATTTTTTTATTAATATAGTTTAAGATATACTTACGGTCAAATGTGTGCGTTGGCAAATGTGCAAATGTTGACTGTTGCAACTAAAAAAGAACGGAGGAAGTATCTACTCGGTAAAATAGTGTAACTTTTCTTTTAACATATTTAAACATTTAACTTTTCAAAAAGATAACATGAATATGGACAGGAGAATACTAAATGGGTATTTGTTAAATACTTTTTTCGTCCTTTATATCTTTGTCATTTTTTTGTTTTAAAAATTTTCATTTTCCCTTCTAATCAATTATTTTGTGGTTCGTGTTATTTCTTTTTCCTTTACACAAATCTCAATCACACAGTTTTTACTTTATTATTTTTCGTGTTGATCATTGATCAAACTTGACAAAGTCATAAAAATAGAGAGAGAACTATCATTATGTTTGAGTAACATAAGGTCTCAGTGATTCATATGGTTGCAATTCTATAACCAAAATAATTTTTTAGTGAAAAGTTGTTTCAAAAGATACATTTTCTTTCATTATTACTCATATTGGTTATAGATTTATAGGTGATGAAGATTAAGATGTCAAGAACTTAAGACGTAGATATATTTTACGTATTATATATAAATGAGTAATCAATAGTTGAGCTTGTTAGAAACATGCAGATTACTAGTCATTGAGATTTTTATTCTCATTCTTTCCTTTAAAATATGGTAAAATGCGGAGCATGTTAAAATGACAAATATGGAACATGATACGTAGTATTTGATATTCCGATGAAAGTTTATATTTTGTCAAATAAATGTTAGTTTCCATTGCCTTAACATTATTTTACTTTATCCCCCGATGAATTACATGCCATATTATAATTAGTGTCTTGATGAAATTGTAAAGCATTTAAGTGTCATTTGACGTTAACCTGCGGTATAGCAATTATTGCTTAAATCAATGTTAGTCATAATTAATCACTTATTATCTATTAGAGATTTATGTAATAATGAATCAATTAGAGATCGAATTTTATTTATTTGATTGTTCATTCTCTTTAAATAATATGAAACGACAAAGACTATAATACAAGTATCTTTTATCTCGTGTACGACAGGGGTACAAATACTAGAAAGTTATGGTTGACAGCTTTGTAGTCGCAAATTATACCGTGGGATCGACATACCGTGCGCACGGTATGCCCATCCCAATACGGTGCCGTTTTGGAATTAAAAACAGAGGCTAGAAGGTGCGTCCATCTCGTTCCCCATCCTTTTTTATCTCCTACTCGTTCGCATTTCGTCTCCTTCGCCCCTTCATCTCTTTCGCCTGAACAATTTTGAGGAGTTCAATAGAGGCCATGACCGGACCTGCAACCAACAAAGAAGGCTGGGAATTCAAAGGAGATACCTGGAGCAAGGAAGAAGCATCAGAAGTTGTGGATTTTGATTCATGTTGAGTCGTCGATCTACGTATCTCTCCTCTCAATGATTAGGTTGCCGATTGATCCAAATGCCCTGGCCACGTGACACAGGGGAACGAATAGGGATTTGAACTCCATCTCCATCTTCAGATTTAGTGGGATATGGGTTCTATTGGGAATCCTTTTTTTGTTTACACGTATTTTTAATTATCTCCCTACGTTACATTTTTATTAAAATAATTTACATTTCCTTTTATCTCAAGTTACACATATATTAGGCTAAGTTACATTTCAACTTTTGTAAACAAGTTACATCTCGTTTACACGTGATTTACATTTATCATAAGAGGAGTTACATCACAAAATAGTGCGAGTTACACAACGAAATAAACTTCTGCTATTTAAACAAAATTGTTTTAGTACTAAAAAAAACCTAGCAGCGGCGATGACTAAGGCGGCGCACGAACGAGTTACAGATCGATGACCGAGTAGGCTTGCGACAGAGGCGCGGGCCGCGCGGCGTGGCATCTGTGCAGGGCAGGTTCATAGCTCTATTCCATCAGTGAGTTTTTTTAAGTTTTTCTTGCCCGGATTCATTCCGTGGGTTTTGTCCGGCTGATTCTGGCCGAGTATTTTTGCGGTGGTGTATTGGTGTGGTTGAGAGTCTTGATTGGCTTTTTGATTGAACGGCTCTGTTCGGGAGTTTTGGTTCGATTCCGTTGTTTTCCAGTTTTCTTGCTTTGGTGATTATCGTTCTGCTGGGGTGAAAATGGAGATCTCAAAGAAGATTAATATGTTATCAATTGCCGAGGAAGAGAATAGGGGATTGGTTATTGCTGCTGATCCGTTGGAACAGGAGGGTGGAACTGTTGAGGGGTATAATCTAGCGGTCGTGGCTCGAGTGGTGACTGACAAACCTGTTCGCACTGTTTCTTTCTGTCAAACAATGGCTATGGTCTAGAGGCCAGTGAAAGGAGTTTCTATCGATGAAATTGAGGACTCAAAATTCCTATTACAATTCTATCATGAAGGAGACTTGAATAGAGTTGTGGAAGAAGGGCCTTGGTCCTTTGAGCATAATTTGGTAGTTATTCGACGATTGGAGCGTACTGATAAACCTCTAGAGGTTGAATTGGACCATGCAGACTTTTGGGTCCAAGTACATGATTTACCGTTAAGTTATATGACGGTAAAGGCTGCACGTGGTATAGCCAATAGCATTGGCTCCTTTGTACAACTGGATGAGAGCTCTCCTAGCGGAAAACAAAGGCTGGTTATGCGCATTAGGGTCACGTTGAACGTTAAGGTGGCTCTAACTCGACGCCTGCAGGTTAGACATGAGGGAGACAATTGGACCTAGGCAAATTTCAAAAATGAGAGACTCCCAAATTTCTGTTTTTTGTGTGGGATTTTGGGTCATGCTGACCGGTTCTGCCCCTCCAACCCGCATAGTGGTCTGGGAATGGGGGAAAACCCTATGGGCCATGGTTGCGGGCCGATATGAGACGGGGAGGAGTTCACTCGGGGAACAAAAGGCTTATTCCTAGTAATAACAAACCGGGAGATAGGCAAGGAAAAATTGCAGAGCTGGACAGAAAGGCGGGGGATCAGGAGAGCTATTTGGTGGAGGGACTTTTATCAAAGGGGAAGGAGATTGTGTCAACTGGGGATGCGTCCAGGAAGCGTCGGATCACTTTTCGAGGTGGGGACGCAGGCAAGCATGGATGTTGATGAGGTGGCTTCAAAAAACTTGGAAGTGGCGGTGCTGACCGGGCAGCATCGCCAGTAGTGGAAAGAGGTGAGAGCTTGATGGATGTTCCTTTAGCGGAGGCTGGTCAAACCGCTACTCTCTTGCCAGTGGCTGGTCAAACTGGCTTATGTTATTCTTCTGCTTTTTCATCGGTTTTGAGCACTGTTTTGTCTTTTCATTCCCTTTCTAGTAGCAGGAACAACATTGCTGTGCTTAGAGTCTACCACATTGCGGGGTTAGCGAGATGGGCCGCTAGTAAGCGTGTCTCCAGCTCTGAGTCTCACCCTAGTGTAGCCTTTGGTATGGCGATTTTGTACCCGGTCTTGGACGTTATTAATGATTAAGTTATCTGTTTAAAAAAAAATTGTTTTAAATTAAGAATCATTTGTTATAGCTGTAATATTAAAAATAAAACATATTCATCATTTATGTAAATTAATTGGACAATTAGACCTTTTTTCATTGTTTACATTGAAATCAATGTTTTTATTTCTTCTACTTTGTATATTGGACACGTTACATTTGGACTGACCTGCAGTTACATATTGTTATGATTGAGTTACATTGATGAATAACATGAGTTATATATCTTTACACACTAATCATTCATACTATACTATTGAGACAAAAAAGGAGTTTTGGCGAGATGTTCGTTCGACTCAACAACCTGTGATCCAAGTACTCCGTATATAGTACAGTCAATGCAGAGAGAGAATGGATGGATGGAATTCTCTCTCTCTATATATATAACAAACTAACAATCAATGAAGAAGAAGATGATAAGGTAAAATTCCATACACTCACGCCTGTCATAGTCTTCTTTCTCATGTATATAAACACATTTTTGGAATAATAACAAAACACATCATTCCAATTCCAATCACTACTACTACTACTACTCGCTGCTGCTTTCTGTTCATGATTCTGCCGCCCGCTGCCATTTTAACTTGAGCACACCACTCACTCCTCCCATTCTTAACAATAACAATAATAATTGTTACTATTACTGGGCAGATCAGTTCAATCCTTCCTATATTATGCTCAGCGGAACGGCCACAGAGCGGACGCCGTAACCATATTCGTTTTTCACTCAGAGAGAGAGATGGGGTTGCTTTTTGGAATTTGGTTTGTTGTTCTGGGGCTTTTGGTTTGTGGGAAGGGGTACCCGGAAGAAGACCTGGTCAAGGCTCTGCCCGGCCAGCCAAATGTTGGGTTCAAGCAATATGCTGGGTACATTGATGTTGATTCCAGAGCTGGGAGGAGTCTCTTTTACTACTTTGTTGAAGCTGAACTGGACCCGCCTCACAAGCCCCTCACTCTTTGGTTAAATGGAGGTCCAGGCTGCTCTTCAATTGGTGGGGGAGCCTTCACAGAGCTGGGCCCTTTCTTTCCCAGAGGTGATGGACGAGGTCTTATAAGAAATCCAAGTTCATGGAATAAAGCATCAAATCTCCTTTTCGTTGAGTCTCCTGCTGGCGTAGGATGGTCATATTCAAATACAAGTTCTGACTACGAATGTGGAGATGCCTCAACCGGTAACATGGAATTCCTAATTGGCTACCGCAGTTTTAGTTTATGTAAATCTTAGAATTAAAAAAACCCCATCAATTCTTATGCTTTTTGCAGCCAGGGATATGCGTATTTTCATGACGAATTGGCTCAACAAGTTCCCTTCATACAAATCCAGAGACTTGTACCTCACAGGAGAAAGCTATGCTGGTAAGAGGAATTGGGTGTTTTAGGAAGGGAAGGGGATGTTTGGTTCAAGGCCTTGTTCGTGTGGGGATCTTGGAGGGATGATTGATCTATATTCGTTAGGTTTAGACTTGAAATTCCTGTATTATATGTTAGACCAATTATTCATATATAATTTCTCATTTTCACTTTATCCCCCATCTTGTAAATGTAGAATATATTTTAAAAAACTTGATATCACTCCTCCCTTACTCTCCCATCCTAAATCCTTGAACCAACCAAGCCCTTTGTGTTTTCCTGCATTCGTGTATTAGGTTTGATGCTGACTCTCGTCATTTTTACTTGTCCTATTTAGGACATTACATTCCACAGTTAACTATTGCTCTTCTAGACCACAATCAATACTCCAAAGGATTCAAGTTCAACCTCAAAGGAGTTGCTGTATGTGAACTAAGTTTATGTCGTATTGAATATATCATGGGTGTTCAATGCTGATACCTTTTCAATTTTTTTTAAATAATTGGCGACATTTTAGAGTCTTTTTTGGCACTGGACAGATTGGGAACCCTCTGCTGAAACTGGATCGCGATGTTCCAGCAACATATGAATTCTTTTGGTCCCATGGAATGATTTCCGATGAAATTGGTCTAACAATAATGCAAGATTGCGATTTTGAAGACTACACATTTCCTAATCCACACAATGTGTCACAATCGTGTAATGATGCCATGGCGGAGGCCGACCGCATTGTTGGTCAATATATAAACAACTACGATGTGATTCTTGATGTATGCTATCCGTCAATTGTGGAGCAAGAGTTGCGTTTGCGCAAGATGGTATTTATTCCATTAATTTTTTCACATGATGAGTTGTATGAGAATTAACGTTTTCATTGAATAAATTAAAACTATGGGTCATCTGGAAACAGTCTCTCTATGCTTTAGTACAAGGGGTAAGACTGCGATCATCCGACCCCCCCTTACCCCACCGTAGGTGGGAGCCTTTGCGGCACTAGGGTAAATGAAATGAATTAAATAAATTAAAAGAACTGCATTTTGAAGTGTTCTCAACAAAACAATGCATTCTGCAGCATTTTCATCAAAGCATCTCATTTGCAACGCTTTCATGAAAACACTGCTTTATTTAATTATTATTTATTTATTTATTTATCCATCCATCCATTTATTTAATTAGTTGTTGATTATTTATTTATCCATCTATCTATTTATTAAATATTTATAATATTATTTATTTATATTATTTATTTATTTATTGAATTATTTAATAATTCAATAATCAATAAATAGTTGTTGATTAAATATTATTTAATTATTTATTTATCTAGGATCGACATTTTGATTGAAAATATGATTTCCATACAAACCTGATATCATTGTTATGTTCTTTCATTAATATGTATGCAACTTTTGGTGTATGACCTAAATTTTACCCCTATTTGAAGGCCACAAAGATAAGTGTAGGTGTTGATGTGTGTATGAGCTATGAAAGACGCTTCTACTTTAACCTTCCTGAGGTTCAGCAGGCCATTCATGCAAACCGAACCAAGTTGCCATATGGTTGGTCTATGTGCAGTAGGTAAGTATGTCAAACATTTTGATGAATTTTGAGATGAAACGTGTCTAAGAAAACCTTCTTAAACAGTATATCAGCAGTTGGACGTTGAATTGGCCCCTATATTATATTTCCTCGGACATGTCAAGGACATGAAGTGTTTTGGAGTTACAATTTCCAAACGCCCCTATATTCTTGTAAAACTTATTTTCTCTGTTAGAGAGAGATGCCAAATACTAGTAAATATTCTATTTTTTCCTGAAAATTGATGACGAAATACAGTCTGCTCAAATAGACTTTCCCATTTATGAATCTTGTTTGTTGAACACCACATCTTTATGAAAGATTTGAGTTTGCGACCAATGTTTAGTTCGATATTAGATTTCACACATCACTTTTTTAATTATTTGAGTTTGCGCCCTATAAGTGGGCTATATATCTAGACTTTGTGGCCCATGATTAGATTACATAGTTGACTTTCTACCCCACGTTGGGACTAAGGGGTGTATATTTAAAAGATTTTGAAAATGAGGTGGAAAGTCCAATATTGAATTAAAGATGGGATGCAAACTCTAATTCTCCCTTTTTTAAACTGAAGAATTATATTCTCTACCTTTATGGGATAAAATTGACCCCCCCCCCCAAACTGCAGCATTCTGAGCTACAATCAATCTGATGGAAGCATTGACATTCTACCTCTTCTTAAAAGGATTGTACAAAACCACATTCCAGTCTGGATTTTCAGGTGAAGATTTCAACGCGTTACAATCTTAGCAGAGTTTTGGTTATGGGTACTGCCAATTATTATGTACTACTACGGTATAATATAGTACTACGTATAATCTAGCGCACTTATCAATACACTTGATGCAGCGGGGACCAGGATTCTGTTGTACCATTGCTTGGGTCGCGCACACTTGTCCGTGAACTTGCTCATGACTTGGGGCTCAAGACGACAGTCCCTTATGGAGCTTGGTTTCACAAGGGACAGGTACTACTACTATGTTTCCCTTTTCTAGCTCTCTATGGCTCTCTTTGGTGAGATCAAACTGCAACACCTAATGATGGGTTGAACTATAACAATAAATTAAATCGAGCAGTGACTGGATGTCATTCAAACAAAAGTTAATTTGATAGTGTTTTATAATATGTGGAATAGGTGGGAGGCTGGGCAACAGAGTATGGAAACATATTAACCTTTGCCACGGTAAGAGGCGCATCTCATATGGTGCCATATGCTCAGCCCTCTAGAGCTTTGCATCTCTTCAGCGACTTTATACATGGGCGGAGGCTGCCAAACACAACTCGCCCCTCCATTGATGAATGAGTCAAGTTCCCGACTTCAAAATGCAGCTTGACATTCCTCGTAGGTCTTTCCATTATTAAATGTTAGTAGATCGCCACTAAATATTAGTAGCCCTGCCATGAATCATTTGTAGTTCATTCCGGAACATATAAACAAAGTTTAATATTATGAAGCCAGATACCCGCCACAAAATTTAATATTATGCCCATATACTCGCCATTAAACTCAACAAAAACCAGAAGTGTACATGCATGCAGTTGTGGATGTTTTTTTGGTATAGTGTTGACGATTCAAATAACCATGGAGGGATCTATATCGGGCCTATGGTGAGCTAAAGTTTTTGGTATAGAGTGCAATGTAGTTTAATAAAATTTAGTGTAAACGTTTTTCCTTGTCCGCTTTAACCGCTCACCTAATATAATCAATCACTCTTCAGTCTAGTACATTGACATTCAGCACGGCATAGGTGTAGTGCATGAGGCATCCATTGTCAATGAGGCTACTGCAATTCCAATTTGAATGGGTTTAGAAGGGGCCTATCCTATTAGAGTATAGATAGATCAATCTATTACTCGTGTTCTATTAAAGGAGAGGTGGACTTGGGGCCAGTTCCGAGTAACAAGGGGAGAATTGAAGCTCAACAAGGGATAGGTTTGTTAGTTACCTGCCAGCTGAGGGTTAAGCCACTGACACTTTAACCTGAGTAATTATACAAAAATGAGTAAAGTTAATGACTTGTTCACTCTAACCTTAGCTTCATTTTAGATGACATTCTCACTAGTTTTAAATTTTCCATCATGAAATTATTGGTTAGATTCTTGCAATTAGGTAAAAAGGTATGTTCAAAATATTTTGTTTCATTCTAAACTAGTATAGTACACATGCATACGCAAGAGGCACGAGAAAGAGCAGTTGGTGCATTTATTTTACTAATTAAATATTATAATAAAAATAACTTTTTAGAATTCTACATTTCCGAATAATAAGTGTACAATAAACTAATACCACAAAGTATAAGCCCATACAATATATATTCAATGAAGTGTATGTTAGGAAAAATTAATTGACACCATTCATTAATATTTGATACTTATTAATTTTCATGATTAGATTAATTTTAAAATTAAATAACATTCAAAACAAGTGAGTACAATAAGTGAGTGGCATAAAATTTAAGTTAATAAATAAATGTTAAAATTAAAGAATATTAGTTAAATAAGAACTTGATACTCATTAGTAAATTAGTGGTATCATTCGTGAGAAAATTATATTGCTCAATTCTTAGCCGCCTTATGTTATACCTACAAGAATGAAACCATTACAACCCGCACGGATAGCTCAGTTGGTCGAGTGGTGGAAAATTTGGATCAATGGACCACAGTTCGAATCCCCGCAGCGACCGGGTGGAGGTTACAGAACCTGAAATAAGGCTCGACCTTTGGCGCGCACGGGTGTATGACCTACTGTCACTTTGCTGACTCAGTCACCGTGACTTACTTCTTCACCTTCCTGTCGGGTCGGGGTGTGGGGGCTCCTGGGTGGGAGATTCCACCTTTTTGGATCAAAGAATGAAACAATTACACCAGCTGGTTGTGAGGTTATCATGCTTAGTGGGAGGTCTCAAGTTCGAAACCCGCTAGGCACATAGGGGTTTGAAAGTCAATGGAGTAAGTTTAAGCTATGATTATTTCATCCCCCCTAGCCCCCCTCCCCCAGACTCCCCTGGAGTAAAAAAAAAAGACTAAAATGAAGATTATTTACAATTATTAATATAAATAAATTAATTATTCAAGTCTAGGCACTTTTTTCTTAATTTTTGACATTTTCAAATGTACCTTTGATTTAGAGATAGACTTTTTTAAATTAGTGATAACGACTTCATGCAAATACAAATGCATATTGACTAATTAGATTACGGCGAGTCATGATGAGATGGAGTTGCCCCGCATAGGATGGGTCATGGACGGGACGGGTCATGGGCGGGACGGGTCACGGGTCCACCTAATAAAGTCACAGAACGCGTCTGGATCTTGTAGCACTCGCCCCACCCCATTACCATGCCTAAAGACCTAAACTCATCCATGCAACAATTGCCTTGTCCACATCAAGCCTCACCTTTTTATCACAAGAAAATAGAAAGTACAAGTACAAGATGATACCACAACTCACACTGTCACACATAATGAATTAGAGAAAATTTTACTTTTGTATTAGAAAAAATGAATCTTAAAAAGGGATAATAGGGTGTGCTTACAAACAATAAAAGAAAAAGTGATTTTCAACTTTTGACTAAAAAAACAAAAATAAATGTTTTCAAGTGACAACTTCTACTTAAATTCAACACTTAAATCTAATGGCTGGAAACTGATTTTTACTTTTTCTATTACACAAAAGGCACATATTTTAATAAAACACTAGCAACTCTTATTTTTCAAAATCAATTGTTTCTCAAACACTACTAAGGGAGTGTTTGCATTTGAATAAAAAAAACACTTTTCAGCTTTTGGCTTAAAAAGCTTAAATTAGTGTTTTCAAGCACGAAGTTCTACTTAAAAAGGGACTTTAAAGTCAAAAGATGGAAGCTGAGATATGGATCCTTTTAAGTGCTTCTAGGTTATTTTTTTGTGAATGACTCAAATTCCAAGGATAATTATTATCCTTTCAAACCCCAAAATACCTTTCGGCGCCCTCTTCAGTCTTCCCTACGATGTGCCTACTTCCTAAGATTGCAATTCCACGATTGCTACTTCACTTCACCATGGAATATGCCCCCAGAACTACTAAGGAGTCCCATTTGGAGAAATAGGTGGCCTCCTCCCTACTTTGCTCACATGCTTCCGATTCATTTGAGAATTGTTGTTCTTCATCTTCGAATATATGTATAAGTGTATACATGTGTGTATGTGCGTGCGTATTATAGATGAGCATTTATCTAACAGAGGCTATTACGAGGATAATAATTGCAAGCTGCAAGCCTTGTTGAAACCCCCAATTTCCATTTACTCAGTAATTTGTAGAAGGTTATATTGGTATTTTGATAAAATACTACATTAAAAATCACATTTTTACCAAAGACTTCAACTTTAACTTCTTAACAAAATCACTTTTATTCTAACACACTTTCAACTTTCACTACAAATCACTTTCTCCAAATTCACTTAAAATAATCACTTTTTTAAAATAGAAGCAAACGCAAACACTCCCTAAGACCCTAACTTTTACTATTAAGTATTTTCTCCAAAATCACTTTAAAAATCATTTTTTAAGCGGGGGCAATTGCAAACACTCCATAATTTGTACATTGGAGTTGCAGGTTTTTAAGTCAAACAACATATCCATAGTTAGTTTAAGCCCAAGCAATGGTCAATTGGTCATGCTCAAGCCGAAGCATAATCTTATGAGAATAAGATTTATCAAATCGATAGCGTTTTGCTTGAAAAGAAAAGAATAAATACATAGCTATGAAAGGAAAAAAGAAAAAAGAAAAACGCTAGGCAACTTACCCTTCAACAAACACATAAAAACAAATCAAAATATCCTAACTCCAAGTCTGTAATTCTTCAACATTCACATGACACTCCATAACAAAAACAAAAGTTCTGAATCTCAAATGTCAAGAGTTTTCCTTTAGACTTCGCTCCACATATGCCTGCAAGATGATAAAAGAGGTGTTCAGCAATTGGCTGAAATTCCTGAGGAACATCTTAAAGCCAAAGATAAATAAAAGTTCAAAGCATTATCAAGAATGCATTGGAGCATAAATATATTTTATCTTTACACTCTAGTTCACAAAGCAGAACCCAAATCACATGGATCACCTCATTTTGTGTTTTCATTTTATTTTTTCCATGGGTAAGGAGCACCCCCAATGGCTCCCCCCATGTCGATAAGCATACACATCAACACAAACAAATGAGTGCAATGCACAGCAAACAAAACTGACTCAAGCCTTAATCCCTAGTTTGGGTCATTTATATGGAATTGTGGATCATCTCTTTTCCAAGTTCTCTTCCACGAAACTTTGAGCACAGCCCCGTATTCTTAAAAACCTTTGCGCTGATTAGTTTTGGCATACCTTAACGTTAAACTAGCCCCTATAGCTACAATGATTAGGGATGCCACTTTGGACCGAAAACTGAACCACATTGAAAAACCGAACCAATGTAATATGGGACGGGAATTGGGACCCGCAAAAAACATGGTTTAATTTCGGTTCATGTACCCAAAAAAATTGGTTTGACCAAACCGAACCGAAAAAATTATATTAATGCTAATAATTATTATTAATTACCATTAGTAAGGTAGTTAGCAATGCTGTGTAGAAAAGATATAATCCATTTGAGCTTCGAATTATAGACAGTAAGCGTGTTGGTGAGATGGTTGTACAGCAGATGCGGTTTCCATGACATCACGTGTTTGATTCCCTGATCAATCTTTATTTTTGAACTTTCAATTTTCATTCCAAAACAACTTTGTCCTACACCAGAAGAAGAGAGGTACTCCTCCTTAAGATTTTCTATATAATAACCTTCTAAGAAGCATAGAAATAACCTGGCAACCAATCTTACTGATTGGGCTTGGTATGAAAGTTAATGGGCTTAGACAGCTCAAACTTCTATTGTTTCAGAATTGAAACGAATTACTATTCAACAATTTATTAAATTTTATATAAACTCGGTTTATTCACTTTTCAGCTAGCTGATCTGAAAACTCGACACCCAGAAAATCAGTACCCGTTCCTTAATGGTTCGGTTTCAGTTTCAGTTTTTAGGATAACCGAAATGTCAATTCGGTCCTACAATGGACAGTATCGGTTTGAGGCCCGAACCTAACCCAGCTAACCAGCTCTAAACCATATTACCTAAATTTTATTCATCTTCAATTAGCACGTACACCTTACTTCTAACCAAACCATTTTAAGAAAAACAATCTAATGAATAATGATTGGCTTCAACAAACTAGCCAAGAAAAGAAACAGAGAAATCACCTGTGCCAGTTTGTTAATTTTGGCTTTAGAACAGGACAGATAGTGCTCAATTTTATCTTGACTTTTAGGGAAATGATCTCCTTGAATACTACCCATCACTTTATCAACCACCTTCTTAACAATAGTCTTGTGTACTTCTCGGCTCATGCGACCTTCTTTCCATTTCGGCTTCAGGATCTCTTTGACTAACTCTATAAGAGCAATCTTGAACAACCGTGTAACCTTATCATCTTTCTTACCATTCACCTCTTCACACTTACCAGTGACACCGACACTGTAAGGGTTATTATTTTGTTGCTCATCCCCACAATCATTGGCTTCAAGTCTTTTATTTTCATTCAGTTCTGATTTTGCACCAGACTCCTGCTGCTTCAAACATTGATCCCCGGTGCACTCTACATTTGAAGCATTATACTGCTTTATGTGTCCAGCTTCGGAGTTCAAGGAAGATGATTGATTCATTTGCTTTAAAGAATCTTTGGTTCCATGTTGACTCAAGTTGGAGGCATTAACAGGTATTACAAAGTTGTCAGGCATACAACATTGAGATTCATCACCATGGGCTTGGCACATATCTGAATCATTTATAACTGGATCGACTCTAGAATATACAGCATTGAAGGTGGGAAGCAGTCCAGGGTTGGAATCAGAACAGATGACTGATGGAGATGCAACTTCATGTTGCTGAGATTTTCCCGTCTCATACTCAAATTTCTCTGTGAGAGGAGCTGGAGAGCCATGCATTTCAGTTGTTGGGACACTGAATGTAGCACCAGAAAGACTTAAATCCAGCACCTCTGATCTGGTGGCAGCTTCTTTATTCTGATAGCACGTACTATCTTTTGGAATGATACTATGTCCATTTGAAGGGATGGCATGAAGCTTAGAATCACCTTGGGCAGCTCCATCCAAGCATGAGGAATATTCAGAACCTAGGTTAGACCTCTCACTAACTTCATTGAATCTTTGTTCTGGTAATAAAACTGGATAGGTAGTCTGACTATCGATGTTTACATCATTTAACACATCAGATTTATTTGTCTTGCCAGTGTCCCGAAAAGGATATGACTCAAGAGGATGATTTGACATTATATAAGGGTGAACAACATTGCAGGGAAAAGCCCCCTGAGAAGCATCTTTCATTTTCTCCTGTCTTTCACCATGAACTAAACATCCGCCCAGACTTGGGAGTAGTGAAGCTTGAGATATAGCATTACTGTAATGGTCATTACTGGAGCTTTTCAGAGTAGATTCAACTTTAGGATAAACATCTCTCTCCTCGCACGAAGTTGTATTTTTCCACATAGCTCTCTCATTTTCCGAATTGTGAGCCCATCTACTATTTGTCTGACCAAAAGGTACAGTAATATCAGAGTTTTCCCTCGCAGCAGTGTCAAGCCGCTCATTAGTCTTCTCAAGATTAGAAGTCCTAGCTGTATCATCATCCCACACTGATTTGTTCCACAACTCATTTGAGTTAACCAAGCCATGATCCCCAATGTGACCAACTCTATCAGTATGAACCGCATCCGAATGGTTTGATATTGCTACACTCTCACCTATAGGAGCAGTATTGAAGCTAGAGTCCATTTCTGCATCATCCCACCTTAGGTCATCCCAGTTATGCTTTTTATTATCCAATCTGTGGCCACCTACGTTATTAGAGAAACTAATTCCAACATCTGTTTGTATAGCACCATCATGAGAAAAATTGCAGTTTTCACTATAGCACTTTCCCGCAACAAAATACTTGCACAGACGTCTACTAGTTTTACTTGGTTCATGCTTCCAATTGTAATCAGGGGATGTATTCCTGATACTACTATCATAGATGTGACTAGAAGACCCAGAATGAGAAAATCTGCAAGATGCTCCCCAACGGCACTTACCTCTGCCAAAATCTTTGCAAGTAATGACACTATTATTCCTGGGATGTTCACTCTCTATATTATAGAGATCAGGAACCTTACCCCGACAACGAACTTCAATGGTTTCACTATTCGCATATCTTGAGACTTCTGCACTCTCATGCCCACCACTCCATCTTTCTGCAAGGTTGTGCTCTAAAGAATATTTGTCCTTAACCTTAAAATTATCTGGATGAAAGAACCTACATTCACCACCTCTCCTACACCTCCCACTGGAAAATTCTCTACAGACTTTTGATGACATTCGAGATCCAATTTGTCTATCATCCCATTCATATGAATCACATTTCTGATTTGGGGGAGAACCATGACTTCTTGGCCTGCCTCTGAAATGTCCCTTGTCCCTACTCCTGCTTCTACTTCTACTCCTCCATCCTTTCTCCCTACTCCAGCTGCGGCTTCTGCTCCTGCCTCTTCCTGGAATCCTATTGTTTTAGACAATAAGAAACATATAAACGTTGGCAGTGAATTTTATGAAGATAACTTCTTTCTTGCTAATATTAGCAATCAATCTAAAGTCACAAAAATATTTATATTACAGGAAAAAATCAAAATAAACATAAAAGACTGCAGTCTCTCACTCAACAAAGCATTTACAATGTCACCGAACTCTATAGAAGGAATCATCATGCCTTTCCACTGAGACTTCCAAAATATGCTGGAATAAAAGTAGAATGAAAGTATGCATTTAAAAGTGAAAGCCTGAGATAGTTTCTAGGCAATCCATTAGGAACATGCATCATATGATGATAACATAAAGTCACATACCTGCGAGACTGTTTCAAACCATGTTCAGAAAACTTGCTACTCCTTTGCTGCCTTGGTCCATCAAAAGTTGGAGACGAGTATTCTCGATAAAACTTTCCCCTCTTGTGCTCCTCAGTTTCTGAAAGACGCTCAGCATCCTTGCTGATCCTCTTATTTGGTTGCAGTTGACTATTTTGCGGTGAGTCATTCCAGCTAGAATACCTATTGGATGAACTATCTGCTTTTGAAGAATTCTGCTCCTTGAAACGTCTTCCATCATGACTGGGATACTGACCCTTCCCAACCCAAGCATTTTTTACATCGACCTCATGATGAGAAGAATTTTCCTCGGAATCCCAAAAAGACCTGCGCTTTTTTAGACTTTCATCCATAGCGCTTTTGTTTTCAAGTATCAACTATGTTATCTCCTCAATTCTGGCATGCTCTGAAAGTCGATGGAAGAAAATAATTACACAAAATATCTTACAACAACTACATCAGAAGAAGAATATGCATATTCATGCTTTTATTATTAATATGCCCCCACAAAGTAACGCTTCAGGGTATACAAACAGGTATAAAAATCCACAGGGAAATGAGAAACTACAAAGCATGCTGATAGGAAGCACAAATGAAACTTCCCCGAATCCAACTAATCTATTTGGGTTGTTCTTATTATCATATGGAAGCGTTAATGTATTGCGATAGAAAATCATCTCCTAGTGGAAGCATGATGAAGACATGAAGTAGAAACAATTACAAGTTCCATAACATAGAATGTTTGACAAAACCAAATGTTTGCAATTGTGCATTTGCGCACACATTTGGACCAAATGCAGAATACAGATTAAGGTGTTGCCTAAAATAAGCAATGGTCAAATTTAGGTCTAATGTGTAACCCTCATGGAAAATGCAATGATGCGGATGTGAGACACACACAACATTATTATCAGGGTTTTACTTGATTAAGTTGGTTCACTTTAAATAGCAGTCCATTTTTCCTTCAAAAATTCCACAGGTAATGCACAAAAATCAACTTCTCTTCTCAAGTCTTAACTTCTTGGATATTCTCTTCTCGCCCGTGCAAGGCATGTTTTTCCAGTTGATGAGGAAGAGATTTTAATGCACCAAACCCCCTAGTTTTATACAAATTATGCACATTAGGCCCCATGGGGTTTAAAAGACGTGTCAAGCCCCCATGTGTTATGATTAATCATGAACAAAACCTCTCCAAGAACAAATTTAACAATTGAAAATCACTTGGTCTTAATATTATAATTGAATATGCAAGTAAATTTGTCAACATCTCTAAATTACACAAAAATACTAATCATTTTTCCTTTATTCAGCAATTGATTATGTTCTTGGAGGGGGTTTTGCGCATGATTATAACACAAGGGGTTTGATGCATTTTTCAAATCACAAGGGACCAATGCACAAAATTTATATATCACAACGAGGTTTGGTGCATTAAACCCTGATTAGGAGGATGGTGATGGAAAAAATGATAGTGAATTTTGACCCTATTTCAAACCGCTATTTTTCATTAATTAATCTATTGAACTTTAAACTTTCCGAGTTCGCAACATTTGATGCTATGTGATGCATGAGTAGTTGAACTTACAATATTGATGAGTTGATGAACTCAACTCATTACTGCTCATTTAGAGTTTTGATTATGGGTGATGCACTTGTGAGAAGACTTGACGGGTGGGGAGAAGAGACAGAGAGGAGAGGAAGGGGAAGACCCAAACAGACTTGGATTAGAGGAATCAGAGTTGATATGCGTCTTCTTGGGTTGGATGAGAGTATGGCTTTGGAGAGAGCAAGGTGGATGGCGCACATTCGTGTGGACGATTGATCTCTTTTCTATATTTCCTCTCTCCTTTTTCTTTTATGGTTTATCTTCTTTACCTTTTTATATTCTTATGTTTTTTATCTTCTAGCTATTTTTATGCTCTTTTATCCTTTTATCCTTTTATCTTTTATCTTTTTATCTTTCTTATGATCTTATGTTATTGTTATCTTATACTACGTATTTATGTATTTATTTTGTTACGGATGCGTTTTATGGAATTCCCTATCGCAGGAGGAAACATATGGGCCGGCAGGAAGTTTAATTGGAAGAGGAATCTATCCTGATGCTATTTTCATATTTTATTTTATTTATTTATTTATTTCTTTATTTATTTATTTATTTATTTATTATTTCCTATTATTAATAGAAGTATTAGAAGTTACAGTTTTAGTTAGAGTAGAACTCTATCATGTAAAGGGCAGATTGCCTATTTATATTCTTTATTCAGCCTTAATAAAATCTATCGATCTTTAGAAATTGTTCGCAGAGAAGTCACGGACTCTCTCTCCTCCCTGCGCTCTTCCAGCCACGGGCAAGAAGAAGAGTCACCCTAGGCGGCAGGTTTTGCCCTCACCGACTCACCCTGCCACAGCAAGTCGTCCTTGGACCCGTTCTCAATCCCAGAACCCTAACAATTTGGTATCAGAGACGTCAAGATCCATGGCGCCACAACCGCAAGATGATTTAGCCACCATGATGAAGGAATTCATGGAGACGATGACCGCTAGGACATCCGCCATAGAAGAGCAGATTGCCGCTCTATCTCTGGCAGTCCACAAACGCGATTCGAAGTCAATAATAACGGAGGAAGATGAAGTGGATAACCGCCGAGTGCAAGACCATCCATGGCAGAAAACCACGAACCCCTGGAGACCACAATATGCGAAGATGGAATTCCCAGTATTCGATGGCAACTCTGACCCTATCAGCTGGTTGAAAAGGTGCGAAAAATTCTTCTTGAATCAAGAAACTCCTGGTGCTGCCAAGGTCAATGTTGTTGCATTCCACTTGATAGATGATGCACAACTCTGGTTTGACCAGATGATCGAGGAAGAAGGTGAAGTCAATTGGGATAGGTTTAAAGACCTTTGCCTGGAGCGTTTTGGGCCCCCTCTGAGTTCTAACCCGGTAGGTGATCTAAAGCTTTTAATGCAAACAGGGACAGTTGATGAATATTGTGCCCAATTTCAAAAAGCCTTAGCCAGAACTTCAGGAATACAACCCACACATCAGATTGCTTTATATGTCGCTGGTTTACAACCTCACTTGAGGGCGGATGTGGAGATGGCAAAACCAGGAAACCTGGGGTATGCAATGAACCTTGCGCGGACGTTAGAAGCAAAGCAGTCATTGACAATTGCACCTGTCAAAGGCTGGAGTGTTGCAACAGATGCAAAACAACGAAGCCCGCAACAACATAGACAAACACCCATGACAACTAAGGCAGGAAACCCGATTATTAAACGGCTCACGAAGGGTGAAATGGCAGAACGGCGAGCAAGAGGGCTCTGTTATAATTTTGATGAGCTGTGGTCGATGAATCACCGGTGCAAGAAGCTTTTCTTTATCGAGGTCGAAGATGAGAAGGAGGAGGAGGATGGCTCACCAGACTTGGAGTTGTCTGCCAACGCTATAAGTAGTACAAAACACTCATCGACCATGCAGTTACTAGCAAGAATGGAAGGAAAAGAGTTGACAGTGTTGATTGACTCCGGAAGCACCCATAATTTCTTAAGAGAAGCGGTAGCATCATCTCTGAAGTTACCAATTCTCAGGAAGTCAGGGTTGCATGTGCGAGTGGCTAACGGTGAAAGGGTTCCAAGTAAAGGGGTATGCAAATTAGTTCCTTTCCTGGTTGACGGAGAGGAATATAGTGCAGATTTTTACACTATTCCGCTAGAGGGTTTTGATGCCATATTAGGTGTGTCCTGGTTGGCGACTCTAGGGCCCATATTATGGGACTTCTATGATAGAACGATGCGATTCGAAAGGGGGAGCAAGACAGTGATTTGGCGCGGACTGCATCCTACATTTGTTCCTCGTGTGGCGCTGCTTCACAGCAACGACCCGGACACAGCTCAGTTGGACATCTTAATGAGGGAATATGAAGATTTATTTGCTGAACCCAAGGGGCTGCCACCACAGAGAGATTGTGATCACCGGATTACCCTAAAACCTGGAACTGGACCGGTGGTAGTGCGACCCTACCGGTACCCTTACTTCCAAAAAGACGAGATTGAAAGGCAATGTGAATTGATGCTTGACCAGGGGATAATCCAGCCAAGTAGATCACCGTTCTCTTCTCCAGTTCTACTTGTTAAGAAGCACGATAATTCTTGGCGGTTTTGTGTTGATTATCGAGAACTTAACAACAACACCGTCAAGGATAAATATCCTATTCCGGTAGTAGATGAATTGCTTGATGAACTTCACGGTGCAAAATATTTCACAAAACTGGATTTAAGATCAGGATATCATCAAGTCCGGATGCACCCCGAAGATGTGGAGAAGACGGCATTTCGTACCCATCATGGGCATTTCGAGTTCTTAGTTATGCCCTTTGGCCTAACTAATGCACCATCCACTTTTCAAAGTCTTATGAACAGCATCTTTCGCCCCTATTTACGCAAGTTCATCTTGGTTTTCTTTGACGATATTTTGGTTTACAGTAAAACATGGGTAGAACATCTTCATCACGTGCGACTTGTGTTTGAAATTCTTCGTCAAAACAACCTTTTCTTGAAGCAGTCCAAGTGCATGTTTGGAGAAACCCAAGTCTCGTACCTGGGACATGTCATAAATGAAAGGGGGGTAGAAGCTGATAGCTCAAAGGTGAGTTCAGTTAAAGCATGGCCAATTCCTCACTCAACAAAAACTCTAAGGGGTTTTTTGGGACTGACAGGCTATTACCGAAAATTCATACAGAATTACGGTGAGATTGCAGCCCCCCTAACTTCTCTTTTGAGGAAAAACTCATTTCAGTGGACTCCAGAAGCGCACCGTGCATTTGAGAAGCTAAAAGAATTACTCTCTTCGGCTCCCGTGCTGTCATTACCTGATTTCCAGAAAGAATTTGTGGTGGAGTGTGATGCATCTGGGATCGGGGTGGGGGCAGTGCTCCAGCAGGAAGGACACCCTATTGCCTTTTTCAGTAGGAAATTCCCAGAGAGGCATCAAAAGTTGGCAGCTTATGAAAGAGAGTTAATCGGCCTCGCTAAAGCCATCACTCATTGGAGACCATACCTATGGGGTCACCAATTTTTGGTCCGCACCGATCACTCCAGTTTAAAGTATCTCCTGGAGCAACGCTTGACAACCTGTCCGCAACAGCATTGGCTAAGCAAGTTGGTGGGATTTGATTTTCGTGTGGCATATAAACCGGGAAGATTAAATGCGGCTGCTGATGCCCTCTCACGCAGAGAGGACATTGAGATAGAATGTGTGGCAATCACTATTCCGATGACCACCTTGTTCGAAACAATTAAAAAGGAAGCAACTGGTTCGCCAGAATGGTCTGCAATGGAGGAAAAGGTCAAGCAAGGGAAACTAGGAGAGGACTGGAAGCTTGCAGAGGGGTTGCTGCTGTTTAAAGGGAGGGTTTTCCTCGGCTCTGACTTTCCAATTATTCCTCAGATTATCTCTGAATTGCATGATATGGGGCACGAAGGCATAGAAAAAACTTTGCAGCGTATTCGTCGTGATTTTTATTGGCCCGGTATGAGAAAAATGGTGGGAGATTACATCAGATTGTGCCAAGTTTGTCAGAGAAATAAATGGGTAAATCTACACCCTGCAGGGCTGTTGCAGCCATTACCGGTACCCCAAAAAATTTGGGCAAATATCTCATTAGATTTCGTTGAAGGGCTGCCAAAAGTGAAGGGGAAATCAGTCCTGCTCGTGGTGGTGGACCGTTTTTCAAAATACGCTCACTTCATTCCCTTGTCCCATCCATATACCGCGCCATCAGTAGCAACAATTTTCTTCAATGAGATTGTCCGTTTGCATGGTCTGCCAGAAACAATAGTCTCTGATCGTGACAAGGTTTTCATGAGTACATTTTGGAGAGAATTGTTTCGTCTCTCTGGAACAAAGCTCACCTTTTCGTCCGCTTACCATCCGCAGACTGATGGACAAACTGAGGTCGTTAATCGCACTATAGAGATGTACTTGCGATGCATGACAGGAGAGAAGCCAACAAAATGGGTGCAATGGATACCGTGGATTGAATTTTGTTACAATACTTCCTACCATACATCACTAGGAGAAACACCGTTTCGCTTGGTATATGGCCGAGAACCACCTCGGTTATTGGCTTATTCTGCAGGCTCCACACGACTGGAGGCAGTTGATAAGGAACTCATTAATCGTGATGAGCTTGTCACCACCGCAAGAGAGCAGTTATTGTTGTCCCAACAGCGCATGAAGAGAGCATATGACAATAATCATCGGGACTTACAGTTTAATGTAGGTGATTGGGTGTGGCTGCGATTACAACCGTATCGACAACTCACAGTAGGTCGCTCTAAGCAACACAAACTGCTTCCAAAATTTTATGGGCCATTTAAAATATTAGCAAAGGTGGGCAGTGTGGCATATCAGTTGGAGTTACCACCAGGAAGCAAAATACACAACACATTTCATGTGTCTTTACTAAAGCCTCATCAAGGGAGTATTCCACCGGCACCAGGGCTGCTGCCCCCGCTGAAGGACGGCAAGGCCCTGCCAGTACCAGCCAATGTTCTGCACTTCCGTTTAAACAGAGGTGAGAAGGAGCTGCTAGTCCATTGGCAAGGCCACACAGCTGAGGAGGCAACTTGGGAACCGTTTGACACTTTTATTGCTGCTTATCCAGGATTTGAGCTTGGGGACAAGCTCAGTTTTGAGGGAGGGAGTGATGTTACGGATGCGTTTTATGGAATTCCCTATCGCAGGAGGAAACATATGGGCCGGCAGGAAGTTTAATTGGAAGAGGAATCTATCCTGATGCTATTTTCATATTTTATTTTATTTATTTATTTATTTCTTTATTTATTTATTTATTTATTATTTCCTATTATTAATAGAAGTATTAGAAGTTACAGTTTTAGTTAGAGTAGAACTCTATCATGTAAAGGGCAGATTGCCTATTTATATTCTTTATTCAGCCTTAATAAAATCTATCGATCTTTAGAAATTGTTCGCAGAGAAGTCACGGACTCTCTCTCCTCCCTGCGCTCTTCCAGCCACGGGCAAGAAGAAGAGTCACCCTAGGCGGCAGGTTTTGCCCTCACCGACTCACCCTGCCACAGCAAGTCGTCCTTGGACCCGTTCTCAATCCCAGAACCCTAACATATTTATCTTTATGTTATCAGTTTTATCTTAATTTTTTTTTCTTCTTGTCCATCTTCTCTTTTTGGCATTGATATCATGGATCCATTCATGTTAGTCAACCCCAAAATCTTTTGGTATTAAGGCTTTGATGTTGTCGTTGTAGAGTTTAGATTTCGGGTCCTTACAATTAGCAATGGGGCTTAAGCAATACACAATCCTTCCAAACTGACTCAATTGCGCAATATTCAATTGTGAACATTGACAAAACCCAAAACACAATATCTCAATTTTTAGAAGAGTGGAAAATGAAAGATATAGAATTCAGCATCACAAATTCAAAACAAACGTTCACTACATGAGCAAAAGAAATCAAGTCAATGTTTTCCCCTGCTTGAGTCATTAAATATATCATACTTCTCTGAACTTTTTACCATAGGAACATACATACATGGGAACAGTGTTAGAACTTTGCATGAGAAACCCACCAGGAAATTCTAGTTCAAAGCTTTAAGAACACGTTGATTTTGTTATTTTTTTAAAAACAAGGTCATAATGTGACTTATGTAGGAATTTGGAACGACAAACAAGTGTAGGCATGTAGCAAGTGCAGCTAGTGTAGTTCAATGTCTCACTGAACAAACTCTCATGACTCATAAAGGCTGGCTATGAGGAGCTTCTTAGGCATTTTGCTAAAACATCAGTTCTTCTTGAGTTCTAGTTCCACGACTGCTCTTGCTTCAGATCAAGCAACATATGATACCATCAGCTATAATAGATCAAGATGATTGGTTTGAACGCATAAAACTGTTACAAGTCAAATTTCAATTTCAGTCTACAGATTTGTTCAAGTTGAAGTGAAGATTTCATGTCAAAGCTCAAGTCAATGCTCAAAAAGCAAGTTCAAGTTGAAGATTAGCGGTTTGAAGTCAAAAGTTAGCTTTTGTTCAGGTTTAAGAACAAGGTTTCAAGTGTGGTATGTGAGTTAAGAACTAACAAGCTTAAGCATATATGCTTTAGTTTGAGGAGGCTTTCGAAAAAAGTGAGTGTTAAGTATCAGTTAAGCATCCATGGAGGTTAGTTGATCTTAGGTGCAGGAGTAGTTTGAGGACCCTAAAATCAGACTCGTTCACTCTTAAAACTCACACAGCGCAATTATTTGTGTAATATAAAGAGTTTTTCCTTCATTGGAAAGGGGTAAGAAATAAGGTTTGTTGGTATGAGGTATTAAAAAAGGGACGTGTTAGTGTTGGGTTAATTGTTTCCAATATCTAACATGATACTACCTAACCTTTTGAAAGCCATATATGCAGAACGGGGAACTCTTCTTATTTATTGGGAAGATAAAATGGGCCTCAAGAGGGGGCATCTACAAGGTTGACACAAAACTTAACTTTAAATTTGATACTAGAAAATGGAGATTCGAACTTCAGTGAAGTTTACTTGACTTCACTTCTACTAAATTTAATGAACTCTATTATGCTCTACATAGCTGACCCCAAAATCTTTGGTGAATAATGCTTGGATGTTGTTGTATTAAGTTCTACATTACTTCAGGTGTATTCTATGGAATTCTACTTTGTTTGACTTTACTTAATTTAACGTGACTCAACGGCTATATCGAGAACACCATTAACGCCATCCCTTGTCTTCTTCATTTTCTTCTTGTCTGCTTCACTGGTGAGGAGATAAACGCTTCTTTTTTTTTGTTAGAATGTATCATAGGAGTCGATGGAGTATATTCAGAAGTTCACCACGTTCCTTTATTAACAGAATTAAGTTGGGGAAAGATGCGGGACACCGAAAGTTGATTTAAATCCACAAGAGAATCATTGGGAGCTTGCAACCGGATCTGGATAGTTTTTGGAGAAAATGGCATCTAGATAATCCTCATGCATTACCATGTGGCCCAAAGTCACTGACACGGTGTTGGCACATGGCAGGGAATATGGTGAGGCAGCGATGGACTTCTAGGAGAAGCTTTGCAGCGAGATTGTGTGATCAGTTTCTGCAAATAAGTGAACAGCTACATGAGATGTTTTGAATCGGAGTGATAATAGCACCTGCAACCAGAGACTACTTTATGGAAATGGGGTTTTTAATCTACCATTGTACAAGGGCTAGACTCTTGATGAGCCACTAAGCCAATTCACTATCCAGCAGTTGGTTCAAGTTTAAATCCTAAATTCATTTCATCTAGATTGAACAAGAAAAGATTTAAATGCATAAAATAAGACATTGTTTGACTTAATTATTGTCCTGCTCAAATCCTTAATGGAAAATCCGCTAATCCAAAACCATTATATCTCCAAAACATCTACAGACAAGGTTAAAAGAACACAATTCTGCTTATTTTATGACATACAGGAAGAGGTTCTATATTGATTAGAAGTAAAATACACAACCACTGGCCTGTGGCCAAAGATTTTTATCCAATAGCAAGACAAAGTCTTTTTTGCACTATATATTTTGCGTTTTGAATAAAATAGATCCCACGCAAACCAAAACCCTTGGCCTTACAGATAGGAGAGCAGTTCTAATTTGTATTTTTTTCTGTGTTTTCTCATCCTGACTCGGTGACTCAAGCACACAACGACACGGGCTGTACAGCGGTTGGTGAGACCCAATCTACAACTTCAGCTGTGTAGTTAGTTCTCCCGAGGCCTGACACAGGAACACAACAAAACCCAAACGGACAAACAAAGTCATCATCATCGCCCACTCGTCCGTCAAACTTTTTTCTGCGCTAGCAATTGCAGACTTCAAGTTTGAAGAGGGTTAGGTAGTTAGGTTGTCGCTATAAGCAATTGCAGGATTTGCAGCAATGAAAGGTAATTGCAATTCAATATACTATGTATTATATTATTCAATTGTACTTTATGATTTGTGCATTCATTAAAACTTTTTTTAATTAGCTGTGAATTTTGATATGCATGATAGGTTATGAATTTTGAATTTTGTTTCGTTACATGCTTATAGATTCATATTGAATTTGTGAAATTTGGTTATTTAGATTAGATATAATAATACTGAGAGTTTAACGATTGCTTGATTCTACAAGTTGAAAAGGAAATGTTTGATGAGTGAGTCGATCTTACAACAGTTTCTCTCAGTCTTAATGTATTGTTGTTTCAAATATTTTATCATAGTAATGGTTTAGTCGGGTTTGATCTTGTCCCCTCCATACAATTCCCGGATACACAACTGACACTGACTACATCATCAGATAAGAGAAGCTTAAACTGATAAGTAGACCGTGGGAAACCCTAGGTAGAGAAGAAAGACATATACGCACCTACATACATCCGTATATACATTCGTAATAGCACTAATACATGCACACACATACACTCCAGTCGATGCACAAAGAGACAGAAGCTGACCTGGGGCAATGGAGAGAGCGGTGAAAGACGGCGAAGAACACGGCCTGCTTATTTCTTATCTTCGCTTTACTTCAAGGAGAGAAGCGGAGGTGCGCGGTTGGAAAGAGGGAGGGAGGGAGGGAGCCAGAGAGTGTCGCGTGCGCTTCACTGCGAGCAACTTTACTGTTCAGCGACTCCAGCCACTTCTTTGCAGCGTTTAGGTTTGAGCCGATGAGCCCTTTATCTATCTACAACTCAAATATAGAGAGAGAGACAGAGTAGAGTGCTTAATTGCATTTACTTCCTCAACATTTGGATGTTTTATTTTATGAGAGTGTTAAAGTAAAATAGAAATGATTTACAAATTTTGAAATAATTTTCTATACTTCTATACTTTTGTGAGTTTTTTAGTAAAGGTTTTTTACAAGAATATTACTAGAATAAAACTTAATTACATAAATATGACTATTCATTACTACAACGTAGTGTTGTGGTAACTAACGTTCAAAATTTGAACATGAATTACTATGGTTTCATTACTACTCTAGTAACTAGTCATATTTTTGTAAATCATCTTTATTTTGGTCATATTTATGTAATTATTTATTTTAGTAACTGTCAACTTTTATGACTGAAAAGATCTTAAAAAGAAAATGTGATAGTTGTTTGGTAAAAAACAGACTGCTTGATTTAGTTCGGTTTGGTATACAAGCTGTTAGGACTAATTAAGGTTATGTTTGGCACATAAAAGGCTCTAGCTCCTAGCTTCTCTATCATTTAAAAAGACCTTAAAAGACTCTAGTTGTATGTTTGACATGACATTTTTTAAGATCTTTTCAAAAATTAAAAGATCTTTTTTGAGATGTTACCAGGTGTAGCATCTGAGAAAAGCTCGTGACTTTTAGTATTAATTAGTCCTAACAACTTGTATACCAAACCGAACTAAATCAAACAGTCAGCTTTTTACCAAACAGCTATCACATTTTCTTTTTAAGATCTTTTCAGTCACTAAAAGCTAACAGTTACTAAAAAACTCGTAAAAGTAGGCGAACCCGCCCCGTGACATGCACGGGTCCAAACTTGTTGACCCATGACCCGCCCCATGCGGGGCGGGTCCGCCCCGCCCCGCTGTAACCTTATTAGCTGGTATGTATTTTTATTTGTGGGAAGTTGTTACCAATTGAATCTACATAAAGTTTATCTCTAAATAATAATTAAAAATTAATATATTAAATCAAATTCATGATACCCTAAAAATTTCAAAAATTAAGGAAATAGGAGTATTACTCAGACTTGAATAGTTAATCTATTTAATTATATTAATAATTGAACATATGTATTAAAATGCTATATATAAAGAAAACATTGATAATATGTCATTCATCTCATTCTAATATATGTATTAATATATTATAAGATCAAAGAATTTATGATTTACTGTATACACACATATGTATGTTGAAGTATATTTGTAGTATAATTTAAGAAAAAGTATGTATGCTTATGTATTGAGCGGGTCGGGGCGGCACGGGTCAATACTAATACCCGGACCCGCCCCATTGTATAGGCGGGGCGGGGCGGACCCGCCCCATTTGGAAGACGGGGCGGGGCGGACCCGCCCCAAATGTCTCGGGCCAGGGCGGGTCACTGCGGGTCGGATTTTTTTGACATCCATACGTAAAAGTATCTTTTTAGCTAGTTGTGCCAAACATACCCTATATAATAGTGATATACAAAGAATTTAAGTTTAAAGCAAATATCAATATAAAAAACGATGAGAAGCCTTGTAAAGATGGTTTTAAGTTGGAACCCAAGTGGGTGAATAATTCAAATTCTCCAACAATTTCTTTGCAAATTTGGTACCGAGTATGATCTCAATGAATTCAGTTACTATTACAAACTATTTCTTTTGATTATAAACAAATTAAAGAATGGTGTTTGTTTTATTATTGTTACTTTAGATTATTTTTTGAACAAATTACTTCAAGGCATAAGAAAAATTAACCATGATATACAGAGTTTATAAAACATACGGAGTACAAACTCACGAATAGTCCATAAAAGATAGTCCTAAAATTTGGCCTGCTTTTTGGTTTACTAAACTTATAGTCTGGTAATTAATTTTAAAATACAGAAAAGTTGTACTTCAAAGTCCTACACCATCATGGAAAACACTACACACTTCCTAGCCAAACGCCACCTCTACGTCGACGCTTAGTTTTCTACAAAAACCATCAAAAACTTACATCCGACCTCTCATATCTCCCGTCATAGCTCCAAATTTCAGCAAAAGAGGAAGATAAGCTATGGAAGCGGGGATTTCAGATCTGGGTGTTCTCAGACCTGAGCTGGATCACCTTTCACTCCGTCGTCGTGCACCCACGGGATGTTTGTTTGTCAGACGAAGTTTGCTGCATCTGCGGAAGTTCGTCAGAACGTCCCAGGCCTTGTTACCCCGCTTCTGGTCCAGCACCGCTATCGCCAGCGAGAGCGCCTACCGCTGCAGCGGAACTCACTCACCGTCGTATCCATCAGCTAAAATATCCATGAGCATGTTTATAAATGTTCTAAAACAGAGTGGAGGAAGCATGAACCAAATCTTCTCTCCAGGGAAATCACTCGAGCAACGAGCACACAGGAAGCAAGCTCTAGCCTCAACCTGAAATGGTGGTGGGACGCCCCCGAAGGGGTCAGTACTCTATAGGGCTATAAAGTACTGGTGTGGATGACATCTAATAGATATACAACAAGTATTTCAAACACAAGACCCTCAAATAGGGTGATAATACATTATGGTTGTAACCCTAAGTTACCCCATTTGAAAATATACTTACCTTATATAAAAGTCAAGTAGTCGGCCCGTGGGCCCATGTTCATTTAGAAATCACCATTCCCATTCCCCATGACTTTAAGCCATGACAACTCATAGAGTCCAACCCTAATACATGACATTGTATTCTAGAGCTCCGCTCTATCACATCACCATACAATTCATGTCACTTAGGTCAATTTCCTTACCTTGCATTCTAGAGCACGGCTCTATTACATCACCATGCACTCCTTAGAGCTCCAACCCAATACATGACATTGTATTCTAGAGCTACGCTCTATCACATCACCATACAATTCATGTCACTTGGGTCAATTTCCTCACCTTGCACGAAAGTCAAATTCCTAAGCAAACCTATGCCTAGAATTGGCATATCGATAAACTACCTTGGGTCATTCTTAAAGACTGCCTATAACATAACCTTAGCTTCATACTAAGTCATTATATACACTTGAAGTATATTCAAGTGCATTGCATACAATCCAATCCCTAGGATCAATTCTATCGACAATTTCCAATAATCACTAACTAGTATTTCAATACTATTAAGATTATTGTTATCATACAAATATTCTCATTTTGTAATTCTATACATATTTACAATTATGTAGCGGCAACTTAAGCATTCAATCTCAATACATAAATATTCATTTATGTATCCACATAATTTATACATGAGTAAAATGCCTATTTCACAAAATAGTTCATTTACAACTCATTTAATCTCATGTTATTCATACAATCTCAAATCATTTCCAATTTCATTCTTTGTCAACTATATCAATATTTCATCAATATTTAAGCATCATAATCCATGAAAAATTATGATTTAGGCATTTAGGTAATCTCATGCTCAACCTACAAGCTGTAAGCAATTAGATGTCGATCCTCACCTTAATTGAGTTTTAAACATTTCCTCTTGGGTGTGTTTCGGAAAATAAAGAAAATTAATTAAATAAAATGACTAGAGAAAAACAAGAAAGGAGATGAAGCAGAATTAGTCAAAGCTCGTGCTACGCACGATGTCCTTAAAACGTATTTGTTGCCTCCCACGGTGCTAGGAGCGTTGCAACAATCGTTTCCCAGGATACGATGACTACGAACTAATGTTTGAGCACACAAACAAGAGTTCCAGCGAACGAGAACACAGGCTGAACACAGAAGGAATTTGGAGATTGCTAGCAGTGTGTTTTTAGAGGTGCAAAACGTGCATGGAGTGTATCAATTCGTGTAAGAACGTGTCTTGTTGCAAACCACCTGCCAGCCTTTATATAGGAGGATTTGTTGTGTGTAAATGGTGAATTAATGGACCTAAACGTTGGACATCAATGACCAGTCCGTTGGGCATTGAATCGTCCATGAACTGTCCATTTAACGCTGCATTAAAAGATAAGAACGTTGGGCATTAATTGTTGTAACGTTTCAGAAGCGCGACAGAAGACCTCCACCAGAACACCCCGGGAGGGGTTCTGTTCGGAGGCCAATCAGAAGACCCCTAGAGGGGTTCTGCCATCAGAAGACCCCTGAGGGGTTCTGTCACGAGGCCACCAGAACACCAACGAGGTGTTCTGTTCCGTAGGCTTCTGTCCGAGCACTTCTGCCGCTGAGAGATAGATTTTTGGACGACATTCGTGTCCGCAGGTCGCCCGCGCACGCAAGTCACGGTTTTTCTTCTCCGAATTCGGGATTTGATTTGCACCCCCCCTGCGCGCGTGGAGAGAGCCGTTACCCTAAGGAATCTTAACTCCTTAAGGGGAGAGTCCCTTTATAAAGGGTTGCAAATCCCTTGGGTTTTCCGGTGTGGGAAATTAACACACTAGAAACCCATCCTTTTCCCTTCTAACGGGTAAACTTCGAAAAACAATTTCTCATTCACCCGTTATCCGTTTTGAGCGTACCATATATCGAATTGTAGCCCTAAGCAAGGACAATCCGAAACCACTTTGACCCGATCCAAATCGGAAGTGGACCCCACTCAAAAAATTGCCCCAAAATAGCCATTTAATGCAATTTTCACACATTTTTCCAACAATCCCCCACATGAATGAAAATTGATTTTCGAGACTTAAAAAGACACGAAGATAGGAGGACACGTTGTGTTCACCGGATGATCCTTGTATACGGAGAGGTAGGTTTAATCCTTTGAACCTTCCGCTGTAAAGACTCATTTATTTACTGGCTGTCTAGTAGACTCGATGTCTTTAAACTATACTGTCGTCGTGTAAACATTGACTTATCTTTACACAAGAACCTTCCAACTTTGTTCCGTTCTCATGGGTGTGCCCGTTTTGGCCATGGGTCACCGTTCTGGTTCTGCAAGAGTTTCTAAAGAACTGAGCCATTACAGTTCTCCGTTGAAGCGGTCCTCTTCTCTCTCACATAGGTGATTCTTTCACGAGTATCTCGCATACTCTTCCAATGTTATCGAGTAGATCAACATTTTAGAATCATTAAAGCAAACGTTTTTGCTTACCTCATGCGGGAGTCACTGTTTCAACGAGGAGTGGGTAGGAGTCCGGGACCCCCACAGTGACCATCCTTCGCTCTATAATTTAGTTGTCCCATTTGAACCTAGGACCAACTAGGTTGGGTATCCACTATAGAACTTTTCAATTCACGGGCTTTAATCCCATTCCTCGTGACAACTTCTCCAACAATTCTCTATCCAATGCCTTGGTTAGCGGATCCGCTATGTTATCCTTTGACTTTACGTAGTCAACAGTGATAACACCCGTTGTGAGGAGTTGTTTAATGGTGTTATGTCTACGACGAACGTGTCTAGACTTACCATTGTAGAGATTGCTCTGTGCCCTTCCAATTGCCGCTTGACAATCGCAATGTATGCATATTGGAGGGACAGGCTTCTCCCAACTTGGAATATCCTCGAGAAAATGGCGTAGCCATTCAGCCTCTTTAGTGCACTTATCCAAGGCTATTAGCTCAAATTCCATCGTGGATCTAGCTATTAACATTTGTTTCGAGGATTTCCACGACATGGCTGCACCTCCCAAAGTGAAAACATATCCACTTGTGGACTTTGAGTCCTTAATGTCAGATATCCAACTAGCGTCGCTATACCCTTCAAGTACAGCTAGATATCTTCCGTAGTGCACTCCAAGGTTTTGGGTTTTTCGTAAATACCTCAAAACCCTTACTATTGCCTTCCAGTGTTCGTCACCGGGGTTGCTAGTATATCTACTAAGCTTACTAACCACAAAGGCAATATCAGGCCTGGTACAACTCATTAGATACATTAAACTGCCAATAATCCTAGCGTATTCTACTTGAGAAATACACTCTCCACGATTTTTGGTCAGGTGTACGTTTTTATCTAATGGCGTCCTTGCCTCTTGATAATCATCCTTATTAAATTTATTAAGGATTTTATCAACGTAATGGTATTGGCTTAGCGTAAGACCGTCAGGTCCTCTAATTATTTTAATCCCAAGGATTAAATCGGCCAGCCCCATATCCTTCATGTCAAATTTAGAATTTAACATGTTTTTGGTAGAATTAATCATTAGATTATTGCTACCCACGATGAGTATATCATCCACGTATAAACATAAAATGACATAGCCGTCTACCGTGCTTTTCACATAGACGCATTTGTCACTTTCGTTTGTTTTAAACCCATTAATTAACATTGCATGATCGAACTTTTCGTGCCACTGTTTAGGGGTTTGTTTCAATCCGTACAATGATTTAATTAATTTACAGACCTTCTTTTCTTGGCCTGGAACACGAAAACCCTCGGGTTGTTCCATATAGATTTCTTCGTCTATATCGCCATTTAGAAAAGCGGTTTTTACGTCCATTTGATGAACTTCCAAATTCCGCAAAGCAGCAATTGCTAGTATCATCCTAATGGAATTTATTCTCGTCACAGGAGAATACGTGTCAAAGTAATCATGGCCTTCACGTTGCTTGTATCCTTTGATTACAAGTTTGGCCTTATACGTATCGATGGAACCGTCCGGTTTCATTTTACGTTTAAAAATCCACTTGGATCCCAAAGGTTTACATCCCGGAGGGAGATCAACCAATTCCCATGTGTGATTTTTTAGGATAGAGTCCACCTCACTTTTGATGGCTTCTTTCCACATTGGTCCTTCGGTAGACGTTACGGCTTCCGTATAAGTCCGCGGTTCATTTTCTACGAAACATGTTAGAAAATCCGGTTCATTTTCTACCATACAAGTTAGAATATTCGAATCGAATTCTACCAAGTATGTGAGAAAATCCGGTCCGAAGGATTTTTCAACTCTAGCACGTTTGCTACGTCGGGGTTCATGTTCTTCACCGGATCCCTCGCTAGTATTTTCCATAGCTACAACGTTCGTTTTGACGTGCTAGGTCCATCGTTGGACTTGCATGGAAATACGTCTTCAAAGAATGATGCATTCCTTGACTCAATTATTGTGTTTTTATGTACATCCGGATTATTCGAATCGTACACTAAAAACCGATAAGCACTACTATTTTGTGCATATCCAATAAAAATACAATCCACCGTTTTTGGACCTATTTTTATTTTCTTAGGTGTTGGTACAAGCACCTTAGCAAGACAGCCCCACACTTTTAAATATTGATAGGAAGGCTGTCTGCCTTTCCACAACTCGTATGGAGTTTTATCATATTTTTTCCGGGGAACCTTATTTAAAAGGTAATTGCTTGTTAAGATCGCTTCGCCCCACATATTTTGTGGCAGGCCCGAACTTACTAGCATCACGTTCATCATATCTTTCAATGTGCGATTCTTTCGTTCGGCAACACCGTTTGATTGAGGTGAATAGGGTGCGGTACGTTCGTGTACTATACCCACACTAGCGCAAAAGTCACCAATTGGTGCTTCATACTCACCACCTCGATCACTCCTAACCATTTTAATCCGTCGATTAAGTTGGTTTTCCACTTCATTCTTATAAAGAATGAATTTATCGATTGCTTCATGTTTATTTTTCAACAAATAAACATAGCTATAGCGAGTGCTATCATCGATAAAGGTAATAAAATATTTATTACCGCCACGTGTTTGTATTGATTTAAAATCACAAACGTCACTATGAATTAATTCTAGTGGTTCCGTTTTTCTTTCAACCGATTTGAAAGACGTTTTCGTTAGTTTTGCCTCAACACAAATATCACATTTGTGCTTCACATCAATTGTGAATTTAGGAATGTGTTCCATGTTAATTAATCTACGTATAGAATTAAAATTAACATGTCCTAGTCTACCATGCCACACATTGGAAGACTCAAGCAAGTAAGCAGAAGGGATTTTATTATTATTAATAATAATAGTCGTTACATTGAGCTTAAACAGCCCGTCACATGCATACCCTTTGCCCACATACATTCCCGACTTGGACAAAACTAATTTGTCCGACTCAAAAACCATGCGAAAGCCGTGTTTGTTCAACAACGAACCGGAAATCAGGTTTTTGCGTATTTCCGGAACGAACAAAACTTGGTTTAGAGTCAGATCTTTGCCCGAAGTCATCTTCAGGACCACCTTGCCCACGCCTTCAACCGCGGAATGAGCCGAGTTTCCCATCCACACCTTCTCACCATTTGATGGCTCGAAAGTTGTGAACAACTCCCGATTTGAGCAAATATGTCGGGTAGCACCGGTGTCCACAAACCACTCCTTGGAATTGGATCCAACGAGGTTGACTTCCGTAACCACAGCCGCTAGGATGATGTCTTCATCCTTTTGCCCACCTTGCACCAAGTTGACGTGAGAATCTTTCTTCCTCTTTGGTGCCTTGCAATCCGAGGACTTGTGTCCGTTCTTATTGCAATTGAAGCATTTTCCATTGAACTTCGTCTTGGAAACGCCTCCCTTGGGACCGAGCTTGCTCTTCCCATTTGATATGTGTTTTCTCGCACTTAAAAAGGATGTAGTAAAGTGGTGAAAAGTACGAGTATTGTCTCCACAAGGACGGACAAAAGGGAAATAAAGATTAACTAAACTTAGCGATTAAAAAGAAATAAATAAAATAAAAGTGCAATTGTGCGAGATTGGTTGATTGATTAAATTAAAACTAATGCTAATGAGCGAATAAAAAGATTTGGTTTTCCTTAATTAACGACGAAGGGAACAGGAATTGATTCCGGGGTTAACCAGATATCTGGCAGAACAGGCCTAATCACATGAATTTAATTTAATTGAGCCTAGCTAATCATTACTAAGTTCTTACCGCTCTCGCGGCGTAGAGTACAATAATTTAGGGGTCCAGGCTGATCTCTCATGCGACAAGATCCTAAATTATTGCCAAAACGAGCGAGCTTACGGCCCCTTAATCGCTACTAATCTCTTAGCGAACGATTAAGTGTGTGTGAATGTGTCCTAGAACAAATTAGATCTCTCTTAATTTATTCTATAAGCAATTGTAATTCTAGTGGTCATCTAGGTTACAAGAGATATCAGTTAAATTATTCATACACAAATTAAACGGCATTCATGCAATTAAACCGACAAGAATCTAGCCATCAATCATGATTAACCCCTTCATCAACCCCAAATCCCTAATTAAACTACTCACGCCTCATAATTGACGAATCAAAAGAATTGGGATGAATAGAATAAATTGTCATTAATTAAAGAATTGAACTTACAAAGAATCCCAGGTTCTTGGATTAAACAACGTAAAAACGCAGGTAAAACTCGTCCCTAGGCCTTTCTCCAAAGTTCGTAACCCCAAAAAGTGGGTATGGAGGCCTTATTTATAGAAAACAACGAATTCGGGTCGAATTAGGACAAATCGCGGCCAGGCACGATCGTGCCTGCGACCGTGCCTGCGGAAGAAGCCCGTAATTCGCGTCCAGGCACGGCGTGCCTAACTGCCAGGCATGATCGTGCCTGGCCTCCAGTAGCTCGGTTCCTCGATAAATGCCAGGCACGGCGTGCCTAGCTGCCAGGCACGATCGTGCCTGGCCTCCAGTAGCTCGTAGGAAAAATACTCTTCAGGCACGGCGTGCCTAACTCCAGGCACGACCGTGCCTGACCCTATTCTTCACTTTTCCTTCGTTTTCTTGCTCCGAATGCTCCCGGATGCCTACGAGGTCGATCCAAATGCTCTTTCTTCACCAGAATTTCGTCGTGAATCTCCCGGTGGCCTTCAAATCTTCCAAATCTTTCTCGAATGCCTTCAAATCCTTCCCGAATGCCTCTCAAGCGCCGATTGCCGGACTCTAACTTCTTCAAATCAACTTCAAATGCAATGAAACTCGATCCAACGCCTGTTAAACATAACTTGAGCCAAAATTGAGACTTGCAACGCTTTAAAGCCAGGAAAATCATCAAAATCCGACCCGAACACGCATCAAATGCGTGTCTAAATACGGACTTATCAGACTCCCCCACACTTAAGCTTTTGCTTGTCCTCAAGCAAATCGAACAACGGGACTTACGATAATCACCACACGGAATTTAAAATAGTTAGCATACACACGTAGTTAAAGGGATATTCACAGGACAGACAATCTAAATCAAGAAAATTCTTCCCTAAACTACACCTTTGTACTCAAGCTAAACTATTTGACACAATTATTCACAACATCCTCAAAGTAATGACAGCATACACAAATAAACTAGCTACTGATCAGAAGGACTTGTGAATGTGATGGTGAATGGATAATAATAACAGTCCCTTTATTTTGAGAGATAGGAATATTCTAACAAAGACTCAATGCATTCAGGAACTTAAGGGCTATTCTTAGGAACAAGGAATTCAGTAGACCACAAATTAGGAACCATCATTTAAACCTATGCAAAGAGCAGACATGGTGTACAACTAAGCTAAACCGTCTCGACACATTTGTGCTTTAACGTATACTTGAAGTACGCGGAGGACTAAAGCTAATTTTTCAATAGCCTCCAAGTTCATTAATTTAGTTTAGTTTTCCTTGTCATGTTGGCACGAGAACGCCATTTCTTTCGAAAGATACCCAAGTCCCATCTTACGCTTTTTGACTGGGGTTCCCATTCCCTTTTTCGCAAAGTAAGAGGTCTAGCTAAATTAATTTTTCACCTTTTCGGATTCTCACTAGACATTACCCCATTCTAATCTCGGCCTCACCAAGGAAAAATAGCAATTAAAGTTCATTAATTTCCAAGTGAATCCATGCCTACAATGCAATCCTCGAAAGTATCAAATTCCTAACAAGTGACTGCTCTTACCCCATTTGGGGCATAGGAACAATGCCAAAAATGGCTCCTACACAAAATTCCCTAAACTTAACAAATTATTCCCTTAATTCCCTAAACATCAAAACTAAGTCAGAAATATTCACGGGTAAGGAAACAAGCCATTTGGCTATGGAGCTTAATTAATTGGGTAACAACGAACGGTCAGGCTCAAAATGGCTTCTCCTAAAGGGTTCTTTCAGGTGGGGTGGATGATTTATGAAAAATTAACTGGGTGACTAATGCCTTCATCCTCTCAACAACTAGATTATAGTGCAAACAATTTAAGTCTAAACACTTCAAAGATGTTCTAAAAGCATAGTCAAAATGCTAGCCATCTCACAAAGACACAGTTTAAAGAAAAATTTTCAAAAATTTTGCATGAATTTCCTATGAATATACAACTAACACCTGCGCATGCTAACTCTAACAAATCACATGTGACAACTACTGCCCGAATGCCCAATTCACTCCCCCACACTTAAACTTTGGCATCGCCCTCGATGACCAATTATGCATTATGTAATAGGGGTAAAGAGGAAAGGGGCACGCGTGCTCAAAAACAACTCAAGTTAACATTACGCATCGAGTAAAAAGAATCATGGAAACTCCCCTATCGCGTCGGTCGGTCAGGAACAGAACTGGGTCTTGAATCGCACGGCACATCAGTCATTAAGCTGCAACACATCATTAACACAAAGCAAAGCACAGAATAAAGAGTTAATGTGAAAGAGTGAGAGTGTGAGTGTGATAGTGTTTACGGTACAGTCATCCAACAATATAATGATACAGATGCTAGCAGAGGACAGTCTAAATGACATCTAATACTCGGGAGGGGGAGGGGGTGGATAGGCGTCAAAGAACGAACTCCAGCTAGTCTCCATGGAAGTGAGTCTCTCATCAATCCTTGTGTACTGAGACTGGAGCTGAGAATAATGGAGTGTCTGTTCCTCCCTCATCTCTCTGTAGAAGTCCTGCTGCTCGAAGCGCATCTGATCAAATCTCTCGTGCTGCTCCGCGGACAACTGCCGATACACAGCATCCTGATGCTCATGCATCCCCGCCCAAGAATCTGGAAAAGTTGTGCCGTAGGGGGGTGCATCGTATGGAACCTCGTGAGTAGCAGCCTCCATCTCTATCTCATCATCACCATCAACGTCATCATCATCATCATCATCCTCAGCCCGCTGTCCTCCTCCTGCTGCTGCTGCTGCTGCCGGCTGTGTCCTCCTCCTCGCCACGCCAGTGTTGACCTCGGGGAGCCGGGTCAAAGCAATAAAACTGGAGCTCTCCTCCATCCTCAGAAATCGGTCCCCGAACCCCATTCTCGTCAACATCCTCGTAATGAATGGGCCAACATAGATGGCCTTGATGTGGTTCGTGGCTTGGCGGTGGAGGAGTTTGGCTATGAGATAGTCCATGTGAGGCTTGCGGTTGTGGATCATACAATATAAGCAGAAGAGGTCAGTCTGAGTGACCTTACCGGCAACCTCGGCCTTGCCGGTGATGGTGGAGGAAAGGAGTGCGTGTATAATGCGGTACTGGCGGGGGTAAACTAGAGTGCTAGGGGACATCTTCGGTCTGTAAGTCCCGTCATCTCTCGTGATCGACTCCCAGAATGTCTGGCGGTCTACGCCTGGTGGAAAGTCTGTCAAAGAAGCCTCGTGCTGGCCGTCATCCTCAATCCCCGTAAAGCCCAGCACCTCCGCCATGGAGATGGCATGGTCCTCCTCGAATGCCCGGAACTTGATGACGGGCCTATGGTTATCAGCAATAGGGATGACCTTCGGCATCTTGAACGTTGCCAGCACCTCACAAGTAATCTCTCGATAGGTCATGTCACGGATCCCGAAAAACAAATGCCTCCACCACCCCCGTCTCAATAAGAACATCACGTCATCCCTCACTCCTGCCGCCGTGAGTGAGTCCTCATCCGGGAAGTAAAATGTGCCCATAGGCTTTTGCAGCAACTCCGTATGCTTCAGCTCGTCCCGCAGTTGCGGGAACCTTGGCTGGTACCGGCCGGTGTTGCCTCGGCTAGAGCCGGCACCTCCACCTCTAGTGTGCTTCTGCCTTGGCGCCATCTGTCAAAACAAATCCACACAAGAATTCCAACGGGGCTTCCAAGTGTTAGAATATACTTACAAAGTACAGCAATGACCCCGTCAGCAATTAATCAAACAAAAATATCATCATAGTAGAACAAACCCAAGTTTAACCAGAATAGTTGAAAAGTTTGAATTTTTATCAAAGAAAAGTTCTTTGAATAAAAGTTCAAATTTTCAACGACACACGGTATAAACAAGGTTACAAGGAAGCGTATTCATCACAATCAGTGTTTGTAGAATGGAGTTCCTCCCAAAAGAATTAGCAAGAATCAATTAGAATAGGAGAAGAACTCAATTCTCAAATTGGACAAAGTTTGGCCTAAAACTGGGGATTTATGCTCAAATGAACTCATCAACAAGGTTTCAACATCACAAGCAATAATTCATTCCTTAATTTAATCAACAAGCACAAAATCCCCAAATTTTTCTCACATTCAACAAGTTTCAACCCTAAATTGGCTAAAAAATTAGGGATTTCAATCAAAAGAGTCAAATTCATCAACAAAGAACATCAATAACATCAATACAAGCTTCAATTTAATCGTGGTGATGCAAATCCCTGATTTTAGAGCATAAGAATTTGAATTTCTAGAAAAGCTTGGAGAAACCTCCATTAATGGAGAGAAGAGAAGAAAAGAGAGGAAGAAGAAGATACCTTGGAGAAGAGAGAGAAGAGAGAGAAGAGAGAGGCGGTCGGGCTCGGTGGTGCGGCGGTCGCGGCGGACGCGGCGGTCGCGGTGGTGGGTCGGCGGTCGTGGCGGTGCTGCGTCGAAGGAGAAGGAGAAGGAAGGGTTGATTCTTTTGTTCGTTGGTTGCGTTGAGAGAAGGGGGGGAAGGTGTTGGGGTTTGTTTAAGTCGCGGGGGTAGTTCGGTCAAATCGCCCAGGCACGATCGTGCCTAGGCCAGACACGATCGTGTCTGGCAGGCAGTGGGCACGCTCCTCTCGCGTCCCAGGCACGATCGTGCCTCCAGCCAGACACGATCGTGCCTGGCTGGCAGTAGGCTCGCGTTGTTTCCCCCTTTGCAGGCACGATCGTGCCTGCCCAGGCACGACCGTGCCTGCCCAGGCACGACCGTGCCCGGCCAAAATCCAATTTTTTTATTTTTTGTGATTTTTGTGGGTTTTTTTGAAAAACAACAAAACTAAACAAAATAAAAACAAATTAAGCTCGGGTTGCCTCCCGAGAAGCGCTATTTTTAACGTCGTTTGCCCGACGCAACTATGCACTCAGCTCTCTAAATTCGTGACAAAGGTCACCTCACGCTCGCGTTCTAGCGGTCCTCCGTAGTATTTCTTCAGGTGATGGCCGTTAACTTTAAAACGGCCCTTCTCAGGATGATTAATCTCAACAGTTCCATACGGAAAAACTTCGCTCACTACAAAAGGACCGGACCATCTAGACTTCAACTTTCCTTTAAAAATCTTCATTCGGGGATTGAATAGCAGAACTTGATCCCCCTTACAAAACTCTTTTCCCTGTTTAATGTGCCGATCATGATAGGCTTTGGTACGCTCCTTACTAATTTTAGAGTTCTCATAGGCCATAAGCCTCCACTCGTCCAACTCGTTGAGCTTCCAAAGCCGTTCACGACCCGCCAAAGACAAATCCTTATTCAACATTTTCAAGGCCCAGTATGCCTTATGCTCTATCTCTACCGGAAGGTGGCACGCCTTCCCATAAACCAAGTGAAACGGAGTAGTGCCAATGGGTGTCTTATACGCTGTACGCAGTGCCCACAGCGCATCATCTAGCTTATCAAACCAATCCTTCCTATGGGTCTCAACAGTCTTCTCAAGGATGGTCTTAATGTCCTTATTCGAGTTCTCAACTTGGCCACTAGTTTGAGGGTGATAAGGGACGCCCCCTTTATGAGTGACCCCGTACTTTGCCAAAAGGCGAGTCATCGGGTCATTCCTAAAGTGGGTACCCCTGTCACTTATCAACACTCGTGGCACTCCAAATCTAGAAAATAACTTCTTCAGAAAACGAATCACAACTCGAGCATCATTTGTGGGCAGAGCTTCAGCCTCAACCCACTTGGAGACATAATCCACAGCAACCAGAATGAATTTATTACCTTTAGAACCCGGGAACGGTCCCATGAAGTCAATGCCCCAAACATCAAATACCTCACAAGCCAATATAAAATTCTGGGGCATTTCATCCCTCTTGGTAACCGGCCCGGTGCGTTGACACCTGTCACATTCCTGCACAAACGTTAGAGCATCTTTAAACAACGTGGGCCAGAAGAAACCACATTCCAACACCTTACGAGCTGTCCGGTTAAAAGAATAGTGTCCCCCAGTCGGTCCGGAGTGACAATGTTTGAGAATCTCAACTCCTTCACTCAGGGGAACACATCTTCTAACAACCTGATCAGCACAAATACGAAACAAATATGGTTCCTCCCAGAAATAGTACTTCAAATCAGAAAAAAATTTCCTTCGTTGATGAGGTGTATAATCAGAAGGAACAACACCCCCAACAAGATAGTTGGCGATGTCAGAAAACCAAGGCACCTCATCAACGATCCTCAACAGTCTCTCATCAGGAAAAGTACCCTCAATATCTCTCTCACTCAGGGAATCAAGAAAGGGGTTTTCTAATCTACTCAAATGATCAGCCGCTAAATTCTCAGCCCCTTTCTTATCCCTAATCTCAATATCAAACTCTTGGAGTAGTAATATCCACCGAATCAATCTAGGCTTAGCATCCACTTTTTGCATCAAATATTTAAGAGCAGAATGATCGGTGAATATCACTACCTTAGACAAAATCAGATAAGGACGAAACTTGTCAAGAGCAAACACAACAGCAAGCAATTCTTTCTCGGTGGTAGTGTAGTTTTCTTGGGCACTATCGAGAGTTTTAGAAGCATAAGAAATAGGCTGAAAATGTTTCTCTCGACGCTGCCCAAGAACGGCTCCTACTGCAAAATCACTAGCATCACACATAATCTCAAAAGGCAAAGACCAGTCAGGAGCTATTACCACCGGTGCCTTGACCAGTTTCTCCTTCAAACACTCAAAAGCCTCTAAACACTCCTTTGAGAAGTCAAACGGTGTGTCCTTCTCAAGGAGCTTGGTCATGGGTCGGGCTATCTTAGAAAAGTCCTGGATGAACCTACGGTAAAAACCTGCGTGGCCTAGAAAACTCCTAATGGCACGGACTGAAGTAGGGGGAGGTAATTTAGAAATCACATCAACCTTAGCCGGATCAACCTCAATCCCCCTACTTGAAATCTTATGCCCTAGGACCACTCCCTCACTAACCATGAAGTGGCACTTCTCCCAGTTAAGTACCAAATTCACCTCTCGACACCTAACCAGGACTTTCTTCAAGTTCTCTAAGCACTCATCAAAAGTATCACCATACACAGAAAAGTCATCCATGAAAACCTCCATAAACTTCCCAATGAAATCCCCAAAAATAGCAAGCATGCATCTCATAAAGGTAGCAGGGGCATTACATAATCCAAACGCCATCCTCCGATAAGCAAAGGTACCGAATGGACATGTAAAAGTGGTCTTATCCTGGTCCTCGGGGGCTATGGGGATCTGGAAGTATCCCGACATCCCGTCAAGGAAACAGTAAAACTTATGCCCTGTTAGCCTCTCTAAAATCTGATCAATGAAGGGGAGGGGGAAGTGGTCCTTCCGGGTGGCGGCATTCAACCTTCGGTAATCAATGCAAACCCGCCATCCGGTGACCGTACGTGTAGCAATCAACTCATCTTTATCATTCCTAACCACAGTCATCCCCCTTTCTTGGGAACCACCTGGGTCGGGCTGACCCAAGGGCTGTCTGAAATTGGATAAATAATTCCTACATCTAACAGACGGATGACTTCCTCCCTGACTACCTCCTGCATATTAGGATTCAGTCTCCTTTGTGGCTGCACTACCGGTTTAGCATTATCTTCCATCAAAATTTTATGAGTGCAGAAAACAGGACTAATTCCTTTCGTGTCAGAAAGTTTCCGGGCTAGAGCTTCCCTTTGTTCACAAAGTAAGTCAAGACATGCAGATTTTTGAAATGGCTCAAGCCCGGATGCAAGAATAACAGGGAGGTCACGACTATCATCTAGAAACGCATACTCAAGGTGGGAGGGAAGAGGCTTTAGATTTAATGGAGAAGGAGTAACAATAGAAGAATCAGTCTGACAGTCTTCCTTCTCCACCTTATCTAAGTTGTCTTCCTTACCCTTCACATCACTAGCATCACTTGAGTCCTCCTCCCCACCAAGCATAAGACAATCAAAACTAGGGAGGAGCTCAAGATCCTCTGCTGACAAACTATCATCCAAAAGAAGATCAAAGAAGGCTTCATCAGAAAGCATGTTAGGAATGCAATCCTCCACCAAAGAATCAACCACATCCATGTAAAAACACTCACCACTATCTTGACAGGGCCTCTTCATTATTTTGGACATGTCAAAGGTGGCAGACTCATCCCCAACGCGGAGGACAAGCTTACCGTCTCCAACATCAATAAGTGCTCGGGCAGTTGCCAAGAATGGTCTGCCCAAAATCAATGGTACTTCCCGATCCTGATCCATGTCCAAAATAACAAAGTCCACCGGAAAAATAAATTTGTCCACTTTAACCAACACGTCTTCAATAATCCCTTGGGGATATTTGACTGAACGATCAGCCAACTGAATGCACATACGTGTAGGTTTAAGTGGACCGAGTGCAAGCTTTTCATATAAAGCAAGAGGCATCAAATTAATGCTTGCACCCAGATCAGCCAGGGCCCTATCAAAAGTAAGATCTCCTATAAAGCAGGGAATAGTAAAAGAACCTGGATCCTTAAGTTTCTTCGGTAGATCTGTCCGTATTACAGCTGAGCACTCCTCATTAAGCGTCACAGTAGACGCTTCTTCTAGCCTCCTCTTGTTCGTGAGCAAATCCTTCATAAACTTCGCGTACTTCGGCATCTGAGCTAGTGCATCCACGAATGGTAAGTTAATCTGCACTTGTTTCATGAGATGCAGAAATTTACCAAACTGGTCACTATCGTTCTTCCTAGTCAATCGCGCCAGATAAGGGAGAGGTGGGGTGTAATTCTTGACCGGAACGGGCTGTTTTGGTGCAGCCGCCACCTCTCTTCCCTCATCTTTCTCCTTTTCTTCCTCCCGGACAGCCGGTTCAACTTGAACTTCATCGGGCTTCTTTGTTGTGGCAGCAGGTTCCAACTCTTTTCCACTCCTCAAGGTGACTGCCTGAACATGTTCTCTTGGGTTTGGTTCAGTATTACTGGGGAGGGATCCCTGAGGCCTCTCAGATAAAGCCTTAAAGATCTGCCCCAATTGAGTCTCTATGTTATTCATCCTTGAGTCCGCCCTCAGTTGATTTTGTGCTAATTTGTTGAGCACTTCTTCCATGCTAGAAAATTTTTGCTCAGTCTCCTTTCTGAAGCTTCCTTGTGCCGGTTGAGGAGCTTGTTGTTGGCCTTGAGGTATCTGGGGCTGATTATAGTTTCTAGACTGCTGCTGATTTCCTTGCCCGTATTGCCCATGCTGCTGCTGTCCGTAGGGCTGATTGTAGTAGCCCTGACGCTGATATACATCGCATCTACTTGCTCTACTCCAGGGGCTGCCGAGTGTGCCATCATCGTGCATTCATGCGGCGAATGGAGTCCCCCACACATAGTACAAGAGGGACTAATAGGAACAGGGGCTACCATATTCACACTGGGCACCGAGAGAGCAAGTTCCGTCTTCTTTTGATTGTCTTGCACTGTAGTAGCAAGCTTCTGAATCAAACTGGTCAAAACATCTACCCTTGCAGAAAGGGCAGAATTCTCACTGATCTCGTACAATCCCGGGGCCTTCTGGTGAGGTGTGTCCCGAGAACTGTACCATGAAGCATTATTAGTCACAATCTTCTCCACTAATTCTTCCGCAACCTCAGATGGCAACTGAGGAAAAGCTCCACCTCCCAAAGCATCAAGCATCATCTTTCCTTCATTGTTGAGTCCACTGTAGAAACAAGATAGAACCTCACAATCAGTCATCTTGCCTTGAGGGCAAGCTCTTCTCAGCACCTTGAATCTCTTCCACGCCTCAGCTAGTGTCTCCAAAGAACCTTGCTTGAATTCCTGTAGCTGTTTCTTCAACTTTATGGCCTTTGATGTTGGGAAGTATTCTTTTATGAAGGCCTTGTGCAGCTGATCCCAAGTCTGAATGTGGTGATGTGGATTGCTATCCAACCACCTCTGCGCGTCATCCCTCAAAGAGAAAGGGAATAGTAACATCCGTACCTGATCATCATCTAGCCCAGGAATCTTGAAAGTCTGGCACATCCTCAGAAATTTGGTAATGTGTGCCACTGGATCTTCCGTAGGGCTTCCTCCGAACTGATTGTTTAGGACCATATTGATCACCGCCGGCTTGATCTCGTAACGGGGTGCAGTAATTCCCGGTACCTGAATACTGTCATACTCTGTGATCTCGGGGGCTAGGAAGTCTGCAATGCTCTCTCCTTGATAGAGCGGATTGTCATGAGGGACATAGTTCTGGTATGGAGGAGCTTGATATCTCGGCTGATGAACTGGTTGGGGTCTAATGGGTTGTGGACGGATGATATTTGGATGAGGTTGGGGCTGATGGAATTGCTGATATTGGGGTTGGAAAGGCTGATTTTGTGGCTGAGTAGGGGGTGGATTTTGTGTGACTGGCAGTTGGTTCTGTCTGGGCTGGAAGACTGGATTATTTTGCCCTAGACCTTGCATCCCAAAAGTTTGATTTTGAAAAGTGGTTTCGGGAGCAATAGAAGTATTTTGAAAGAGCTGATAAAGTGGTGGAAGATTTAGTTGTGGAGTGGACTGATTTTGGGGGAAGAATGGGGTACGAAGATTTTGATACCCCGGATAAGGTCTAGGTGAATTTTCTTGTGAAGACTGGGGAGAGGTATTAACATAAAAATCCAGATTACCAGAAGTGGTTTGAACCTCAGACGTCCCAGCTATTCCAGATGCGGATGGTTGATTCATGGTCGCTTTCTATTCTCTAAAGGCCTTGCGGTTCTGCTTAGCTAGCTTCTCGATCTCAGGATTAAGAGGGACTAGTGATTCTCCCTTCTTAGAGCGTGTATGCATAAACAGATCTGACCAGCAAGGTTAGCAGACAAAAATCCTACGAAAAACTAAAACAAGTCGCTAAAATTAATTAACCCTTAAATCCGACACCCTCCCCGGCAACGGCGCCAAAAACTGATGTGTGTTTTCTCGCACTTAAAAAGGATGTAGTAAAGTGGTGAAAAGTACGAGTATCGTCTCCACAGGGACGGACAAAAGGGAAATAAAGATTAACTAAACTTAGCGATTAAAAAGAAATAAATAAAATAAAAGTGCAATTGTGCGAGATTGGTTGATTGATTAAATTAAAACTAATGCTAATGAGCGAATAAAAAGATTTGGTTTTCCTTAATTAACGACGAAGGGAACAAGAATTGATTCCGGGGTTAACCAGATATCTGGCAGAACAGGCCTAATCACATGAATTTAATTTAATTGAGCCTAGCTAATCATTACTAAGTTCTTACCGCTCTCGCGGCGTAGAGTACAATAATTTAGGGGTCCAGGCTGATCTCTCATGCGACAAGATCCTAAATTATTGCCAAAACGAGCGAGCTTACGGCCCCTTAATCGCTACTAATCTCTTAGCGAACGATTAAGTGTGTGTGAATGTGTCCTAGAACAAATTAGATCTCTCTTAATTTATTCTATAAGCAATTGTAATTCTAGTGGCCATCTAGGTTACAAGAGATATCAGTTAAATTATTCATACACAAATTAAACGGCATTCATGCAATTAAACCGACAAGAATCTAGCCATCAATCATGATTAACCCCTTCATCAACCCCAAATCCCTAATTAAACTACTCACGCCTCATAATTGACGAATCAAAAGAATTGGGATGAATAGAATAAATTGTCATTAATTAAAGAATTGAACTTACAAAGAATCCCAGGTTCTTGGATTAAACAACGTAAAAACGCAGGTAAAACTCGTCCCTAGGCCTTTCTCCAAAGTTCGTAACCCCAAAAAGTGGGTATGGAGGTCTTATTTATAGAAAACAACGAATTCGGGTCGAATTAGGACAAATCGCGGCCAGGCACGATCGTGCCTGCGACCGTGCCTGCGGAAGAAGCCCGTAATTCGCGTCCAGGCACGGCGTGCCTAACTGCCAGGCACGATCGTGCCTGGCCTCCAGTAGCTCGGTTCCTCGATAAATGCCAGGCACGGCGTGCCTAGCTGCCAGGCACGATCGTGCCTGGCCTCCAGTAGCTCGCAGGAAAAATACTCTTCAGGCACGGCGTGCCTAACTCCAGGCACGACCGTGCCTGACCCTATTCTTCACTTTTCCTTCGTTTTCTTGCTCCGAATGCTCCCGGATGCCTACGAGGTCGATCCAAATGCTCTTTCTTCACCAGAATTTCGTCGTGAATCTCCCGGTGGCCTTCAAATCTTCCAAATCTTTCTCGAATGCCTTCAAATCCTTCCCGAATGCCTCTCAAGCGTCGATTGTCGGACTCTAACTTCTTCAAATCAACTTCAAATGCAATGAAACTCGATCCAACGCCTGTTAAACATAACTTGAGCCAAAATTGAGACTTGCAACGCTTTAAAGCCAGGAAAATCATCAAAATCCGACCCGAACACGCATCAAATGCGTGTCTAAATACGGACTTATCACCATTATTTTTATTTTTGGAGCTTTTTGCATGCTCCACCACGTTGGCCTTGGCGCCATGAACAATTGGGAGTTTCCCATCGTTCTTCCGGTTATCCTCTTCAATCCGTAGACGGAGGATCAGTTGCTCCAAGTTCATTTCCTTTCGCTTATGCTTAAGGTAGTTCTTGAAATCCTTCCAAGCTGGCGGCAACAAATGAATAATTGATGCCACTTGGAACGACTCACTAACTGTCATTCCTTCATCTCGAATTTCGTTGAAGATCATTTGCATCTCCTCAACCTGACTCAAGACCGTCTTCGAATCCACCATTTTAAAATCAAGGAATCGACCAACAACAAATTTCTTTGCGCCGGCATCCTCACTTTTATACTTGTGGTCCAAAGCATTCCATAGCTCCTTAGCTGTAGCTAATTTGCTATACACGTCGTACAAAGCATCGTGCAGCCCGTTCAACACGTAGTTTCGGCATAGGAAGTCAGAATGCTTCCAAGCTTCAACCGCGTTGAAAGATTGCGCATCCACCTCACCCCCAGTTACAACCGGCGCGTCCTCGGTCAAGAAACGTGCAAGACCGAGAGTAGTGAGATAGAAGAGCATCTTTTGCTGCCACCTCTTGAAGTTTAACCCATTGAATTTCTCGGGTTTCTCCACAGAGTTGCTTGGCACGGTGTAACACCCCCAAAATTTCCCACCCAAAAATAATACTTTATTCAAAAGAAATATCAACTTTGTTTGAAAACCTCAGAGTTATGCAGCGGAAAACCAAAAGGGAAATCGGGTGTTACCGCCACACTCGGTTCTCCCTTAACAGAGTGCACAGGCTAATCACCACAAAAATAATTAAACTCAATAATTGTCTTGAAAATTTAATTAAGCTACAATGTTATCTACTAATTACATTTCCTCTAGCGGAAGCTCTCTCGTAATCAACATCATCAGCAAAGCATTACCTGTACAAAATCAAGTACAGAAAAAAAAGAAAAGAAAACAAAAATTAGCAACAATGCTAAGTAAGTTCCACCTAACCCCATAAAAATATATAATTTAATATTTTTGGAAAACATTTTGGAGGAAAAAAAAAATCTTTTCAAAACAATTTATGTCAATCATAAGTAAAACAATACTTATAAAACGTAATTCACTAGTAAAATAATAGTACTTCAAATATAAGTATATATTTCCAAACCACAATAATTACCAAATATACCTAAAACCACCAAATATTATTACAATAATCCCAAAGCATAACTCAAACTCCAAATATTCATCTCAAAATACTTATAAATAATTATAAACGATTTTCAACATAATCAAACCGAATCAAATCCAAAATATACTTGTACTCTAAAAACCCAAGAATAATGTAATAACTCAATTCAACTCAAATCCAATCCAAGTATAATCCAATCCAATAATCCAACAATTCAAATCAATCCAATACAATTCAATTCCACCACAAACTCAATCAAATAATATAATATTCACCTCAATCCCAATATATCAAGTTCACCTCAAAGTCTCCAAAACCAATCCAATCAAAGTCCGGTGGAAGCCGAACTCTTACCTTAAGTGTGCACACCCTCTAAAAGGGATTCCAAGCCCTCCGAGTAGTAAGAAGTCCGAGTAGTCGGGATTTTTCTACCAACTACACTACAATTTAGCTGGGATACTCCGCTTTTGGGAAGTACCCCTGGTGGATTTAGACTTATAGCCATTACCACTCACCAATACCACATTTATCCGGATGTGGCAAACCGACACCACAGATTTCTCTGGGTGCTCACCAAAAATCACAATTCATTCTCAGAGTTCCAAAACAATGTCACAACCTTAACCAAAACGGATATGAAATCCAAACTCCACAAAATAGTTCACAATGTAAAATATTAACTCCAACAAATTACACTCATATGTACCATACATAAAAATGTCACCAAAGGGCCAAAGTATAAAATACTTTATAAATAGCTCAAATCTCAATCACAACTAATACATAAATGCAATTGCTAGAAATCTCATCAAATACTCAAGTATATCAAATGAATAATCATAAATAGGCAAAAGATATAATTTTGGTTGACGTGGAACTTACCTCAAACTCCAAGTACACATAGCAGAATTCTTCTATCTTGCTCCTCACAAATATATCTACCTTCTATGAATATTAAAATTCTAACATCAATATCTTATCCAACTATAGTTTATTCCCTCTACCCTTTATTTATAAAATACTCCGCATTCACTATAGTTTATTTATACGTAGTTACTCATACCTATTATTTTGTTATTGTTCACTTTCTATAAAGTGGCCCATGCTTGTTAAAGAATAAAAAAAAAAAGAACCCAGTCCATAACAGGAGCAGACTTACGTACATAGCAGTTCGCTCTTAGTCATACTCGGCCGATGTGCGCAGGTGGGCTCTCCGGCGGCAACGATAGGTCAGTTCGGGTAGTGGCGGTCTCGATTTCATCCTCTGGTGGCGGTGGCAGCACACGACGGTGTCACTGGCGAGCAACGGCCTTGAGACTTCCTTCCCCGGCTATATCTCTCCGGCTTTATATTCTTATTCCGGCAATCTGCGATTTCAACTACGGTGAGTTCGCTTCATTCTCCGTCTTCTGGTCAACGAATTGGTCAGTTGGGCGTACGTTTGTTGACTTAATTTTCATCTCGGCGACGCATTGGATGTTCACTCTATATGAACGAAGAGATTTGCGCAGGCATATATATATACGGAGGTTTGATACGTGCAGGTTAGCTTCGGAGTATACGATGTACAATATTCGGAGTATATATATCGGTGTCCCCGGATGATTCTAGACTTAGGGTTTCATGCGTGATAATCTGCAGCCCTATAATGCTCGTAGGAACCAAATATACAGATCAGATGCCTCATTTGGGCCGTTCGAATTCGAATAGTCGCAAAGGTTATTGCTAACCGATAGGTATTATGCGTGCCATGATTATCAAGTACATTAATTTATCAAAATACGAATATGGTCTTCATTTTGTAAGTATACACGTAAGTATTAAGTGGATATATAATGTGTGTTTAGTTGTGTCACTAAAAAAACGTATCGTTTTAATGTGTTGTATATTTTATGAATTTAACCAACTCCCCAAAAGTCACTAAATTTTATTAGCGAAATTCTATCTGATTAAAAATATTATTTATTTCATTTTATTTTATAGTAGTTGAATTATTCATGATTTATTTTTATTTTATTTTATGTTATATAAATTTTCAGGGTGTCACACACGGTCACCATAGGGATAGCCCTTTGGTTGACCAAAGTAGATGCACCACGTAGTGAACTATTGTTCATCGGAGCTCCGCTTTCAGAGTGATTGTCGTTCAGAACATTCTGCCCAACACCAATCTCGTTTTCTTGAGAAGTCATTTTCGTTTTTCTTAACGTTTTTTCGAAAGCCCAAAAAAATTAAGTTCGTTCACCAAGGTGACAAACTACAAGTTTTAAGATTGTATACCGCAGTATAACAATCAACAAATACGTTTTAAGATTGTATCCGTATGATACAAGCTTAGCAACAAATATGTTTTAAGATTGTTGGGTGTGTTTCGGAAAATAAAGAAAATTAATTAAAATAAATTAATTAAATAAAATGACTAGAGACAAACAAGAAAGGAGATGAAGCAGAATTAGTCAAAGCTCGTGCTACGCACGATGTCCTTAAAACGTATTTGTTGCCTCCCACGGTGCTAGGAGCGTTGCAACAATCGTTTCCCAGGATACGATGACTACGAACTAATGTTTGAGCACACAAACAAGAGTTCCAGCGAACGAGAACACAGGCTGAACACAGAAGGAATTTGGAGATTGCTAGCAGTGTGTTTTTAGAGGTGCAAAAGAGTGTATCAATTCGTGTAAGAACGTGTCTTGTTGCAAACCACCTGCCAGCCTTTATATAGGAGGATTTGTTGTGTGTAAATGGTGAATTAATGGACCTGAACGTTGGACATCAATGACCAGTCCGTTGGGCATTGAATCGTCCATGAACTGTCCATTTAACGCTGCATTAAAAGATAAGAACATTGGGCATTAATTGTTGTAACGTTTCAGAAGCGCGACAGAAGACCTCCACCAGAACACCCCGGGAGGGGTTCTGTTCGGAGGCCAATCAGAAGACCCCTAGAGGGGTTCTGTCACGAGGCCACCAGAACACCAACGAGGTGTTCTGTTTCGTATCTCTTGAGAGATAGATTTTTGGACGACATTCGTGTCCGCAGGTCGCCCGCGCACGCAAGTCGCGGTTTTTCTTCTACGAATTCGGGATTTGCACCCCCCTGCGCGCGTGGAAAGAGACTTTACCCTAAGGAATCTTAACTCCTTAAGGGGAGAGTCCCTTTATAAAGGGTTGCAAATCCCTTGGGTTTTCCGGTGTGGGAAATTAACACACTAGAAACCCATCCTTTTTCCCTTCTAACGGGTAAACTTCGAAAAACAATTTCTCATTCACCCGTTATCCATTTTGAGCGTACCATATATCGAATTGTAGCCCTAAGCAAGGACAATCCGAAACCACTTTGACCCGACCCAAATCGGAAGTGGACCCCACTCAAAAAATTGCCCCAAAATAGCCATTTAATGCAATTTTTCACACATTTTTCCAACATTTCCTTCTTGATCCAATGGTCAAAGCTTCCGTCAAGGTGGATTAAGAACTGATTCATTTCTTAAAAATGAGTGTTAAACAGCCTCCTCAAAGTGCTAGCTCAATCCCTAACCGTTGATACGAAAACAACCCCTAGAATGGGTGTTTTCCGGCGAGCTCGTTTAATAGTTTTTCCAAGATTTGCTCTAAGTTAGTATCTAACCTTTACATCAATAAAATAACTTTATAAGGACATAATATACACTTGGAGTAGTGTATAATGGTTCCACCAATCGTTCATATCATTTGGAAAATGAAAGGAAAGGTTTTGGGGTTAAAACTCACTTTAGAAGAGTAAATCCGTTTCTGCGAGGTTGTGTTTTTCTCGGACGATTTGGAAGCCTTCCACCACTCCGATTTATGAAAACCAAACTTTCACGGATTCCTCGTCTTGAGAGATTTCTTTAGGTATCTTATACTACTTATTTGGACGAGCGAAGCTCAAGATATGGATCAAACAAGCAGCACTACGTACTGAAGAACGAACCTGCGGACAGCTTTCTTCTCTATCTCTTGAGTTGTGTGGATCCTTTTTGCTCTCTTATCCTTTGGGGTTCGTATGGGGTGTGTGGAGGTGTCTAAGATCTCTCTAAAATGATAATTTGGCATGTGGAATGCAAGGGAGCATGGGAGATATTTGGTTTGCAATCAAATATGGGGTGGACCTCCCCCTTTTTGTTTTGGGAAAATGGAAACTAATAATCCAACCTTTTAGCGGTCTTCTTTTAATAATCCGACCTTTTCGTTATTCATGAATAATCCAACCTTTGCACCTCATCTTCATTCATTGATCCCCGACCGGTTGATGACCTGCTATTCCTAGTTATTTTCTTATATCTGCAAACTATTATACCATAAATTCCACCTTTCACAAAGATAATATTTTGCAAAGATAAGAAAATAACTTGTAATAGCAGGTCATCAACCGGTCAGGGACCAGTGAATGAAGATGAGGTGCAAAGGTTGGATTATTCATGAATAACGAAAAGGTGGGACTATTAAAAGAAGACCGCTAAAAGGTTGGATTATTAGTTTCCATTTTCCCTTTTGTTTCTCTTGGAGTTGTTTGAGTATATGAGCCAAAAGCTTGCCCCATATAGTCATATCACCTCTTTTCCTTTGTCTTGCAGGTACCAAGGTCATGTGGAATGGTTCCCAATTGATCCCATTCAATTTGGGGTCCAAAATATCTACCAATACTTCCAAAAATGGAAAGATGGATCCTATTGTTTTATCTTTGTCATGAGATGTCTTTTTGTACACATTGTAATTTATATAGACCAAGTCAACTCCCTACATCATATTATTGATCTCCAATATGTGTAGGATCATCCCAATAATTTACATGATGAATATTATAGAAGAAACAACCTACTCCCATTATTTAACTCAATAATGTCAAAGATGGGACCATAGGTGTTTGTATTCTTCCCAAATCATCATATCACTCATTTTGACATTATCATTCATATTATTGGACTACTAGCCGTGTGGGTTACCCTCAAGTGGGCTAAGGGCGCCACTCTTGAATACTTACTATTTTTAGCACGTTGAACCCAAAATGATGTTTGGGCCGCCCGACCTTCCTTAGTTGCATCAAAAGGTTATGTATCATTATTTAGATAAAGTTGGGCTCTTATATTTATTTAGATGGCCCAAATAAGTATTTGAAGGCCCATCATTAATATACGAGCTCAAATGGTAAAATATTCAAACACGCATTACACGAATCATTAATCGTTTCGCACTCGTTTGACAATAGGAAGTTCAATACATAAACTTTGAATTTTAAATTGAATTTCAAGGACATTTGGGTGCGGTGTCACAAGTTCACCCCCCCTCCCCCCCCCCAACAGGAATTTCGTCCTCGAAATTCACAACTTTACTCAACTAGGAAAGCATATTGCTTCCTCATTAAAGCCTCTGTTTCCCACGTCTCTTCTTCAACTTGATCACTTTTCCAAAGGATTTTAACAATTGGAACTTCTTTACTCCTCAGTTCCTTCACCTTTCTATCAATGACCTTAATCGGTTGTACAGCGTAGTTCAAATCCTCATGTACCTCTACAGGCGGCATTTCCAATACGTGAGAGGGATCATGTACATACTTCTTAAGCATGGACACATGAAATACATTATGCATCTTCTCTAACTCCGGAGTTAACTGTAGGCGATATGCTACGGCCCCAATTCTCTCTAGAATTCTGAATGGACCTATGTAGCGTGGATTAAGCTTTCCTCGGCTTTGGAATCGAATGATTCCTTTCCAAGGAGAAACTTTAAGAAACACCTCGTCATCAACCTTAAACTCCAAGGTTCTCCGACGCTTATCGGCATAGCTCTTCTGTCTGTCCTGAGCCGTCTTGAGTCTTTCTCGAATCAACTTCACCTTTGACTTGGTGATCTCAACCAGCTCAGTACCCTCGAGTTTGGCCATGCCAACCTCGTCCCAGCATAACGGTGTATGACACCTCCTCCCATACAATGCCTCGTATGGAGGCATGCCGATGCTTGCCTGATAACTGTTGTTATAGACAAACTCCACAAGTGCTAAGTGGTTGTCCCAACTTCCTTGGAACTCCAATGCACAAGCCCTCAGCATATCTTCTAAGATCTATATGACTCTTTCAGACTGCCCATCCGTCTGTGGGTGGAAAGCAATACTGAACTTCAACCTCGTTCCCATAGACTCCTGAAATTTTGGCCAAAAAACGTGATGTGAATCGTAGGTCTATCGGATACAATGGTCACTGGAACCCCATATAGCCTCACGATCTCATCCGTATATAATTTGGCTAACCTCTCAAGTGAGTAGGTAGTGTTGATAGGTAAGAAGTGTGCACTCTTTGTGAGCCAATCTACAACAACCCAAACTGCATCATGGTTCCTGATTGTCCGTGGTAAACCTACCACAAAATCCATAGTCACGTGTTCCCACTTCCATTCAGGAATGGAAAGTGGTTGTAATAAGCCTGCTGGATGCTGATGTTCTGCCTTAACTTGCTGACAAGTAAGGCATCGACTGATGTATTCGGCTATTTCCCTCTTCATACCAGACCACCAGTAACTTTCTTTCAAATCACGGTACATTTTCGTGCCCCCCGGGTGCATGGCATAGGCCGATGAATGAGCCTCCTCTAAGATGGACTTTCGGAGCTCATCATCTGACTTTAAACACACTCGGTCATGAAATAACAAGAGACCATCATCTCTTTCCTTGAAATCCTCCATCGGTCCCGCTTGCATGCGTTCTCGGACCTTCATAAGTTCTGCGTCAGTCTTTTGACCCTTCTTGATCTCATCAAGTAAGGTCGGTCTCACCTCAAATCGTGCCAATAAGGCACCATCGCTAGATACCTCCAATTGGGCTCTCAATGCCTTCAAACTAGTCAGCAATGCCCAAGACGAACTCTTCCGACTGAGGGCATCTGCTACCACATTTGCCTTACCTGGATGGTACTCAATAACTAGATGGTAATCCTTTATCAACTCTTTCCACCGTCTCTGTCTCATGTTTAACTCCTTCTGAGTAAACACGTATTTCAAGCTCTTATGATCAGTGTATATGTGACATGTCTCCCCGTAGAGATAGTGTATCCATATTTTCAATGCAAACACCACTGCTCCCAGCTCTAAATCATGAGTATGTTAGTTCACCTCATGCTCCTTCAATTGTCGTGAAGCATAAACAATTACCCTCCCCATCTGCATCAACACACATCCAAACCCTTGGATGCTCGCATCACTATAGACATCGTACCCCATACCCTGTTTGGGTAATGCAAGTACTGGTGCCTCGGTTAACCTCTTCTTCAGTTCTAAGAACCCCTTCTCACATCGATCATCCCATACAAACTTAGCCCCTTTTCGAGTGAGCTTCGTCAATGGCGATGCCAAGACTGAGAACTTTTCCACAAATTTTCTGTAGTATCCCGCTATCCCAACCAAGGAAGCTACGAATCTCTTTCACGTTTTTAGGCCTTTTCCATTCTGTAATAGCCTCGATCTTTTTGTTATCCATGGCAATGCCTGACTCAGAAACTACGTGCCCAAGAAAGCCAATCTCTTTAAGCCAAAACTCGCACTTAGAGAACTTGGCGTAAAGTTGCTTCTCTCGTAGTGTTTCAAGAACCAGAACCAAGTGCCGCTCACGTTCTTCTTCACTCCTTGAGTAAATCAAGATGTCATCTATGAACAAGATCACAAATTGGTCCAAGTATTTATGAACTACTCGGTTCATCAAGTCCATGAACGCCGCTGGGGCGTTAGTTAGCCCAAACAGCATAACCAAGAACTCAAAGTGACCATACCTCGTGCGAAAAGCACTTTTCGGTATGTCACTTTCCTTGATCTTCAGTTGATGATATCCTGACCTCAAGTCAATCTTTGAGAATACTGTTGCTCCACGGAGTTGGTCAAACAAGTCATCAATCCTAGGTAGCAGATACTTATTCTTGATGGTAGCCTTGTTCAACTGCCGGTAGTCAATGCACATTCGTAGAGTACCATCTTTCTTTTTCACAAAAAGGACTGGTGCTCCTCACGGTGAATAGCTCGGTCTAATGAATCCGTTATCCAATAGCCCTTGCAATTTGGTTTTCAATTCATTAAGTTTAGCAGGTGCTATCCTATATGGCGGTATGGAGATTGGTTTGGTACCGGGCTCGACCTCGATCACAAATTCAATCTCCCTATCAGGTGGAAGCCTCGGTAGGTCTTTAGGGAAAACATCCGGGTACTTACAAACCACCCTCACATCATCGATGTTCGTTTCCTCTTTGGTTTCGTCGACCACGTATGCTAGATATGTGTGACATCCCTTTCTCATCATACTTCTCGCTCTCACGGCGGATATGATACAGCTGTTTGATTTGCCTCGATCCCCCTCGAAGTGTAGGGTGTTCCCATCATTGCCTTCGAGCTCTAAAACCTTGGTGTAGCAATCTACCCTAGCATGATGCTTTTCTAGCCAATCCATCCCTAGGATTACATCGAATTCCATCATACTCAGCGGTACGAAATCACACGTCAAGGTTTGGCCATCGATTTCCACCTCATAAGATGGATAGTATCTAGTTCTTTCAACGTCGTCCCCTAGTGGTGTTGATACCACCGGGGTTTGCGTCATTGGTATGGATTGTATCTCTAAGCCCTCGACAAACGCCTCACTCACGAATGAACGTTGCGTCGCGGTGTCTATAATGATTCGTGCATTCTTCCCATAAATCTTTAGTGTTCCTACATTTATATGTCCTGTGAGATACCTTTCCGACCATTCATATACATTCATAGAGGTTTATTATGTTCACACATGTGTTTGGGATCAAGAACGGGTCATAACGTTGCAATACGGCGCCAAAAAGTCGACTTTGGGCTGCCCAGGTGCCATGCACAGCGTGCCTAGGAGGTACGCACGGCGTGCGTAGCTTACAACCTCAAACGGAGCTACTGCCACGGACGCACGAGGGTACGCACAGAGGTACGCACGACGTGTGTCCATCCACGCACGGCCGTGCGTGTAGCAATTTTTTCCGGGTTGCCACTTCCACCTACGCACGGACCAACGCACGGCCGTGCGTATGGCCCAGCCTGGTGTGCGTTGGCGGAAATCAGCCGGCTTTTGTCCGATTTCGCTCCGTTTGACCCCGGGGTGGCCCGCAATCAACCCCTAAGAGTTATATTATCAATATAAGTCTAGCACACAGAAGAATAAGTGTATTACCTGCAACGGAGTCCGGGTTTGCTCGCGCATCCGCCTCGATCATCTCATAGACTCTAGCTTGAGTCCTTCCCTGATTCATGGACGGCGTGTTGCTCGCGCTTGCTCCCCCATGTCCCTTGCTCGTTTGAGAAGTCCCAGCCTTGGTTTTCGTTGCCTGCAGTCGTACTACTTGACCCCAAAGTTTGGTTTGGTACAAGTTGTGGGCAACTCACATTCATGTGTCCGATCTCTCTGCATCGATGGCACCTAAGAGGGTCCCAACACTTACCCGAGTGGTTCTTCTTGCAATTGTTGCACTTCGGTATCCTCGAACCCTTTGACCTCGAGTTCTGGCCGCCCGAGCCTTGACTCCTCCCAAGTGGTAGTGTGTGCGCCCTGAAGGTTTTATAACCCTCAATGTCTTTCCTCCTAGAATGTCTTTGGGAGCCATTATCTCCCCACATCCTTTTCCTTCCTAACGGTACGTCCTCAGCTTGCCTAGCTTGGCGTTTTTGTATAAGCCTCACACGTTCACGTTGAAGCCAATCTATGACCATGCCCATTTGTTCAATGGGTGCACCATCAAGGTCCTCATCACTCCACTCATCTCCTTCGTCACCCGAAGCCTTGGGTGGTTCAGTTTTGCCATGACAAGGTGATTCTTCCTTGGTCTTAACATGACCGCCACTCACGATTTGAGCTTCTAGAATTTCGTGAACCTTTGGTCCTAATGGTTTTTCTCGGTTGGCATGCCCGGTTCCACCCGGTGCAAACCCTTCCGAGTTCTCCCTATTCATAATACCACCATCACCCTACATCGTTGAAAGAAATAATTAGAATGAGTCATTAGACTCGTTTCAAATGTCAACTGACAGATAGGCACTTAAGACATCTCTTGGGCCAAGTCACTGCCATACCAATCGTTAAGGGCGCCATCTTAACAATTAGAGACCTTGCAACTCAACCACCAAAAGTTCTTAAGTACAAAACATTTCCTATGCTCATGGTTTTCAAAAATCATTTTTGAAAAAGGAATGAGACTTCATTATGAAGTTTATGGACTAAGGCTCTGATACCAATTAAATTGTCACGCCTCGGACCTACCCGGACACGTTAACAACCCGCCGTACAACATGAATAGTCAACCATAGTCAACCACATCCATATTATACAAGGCGTCATGAGCACGCAGGCTCTAAAGTAAAATATCCATGAGCATGTTTATAAATGTTCTAAAACAAAGTGGAGGAAGCATGAACCAAGTCTTCTCTCCGGGGAAATCACTCGAGCAACGAGCACAAGAAGCAAGCTCTAGGCTCAACCTGAAATGGTGGTGGGACGCCCTCGAAGGGGTCAGTACTCTATAGGGCTATAAAGTACTGGTGTGGATGGCATCTAATAGATATACAACAAGTATTTCAAACAGAAGACCCTCAAATAGGGTGATAGTACATTATGGTTGTAACCCTAAGTTACCCCGTTTGAAAATATACTTACCTTATATAAAAGTCAAGTAGTCGACCCATGGGCCCATGTTCATTTAGAAATCACCATTCTCATTCCCCGTGACTATAAGCCACGACAACTCATAGAGTCCAACCCTAATACATGACATTGTATTCTAGAGCTCCGCTCTATCACATCACCATACAATTCATGTCACTTGGGTCAATTTCCTTACATTGCATTCTAGAGCACAACTCTATCACATCACCATACACTCCTTAGAGCTCCAACCCAATACATGACATTGTATTCTAGAGCTCCGCTCTATCACATCTCCATACAATTCATGTCACTTGGGTCAATTTCCTCACCTTGCACGAAAGTCAAATTCCTAAGCAAACCTATGCCTAGAATTGGCATATCGATAAACTACCTTGGGTCATTCTTAAAGACTGCCTATAACATAACCTTAGCTTCATACTAAGTCATTATATACACTTGAAGTATATTCAAGTGCATTGCATACAATCCAATCCCTAGGATCAATTCTATCGACAATTTCCAATAATCACTAACTAGTATTTCAATACTATTAAGATTATTGTTATCATACAAATATTCTCATTTTGTAATTCTATACATATTTACAATTATGTAGCGGCAACTTAAGCATTCAATCTCAATACATAAATATTCATTTATGTATCCGCATAATTCATACATGAGTAAAATGCCTATTTCATAAAATAGTTCATTTATAACTCATTTAATCTCATGTTATTCATACAATCTCAAATCATTTCCAATTTCATTATTTGTCAACTATATCAATATTTCATCAATATTTAAGCATCATAATCCATGAAAAATTATGATTTAGGCATTTAGGTAATCTCATGCTCAACCTACAAGCTGTAAGCAATTAGATGTCGATCCTCACCTTAATTGAGCTTTAAACATTTCCTTCTTGATCCAATGGTCAAAGCTTTGGTAAAGGTGGATTAAGAACTGATTCCTTACTAAAAAATGAGTGTTAAACAGCCTCCTCAAAGTGCTAGCTCAACCCCTAACCGTTGATACGAAAACAGCCCCTAGAATGGGTGTTTTCCGGCGAACTCGTTTCCCATTTTTTTCCAAGATTTGCTCTAGGTTAGTATCTAACCTTTACATCAATAAAATAACTTTATAAAGACATATTATACACTTGTAGTAGTGTATAATAATTCCACCAATCGTTCATATCATTTGGAAAATGAAAGGAAAGGTTTTGGGGTTAAAACTCACTATAGAAGAGTAAATCCGTTTCTGCGAGGTTGTGTTTTGCTCGGACGATTTGGAAGCCTTCCACTACTACGATTTATGCAAACAAAACTTTCACGGATTCCTCGTCTTGAGAGATTTCTTTAGGTATCTTATACTACTTATTTGGATGAGTGAAGCTCAAGCTATGGATCAAACAAGCAGCACTACGTACTGAAGAATGAACCTGCGGACAGCTTTCTTCTCTCTCTCTTGAGTTGTGTGGATCCTTTTTGCTCTCTTATCCTTTGGGGTTCGTATGGGGGGTTGTGGAGGTGTCTAATAGCTCTCCAAAATGATAATTTGGCATGTGGCTTGCAAGGGAGCATGGGAGATCACCCGGCAATTGTTGAGTGACTATGGGAATATGTCCAGCGCTTGTGTGTTGTTAATTTTGGATGAGATGAGGAAGGCCTCTACTGAGGATGGGAAGAGAACCACGGGTGAAGGGCTCGAGTGGAGGTCTTGTTCGGGTTCGGGCCCGGGCTCACGGTTGAGACCGTGGTTCTGCACAGCGTCTCGACTAATTAACTGATTAAAGTTAATCATGTGATGTATCAGTGTGCCAAATTGCATTCAAGTTATGTCATTGTTATGTCATTATGATATATATTTATGTCATAATAGCACTAATAATACTCGGTATGTAATAATATTGTGTGCTAAAAAAAGAGCATGGGAGATATTTGGTTTGCAATCAAATATGGGGTGGACCTCCCCCTTTTTGTTTTCTCTTGGAGTTTTTTGAGTATATGAGCCAAAAGCCTGCCCCATATAGTCATCTCACCTCTTTTCCTTTGTCTTGAAGGTACCGAGGTCATGTGGAATGGTTCCCAATTGATTCCATTCAATTTGGGGTCTAAAATATCTACCAATACTTCCAAAAATGGAAAGATGGATCCTATTATTTTATCTTTGTCATGAGATGTCTTTTTGTACACATTGTAATTTATATAGACCACGTCAACTCCCTACATCATATTATTGATCTCCAATATGTGTAGGATCATCCCAATAATTTACATGATGAATATTATAGAAGAAACAACCTACTCCCATTATTTAACTCAATAATGTCAAAGATGAGACCATAGGTGTTTGTATTCTTCCCAAATCATCCTATCACTTATTTTGACATTATCATTCATATTATTGGACTACTAGCCGTGTGGGTTACCCTCAAGTGGGCTAAGGGCGCCGCTCTTGAATACTTACTATTTTTAGCACGTTGAGCCCAGAATGATGTTTGGGTCGCCCGACCTTCCTTAGTTGCATCAAAAGGTTATGTATCATTATTTAGATAAAGTTGGGCTCTTATATTTATTTAGATGGCCCAAATAAGTATTTGAAGGCACATCATTAATATACGAGCTCGAACGGTAAAATATTCAAACATGCATTACACGAATCATTAATCGTTTCGCACTCGTTTGACAATAGGAAGTTCAATACATAAACTTTGAATTTTAAATTGAATTTCAAGGACGTTTGGGTGCGGTGTCACACAAGGCACTTCTTCTTGCTAGGGCATTCACTTAGGAAATGGTTTGGACTTCTGCAACTATGACATATCCCATAATTTGTCAACATTTTTGTTCCTGCAAAATGAATCAAACCATGTTCAAGGGTAGTAAATTCATCCAAAACATACATTTATTATCTTCTTTTGAAATTTTCAAACCCTATATATCTTGTTCAAGTAAGAAATAAAGAAAAGAAGGAAGACTGAAAACAAGAACACCAAAGGGAAGCACAAATTAAATACTACGAACCTTAACCAAAGTTACCCTAACTCGTTTGACCTTGACAATGGCGAAGCTCCTGGAGAAATGTCACGGCTGGACGAATGAAGACTAGACTTATGCGAAACAATGAAGGTCTAGACTTATTTTAAGTATTTAAAGATAATATTTGGAAAGTTACCCGTTTACCCCTGATGAAATGAGTTCTTGGACGGTGTTACTTGGACTTCTAACGGCGGGGACAAGATTTAACGTAATTTGGCCAACTCGGGGGTGTAATTTGAAATCTGAGAAATACAAGTCTGAAATTTTAAATTTGGGGATAACTGAGGGACCATATATGCGATTTCCCTCTTTTTAGGATCAATATGTACATATATAGATATTTAGGATCAAATACAGATAGTCCTTCCCATAAAAATAGAAATAAATCTATAGCATTGGATTTAGGATCTACTGGATCTAAATATGTGAAAAATGCTTGAAAGTGGATGAAAAGCGTGGTGACGTTTTCGTAAATAAATCAAAGTTTTTCTTCTTTGCAAAAAGTGGACTTACGACGAGTAATAGTGTATAGTAAAATCCCAAAAGTGGATGGCGGAAAATTTCTTAATGCAATAGTGCAACTCAGATGATCAAAAGTAAAGACGTTCACATTTTGTATTTTAAAACTACTTTTTATTGAATCCAGGCCCTATATTATATGTGTGTGTGACACCGTCCCCAAGTATATTTACTTTTACCAAGTTATGTATTGGACCTTGAGAATTGAGTAATGACTTTACGTGTTTGTAAATTTTTGTTATATCTTTTTACGTGAATAGTAGAATGCGCGTAAGGCCCACAACGAGAGCGGGGACCACCCGATATATCTGTGACCACACATTATACTTATCTTGGTCAGGATAATATATATATATATATATATATAGGTTTTGGAATGTGCACTAGGTGAAAATGAAATGTGCGGAATAAAAGGTACGATGTGATTTTATTTTTGTACATTTTATTCTGCACCCTTTCAGTTTCATCTAATGCACACTTGAGTTTAAATTTTTTTCTGCACAATTCAGTTTCACCAAATGTACATTTGAATTCCACATAATACAACCCAACAGTCCAAATTCGTTCTTATTTCTCTCATGAGAGTCCGTTCTTACCGGAACCGCTCCCTGTGTGTGTAGAGAGAGAGAGAGAGAACTCTTTCAGTCAGGAATTCCTGACCGGAACTTCCGTACAGACGGCGTCTTTTAGGGCCATTCCAGGAGGTATTTTTAATAAAATTTTTATGGCATGTTCTTCATCAAGTCTAGTTTATCCACACAAAAAAATTAGCTCAAAACTAAATCGGGAAGGTCGTCAAATGATTTTTAGAAGATAACTACGCCCAATATATACATATAAAATGCAGTTATATTCCAAAAATCATTTGAAGGCCTTCCCGATGGAATTTTTAGCTGAAATGTTTTGTGGACAAACTAGACTTGATGGAAAACATGCCATAAAAATTTTATCAAAGAATTCCACCGGGAAGGCATCCAAACGCCACCGTCCGGACGGCGGTTCCGGTCAGGAAGGCCGGACATGAACTTTTCTACACACACACACACACACACACACACACACACACAAGAATGATCAGGTCCACATGTTCGGACAGAACCCTTCGTCCAAACATCCTCGTTTGGGGCCCTTCCCGGTGGAATTTTTTGATGAAATTTTTTGAGCATGTTCTTCATCAAATTTAGTTTGTCCATACCAAATTTCAGCTCAAAATTGGATCGGGAAGACATTCAAATCATTTTTCGAAGTTGACTGCGTTTTTATATGTATATTTTGACGCAGTCAACTTCAAAAAATGATTTGAATGCCTTCCCGATCGAATTTTGATCTGAAATTTGGTATGGACAAACTAGACTTGATGAAGAACATGCTCAAAAAAATTCATAAAAATTTCCAGCAGGAAGTGGCCCAAACGTCCATGTTCAGACGGTGCTCGGACGGGGAATGTTCGGACCTGAACATTCCTCTCTCTCTCTCTCTCTCTATATATATATATATATATATATATATATATATAGGGGTCATGAATAATACTAATTAAGAGTGTTAAAAGTGGTTGGACAAATCTAAGACTTCTTTCAACGATTTCCTAAAATGAGACCACCCGTGTGATCTATCGGTAATTTTGGGATGAAATTATCAACTATGTCCCTCCCTTATATAAATTAACATGATTAGTGCTCCGTATGCACTAAACTCATTCCTATGCCCACGCTTCATCGTTTGCAAGCTTTCCCAGTGCAAATGTTTCAGGCAGGCCACAAAAAAATGATCTTTATATTCTTTTCTCCAATTGAACTTATTCTGTGATGATTTATACTACTAATTAATTGATCATGATAAAAAAACTAATTAACACATACATCCACGTAGTTACAGTTACATATACGTATAATGTTAACTTGAATTGGTAATATGCAATACAGAACATAGAAAAGTGCAAAACTATGGTACATAAGATGCTATTAACGGTTAAATGCCTTGTAAAGTGGAATTGAAGGCAGTAAATAATTTGCAATACTTTGGATACAATGATTCATAATCGAATATGCATTACTGCAAATGGTAAACAGACAATAACAATAAGGAAACATTGAAAACATATAAGAAAAAAGTAAAATACTAAACCAATAACATAAAACTATATTCTATTCCAACATACAATTGTCATTGTAATGTCAAACAACCAAAAAGGCAAACACACTTCAACTTTAATCAAGCCTATTTATTCAAAGGGCAATTCCTACTGTCGTGATGCCCATCTCATTGCACGATCTACAAAGTCTTTTGGGACGTTGAGATTCTTCAATTGAAACTTCCTTGGAATACCTCAACCTACGTCCAGAACCCTTATTTTTGGCCTGCTACGGGGGATGAACAGTGACTTCGGATGGCACACTAGAACCGTAAAATGATTCAATTAATGACTTCTTTGTTGAATCGTGACCAACACCTTCGTGTAGAGAAAGCAGAATATCCTTTTGCTCTTTAATTATACCTGAAAATTTCTTCAAATAGCTAGGATTATTTTCAACAAGGGCCATGCAAGCATATATGTCAGACCATAGAGTGTTAACAGACATCTTATTATCCTCCACAATGTAGTCTGCTCAAGTATGGAATCTGAAATTGCAACCAATGGCTTCACTAAACCCTTCTTACACCATCTGCTATTAAATGATCTGGAATGCGTTCCAATTTGAAATCCTTTAGAACAACAAAAATGTGTCGACAGACCATGCCAATCCGCTCATAATATTTACAAGTACACATGACCTTCATATTGGACATGCTCAACTCAACTCTAAACACCAAATTACGATCATCAGAAATTTCATACTAAAAATCACCATCAACGTCATGCACACGCAAAACACGACATGAGAAGCAACCTAAACACAACTCCGACTGAATATCATAGAAGACAGAAAGCGTGAATACATCTGACGCAGCCTTCTCTAAAGGTAAAGGAGTCTTCAAGTCTGGAATGTAGGATTCTGACTCTGAGTTCAACTTATCATGTACATGCCTTTGTGCATCCATTGCACTCTCAAACTGCATAAGAAATTCTATTAAACTGAAATGTGGGTTGGTAAATTCACGAAAAAAGGAATTTTCACTTTCAGAACGTGACGTTGTACGAAGCAATCCAGCCATAAATAGATCTCTAAAGTAAGACAGAATCCACCATCTACGAAGCTCAAACATATGGCAGAACCAGTCATGAGTTGTCAATTCATATTCATGCATCAGAGAGATCCACTTTTCTTCAAATTTAGATGGTTCTAAGTAATGGCTCCAAACAATTGAATTCAATGAAGACATAAATGTTTCATTTTTGCTTAAAACTGGACCTACCTTTTGAGTGACTTTGTTCATAATATGCCACATACTATAGCGGTGTTTGGATGATGTACATACCTTCTCAATGGCAATCTGCATCGCTGGATCTTGATCGGTAATAATACATGTTGGTTGACGTGCCATTGCATTAATAAAACGAGTAAAAAGCCAAACATATGATTCCACATCCTCCTTCAATAACAACCCAGCACCAAAAGTGATACACTTTCTGTGATTATCAACGCCGGTAAAAGGTCCAAAAACCATATTGTACCTGCACAAACAAGAATGAAACCATTTTAATAAACACAATACTACGTGGTGCATAACATAACAAAGAAAGATGCAAGTTTTAGTGTTGTTAAGTGCAGAAGAAACACAGATTAAATAAGGAGAATTTCAATGAAACAAAAAATAATGGAAACAAACCTATTCGTTCCATAGGTTGCATCAAACGAAACAACATCACCAAACAATGCATAATTTTTGCGTCAAATAGTATCGGCCCAAAACAACCTTGTTAATTGGTCAGTATCATCAACACCGTAGTAAAAAAAAAGAAGGCATAACACACATCTTGCTTCCTGAATAATTTGTCAACAACAATTTGGGCATCAACACCAGATATGTCACGCCCCGGACCTCCCCGAACACGTCAACAACCCGCCGTACAATACGAATAGTCAACCGCAGTCCAACACATTCATATTATACAAGGTGTCTTGAATATCATTCACACACATAACATCCATAAACAAACATAATAAGTAATTCATAACGCAGCGGAAAACATTGTTTAAAACAAAAGGGCCACACAGGGCTATTCATGAGCACGCAGGCTCTATAGTAAAATATCCATGAGTATGTTTATAAATGTTCTAAAACAAAGTGGGGGAAGCATGAACCAAGTCTTCTCTCCGGGGAAATCACTCGAGCAACGAGCACAGGAAGCAAGCTCTAGCCTCAACCTGAAATGGTGGTGGGACGCCCCTGAAGCGGTCAGTACTCTATAGGGCTATAAAGTACTGGTGTGGATGGCATCTAATAGAGTGATAGTACATTATGGTTGTAACCCTAAGTTACCCCGTTTGAAAATATACTTACCTTATGTAAAAGTCGAGTAGTCGGCCCGTGGGCCCATGTTCATTTAGAAATCACCATTCCCATTCCCCGTGACTATAAGCCACGACAACTCATAGAGTCCAACCCTAATACATGACATTGTATTCTAGAGCTCGGCTCTACCACATCACCATACAATTCATACCACTCGGGTCAATTTCCTTACCTTGCGTTCTAGAGCTCAGCTCTATCACATCACCACGCAATCCCTAGAGCTCGGCTCTAGTTATACAATACATAGACTACAAGTCTACCACCTTACCATGCATCCTAGAGCTCGACTCCATCACATCACCATGCATCAAAGTCCAATTCTTAAGCAACCCTATGCCTAGAATTGACATATCAATAAACTACCATGGGTCATCCTTGAAGACTTCCCACAACTTAACCTTAGTTTCATACTAAGTCATCATATACACTTGAAGTATATTCAAGTGCATTTCATACAATCCAATCCCTAAGCTAGGATCAATTCCAACAACAATTTCCAATAATCACTAACTAGTATTTCAATACTATTAAGATCATTGTTATCATACAAATCTTCTCATTTTGTAATTCTCTACATATTTATAATTATGTAGCAGCAACTTAAGTATTCAATCTCAATACATAAATATCCATTTATGTATCCTCATAATTCATACATGAGTAAAATGCCTATTTCACAAAATAGTTCATTTATAACTCATTTAATCTCATATTATGCATGCATCCTCAAATCATTTCCAATTTCATTCTTTGGCAACTATATCAATATTTCTTCAATATTTAATCATCATAATCCATGAAAAAGTATGATTTAGGCATTTAGGTAATCTCATGCTTAACCTACAAGTTGTAAGCAATTAGATGTCGATCCTCACCTTAATTGAGCTTTAAACTTTTCCTTTTTGATCCAATGGTCAAAGCTTCGGTCAAGGTGGATTAGGGACTGATTCCTTACTCAAAAATGAGTGTTAAACAGCCTCCTCCAAGTGCTATCTCAACCCTTAACCAAAGATACGAAAACAGCCCCTAGAATGGGTGTTTTCCGGCGAACTCCTTTCCTAGTTTTTCCAAAGATTTGCTCTAGGTTAGTATATAACCTTTACATCAATAAATTAATTCTATAAGGACATATTATACAATTGGAGTGGTGTATAATAGCTCCATCAATCGTTCATATCATTTGGAAAATGAAAGGAAAGGTTTTGGGGTTAACACTCACTTTAGAAGCGTAGATCCGTTTCTGCGAGGTTGCTTTTTGCTCGGACGATTTGGAAGCCTTCCACTACTCAGATTTATGCAAACCAGACCTTAACGGATTCCTCGTCTTTAGAGATTTCTTTTTCTATCTTTCACGCCTTATTTGGATTGGTATAACTCGAGATATCAACCAAACAGCCTCAACACTCTCACTGCTCGAGTTTACACACAGCAGTTCACTCCAGCTCGATTTTCGTATGATAAACTCTCTCCTATCGCTCATACACCACTCAAATATGAAAATAGACTTCAAAGGCTATCCAAGGACACCTTAATCAAGCTATTTGGACGAGTACAACTCTCATAATGAAGGGAGACAAACAGCACACCAATTTGTGCGAAAATAGAGATGGTGGCCCCAAAACTTGATTCCTATCAAGTCTTGTGCAGCTCCTCTCCATGCTGGCCGGCCAAGGTAAGTATTCTCACCCATTTTTATTTTTCGTTCAGGTACTAATACCATGTGGAGTGGTTCCCAATTGATCCCAATCATTTTGGGGTCCAAAATATCTACCAATACTTCCAAAAATGGGAAGAGGGGTCCTATTGTTTTATCCTTTGTCAAAAGATGTCTTTTTGTACTCATTGTAATTTATTTAGAACAAGTTAACTCCCTACATCATATTAGTGATCTCCAATATGTATAGGCTCACCCCAATAATTTATGTGATGAAAATTACAGAGAAACCTATTCCCATTATCTAGCTCAATAATGTCAAAGATGGGACCATAGGCATTTGTATTCTTGTCTAATCATTCTATCACTTATTTTGACATTTTTCATTCATATTATTGGAGTAATAGTCGTGTGGGTCACCCCCGAGTGGGTCTAGGACGCCATTCGCAAATACTTGCTATTTTTAGCAGGTTGGGCTTAACATAATGTCTGGGCCGCCCGACCTTCCTCAACTTGTCTTGAAAGGTTAAGTAACATTATTTAGGTAATGTTGGGCTCTTATGTTCATTAATAAAGCCCAAATAGGTATTTGCAAAACCCGACACTAATATACGAGTTTGAAAAGTACAATATTCATTCATTAATTACGTAAAACATTAATCGTTTTACAATTGTTTGGGAATCGAAAATTCAATACATAAACTTTGAATTTTTAATTGAATTTTCAAGGACGTTCGGGTGCGGTGTCACAGGATATGTAAGCCATAAGATCACGCTTGAAGTTCTTGAAATCAACGGCTCTGGCCCCTATATTAGAATAACCCCAACAGTTTCCTTGTATAGCCGATATGACTTCATTGTGCCAATATTCGCTCTAAAACAATTTAAAATAAACTTCTGATGCCCGATGTCTAAATTTCTATTTGCCTTTAGAAATTGTTTAGATACTTCAGAGGACATGGCATGATTGTGGCATTCCTCAAAGGAAAAATTGAGTAACCATTAACTCCAACATATTTGAGAGTTATCCTGGCTTTACATCCAATCCTATTAGACACTCGTTTCCTATTTTTCTGGCAAACTTCAGAACCAGCAAGATTGGCATCCGAAACAGGACAAACTTTATTCTTAAAACCAGCTCTATTACATACAATGTACTTGATCAATATATGTCCATCTCTGGCCTTCTTAGATGCATGATGACGAATAGTAAAGCCCAATTCAGCTGCATATTGTTTGTAAAAAGTAAAGGCAGCATCTACATTACAAAATATCATCCCAACAATAGGTTTCTTTTCGGGTGACCCTTGAGGAAGCCAGTACTTTGAACCCCCATGAGAAATTTGCAAAGCATAATTCGGATCTATATAAACAACAAACGATACATAATATTAAACATGACCAAAATCTGGGATAAACACTACAAAACAAAGTTAGAATAAATGCACCATCTATTAATATAAAAGCACACTTCTTTGATGAACAGGGTTCCCCCAAAAAATGTCAACATCATGCTTTTGTTCATTTTTCCATCAAAAAAAATTACAAAAGAAATGTGTAAATGATCGGCTTAAACTTGCAAGTGTACAAGTGCCAATGTAGTAATAAAATCCGGTAAAAATACCGAGTCGAACACGAGGAAACGTTGTTTATATGATTCAAAAGTTGAGAATGGAACTTGTTTATATGATTAAATATTGTGATAATTTAATCAAAGCTTTTGATCAGAAGCTTACTGCTTGGAAGCAAAGGAATCTAAACCAGGGAGGGAGGCTTATTTTAATCAAACATGTGCTGAATACCATTCCCCTGCATGTTCTTGCTGTTGACATTATCCCCAAATCTGTTATTAAAATCCTGGAAAGGAAAATGGCCCACTTTCTATGGGGATCTGTTGCAAACAAAAACAAGTATCACTGGTTAAGTTGGAAGAATGTTTGCTTGCCTGTGGGGGAAGGTGGGTTGGGTATTAGATCCCTGACAGATATTCAAAGTGCTTTTTCACTTAAGTTATGGTGGAAATGGAAGAAAAATACTACTCTATGGTCTAAACTTTGTCATTTGAAATATCCTAGAGGGGATAATATGGTAGCAAAAGTCACTGATTCTTATATTTGGAAGAGAATTTGCAGGACTCATTCATCTGGAAGTGCTTTGGTTTCTACTGATTCAAGTGGGGAGTGTATTTGGTTACCTGAAAGTAGTGGAATCTTCTCTTTATCTTCTGCTTTTGAAGAGATCAGGTGGAGTAAGAACACATCCTTCTCTTTCAATCATGTTTGGCATAAGAAGCAGTTCATTCAAATTAAACTCTTCCTTTGGAAGCTTCTTCATGGTTTTTTACCATTTCCTGAAAATATCAGTAGATTTCATTTGGTTACGTATCCATCAATCTGCCCGCTATGTAGAGAAGAATCTGATTCTATGAATCATACTCTATTCAATTGCTCTTTTGCTAAGAAAATATGGACTTATTACATGGGAATTTTCGATATCCCGATTCCCTATTCTTATACCTCTATTAGACAAGTCCTAATTCTCTGGTGGCTTCAGGCTGGATCAAAAACGATACTGGATATTTTTAAGCATAATATGCCAGGCATCATAGCTTGGCATATTTGGAAGATTTATGCTAAATTGGTTTGGGGGGATCTTTTGTCTGCGCCCTCAGCTAACTCAGTTATTCAGCAAATCAGGAATTTTACTCAAGACTGGTCTCTATCTTTCAAACGCCCTAAGTTGTCTACAGGAGGAAGATTATTAAGGGAGGAAAAGCTTATTCCTAATACCTTTCAGTTTCACAGACCGTTTGTTAAAGCGGTGAAATGGGCACTACCGGTGACGGGGACGAAGCTCAATGTAGATGCATCCTTCAGGTCAGGTGATGCGGTAGCAGGTGCGGTGATGAGAACGGCAGTTGGAGGTCTGGTATTCGCTATAGAAGCGGAAATGGTAGCAATTCACTCCTCAGTGTCTTGGTCGATTGATCAAGGCTGTAGAGATTTTGCGGTTGAATCAGACTCGGCCGAGGTTATTAAAGCTATTGGAAGTGCAGGAATAGGGGCTTGGAAGGCTATGGTGGAAGATCTGAGGTGTTGGTCCGTCAAATACATGATAACATTCGGACATATCCTGAGGGAAGCTAATTGGACCGCACACTCTCTTTCCAAATGCTACACCGTTGATTTCCAGATTTTTTATTTGGTCCGTGACTTGCCTACTTTCGTTAGAAAATGTTTTTTAGAAGACAAACTTGGTTTGGCGTTTTTGCGATTTTAATTTCTTGTACTTTATTTTGGGTAAGGTTTATGTCCCCCCAAAATTATTTTTATTTATTTTGGCTGCTGCGTCTTGTATTTTTGGGTAAGGTTTATGTCCCCCCAAATAGTTTTAATTATTTATGCTTCGGCATCTTGTAATTTTTCGGAAGGTATGCCTTCCGGGGAGGTTTTGGCCTAGTCCCCCTCTCATATCTGTATCTTTTAAATTTTCTTAATAAAATTCGGTAAATGTTCCCCGGCATTTACCCCACCGATTTTGGTGGTTTACCTTCCGGGTTAAAAAAAAAAGACTTAGTAAAAGAGTATAGATTTTTGGTTTTCAAGTGGTAATAAAAGCAACCAAGAGTTCGGGATTACTCCTAAACGACTCCTAGCGATTAATGTATATTCTTTCCCCAATTCTTATGAGTGGAATGTCGCTAAAGTATTCTAACTCCTGTTACGGCAGCGAGATTGTGATTAATTCTACGTGTGAATCCCGTCACGGTTCACATTCATCTAAAATTAACCTCATTGAAGATTAGGACATTATTAAAACCACCATATTCAATTGAGGTTTATTTCTATCCTACAATTAGAATATGTCTAACCTTTAAGTGCACGGTTTATAACTCAACGTTAATTGCTCAAATAAACCCAACGATATAATCATACGTTGTACACCGTAGTCATACACATTAAAATATAAAGGAAAGATCATAATAAATTGGTTGAGAACATACATCAAACACCTAGAGTGCGTAAAGTTTCATCCCTAACCTTGGCTATGGAAAATTAGCTAGAGCAACTCATAATGAAATTACAAGTATTGAAATGATGAAATACAATGAAATACATAAGAAAGTAATACCACAACTCCAAGCTATGATGGACAATGGAATCCCCAATTGTAGAACTTCTCCCAAGACAAAGGGGTTGATCTTGGAATGCTAAAATGGAAGTAAAGTGTGTGGAATATGGAATCCTCTCTTGAGAGGGCTTCAACATGCTTAAATATTGGGTCTTCAACGACCATTTTTAGACAAGGAAGCAAGCTCCTTAATGAGGTTTGGAGTTTCTCCCGAATGATTGTGATGACCGTTGATGTTTTAATCAATTTCAGATGAAAGCTGGGCGCCTTTCGCAAAAGCCGGGCGGCTTTTACGCGTTTAAAATGTAGTTTCTCCGCTCCAGGGGTCGAAAGCCGACCGCTTTTCACCAAAAGCCGGGCGGCTTTTGTATTAAATATTTGAATAAAACCTGCGGCGACGAAAGTCGGCCGGTGTTCACGAAAGCCGGGCGGCTTTCGTCCCTTCTTGCTCCAGTCCTCCAGACGCCTTTTTCTTCTCTTGGACGTGGAAAATGGGTTTGGGTAATAGTCGGCCGGCAATTGCAATAGCCGGGCGGCTATCGTTCTTTCTCGTGCCTTTTGCGGACTTCGTTTGTTCCTCGGGATGCGTTTGGTTGAGCTTTTTTTTCGTCGGTTTCTTCGTGTGTATTCTACCATCCTCGTATTTGATCCAATCATCGATTTAAAATACTTCTAGCAAAACGAGGCATATGTGTGAAGATTTAATTGCTTTAAGTATAAAAGCGTTTATAAACAATTGTATAAAACACGTTAATAAAACGCTTATTAGTAAAGATTTTAGTTTACTCAAAGAATTAATATGTGCTATTATGTCCGAAATTATGTAGTACGCATGGTTAAATGATGTTATGTTCCTATTGGTCAAAATTGAGGTGGGAACAGTCACATTTTCAAAAGGTGTATTTCCATTGGCTAAAACAAGAGGTGACACTGTGTATGAAGACATAATTAGTTCGTACAACGCATATGGATGTATTCCTATTGGTTAAAGTGTAGGTGGGCACTGTTCACACAAAGAGATATTTTTTCGCATGGCCCTAATAAATTGAATGGTGTATTCCCATTGGTTATAAAAGAGGTGACTTTATTGTTTGGCAGTATAATTTAATTAACTTTATTATTTGGCAACCAGATATGTGAATCAAAATTTACTATAAATCTATGCTTCATCGGATAGTTCACCCGCTGACCCGCACTTGATGGCTCAACCCGACTCCAAAGCCAAGTTGTCAACACTCGATCAAACTGGGCGGTGACCCTGCATCATTGACAATGATACTCAAAGCTGAGCAAGTTCTACATATTTTAACTTTTAAGTTCTAATACCTGTATAAAGTTTAACATGATTTCTAATTTTTTTCGGTTGTGCTAAAGTTGTATCCAGGTTGATAGGGAGGTATGCTTCTTCCTTTAAAGGTATTAATCATCATGCAGTATTTTTTATCGTTATTAGATTTAAGCTAACACTACCGAGCACAAGAGAAAGCAAATGAGTAAGCAAATTAGAAAGCATGACATTTTCAATAGTGCCTCACATATAAAAGAGGAATCAAATGAGAACCCAAGAAACGTGAGCTGAGGACAAGAAGAAGTGAAGAACAAGCCAAAACTTCATGCGGTTTCTTGGCACCAGTCTTATTCCGGTAGAAAGAACTACAAAGTATAGGTTTCCATATCAGTCCATTTAATGTACATGTATTGATTACATAGGTTGAAATCAAGCTTTAATAATTTAGAAAACTACATAAATCATTTCTGGTGACCACAATAAAAATACTTTGATGTATTTGCATCTTTAGTACACTGTACAAAACAATATGTTAAAGTTTGGATGAATAATTTTTATCCATATGAAAACTTAGTTTTGGATTGATACGCAAACTGGAACGCACAATTAGATTTAGATCAATATTATATGCATCGTAAAAAATAATCAGGATTATGGGCTAAGTGTTGATATTACACATTGTGTGGTGACCAAATCTTTTAAAAATTTATATTAGGTGGAGTTATCACAACCAACCCGACATTGATGACCTCATTTGGAAAAAATAGATATCTGAATCAGTGTCTTATGAAAGTTTGTATAACTGATCAAATCCCAAACAGACCTGATGGTTATATTTTTTTGCTTAAATTTTAATCTATTTCTTTATTTGGGTGTAATATAATACTCCGTATTTGTTAGGGGCATAACCTGGATAGCTTAATCACGCCACCGGAACTTCGTGCAACTAACTTAAAGTAGTTAGTGTAATATATGAGATAAAACCATTGAAAAATACTTACCCAACTGTTAAATTAAACATTAGTTGAAATGACATATTATCTTTTAATTTAAAACAGTTTTATTAAAATAAAATATTGTACATTTGTGGATGAATACAAAAATGAAAGATTGAGAAATGTGTTATCTACAATCCTCAAAGGACACCATAGTGATCGATGGGTTCAAGAACATTCACATATATTCAATTATTAATAAGTATATTTCAAGTTACACAAAAGGGTTTGTTCATTTCACTCATAGAGGTTACATAACCATGACCTATTATTAATCAAAGGACTCGTAGTAACCAAACTGTTACTACGTACGCATTGTTAAAATCTAATGGGAATATTAATTGGCTAAAATACTAATGTCTTATTGGTTGAATTGGGTGGTGCATAGTGTTGTAGTACAAAAAGTTAGGCAAAAATACTTAGATTCTATTGGTCAATTAGGGTGGTGGAATAGTTAGGCAATACACTTTCGGCCATTTAAAGGCAATTTAGATGCATTGGTTACTTGATTTGGTTGAACTACTTATTTTCTATTGTTTCAAATGGGTGGCGTGAATAGTAAAAAATTAAATTCTATTGATTGAAATGGGTGGTTGGAATAGTATATCTTATTTATTGTTTCCGAATTCCTAACAGTACTTGGTTGAAAATGAACTGGCCACGGTAATTGGACATATAATTTCACCTATAAAAGTTGCCTTCGGGCACGACTCTTCCCACACCACAACAAATCTTAGAATTTTTCTACCAAAATGCTTGAATGTGGTCTATACTCCAAAACCACAAGGGCAATGAAAGAGAGAGCTATTAGGGTGTTAGGGTGTACCGTGAACCTGCTCATGATGGTCTCAATTCACTGAAAATAATATATCATGATGAGGTTCTATATCTTAAACCTTCATATATAAATCCCATTATGTCTTCTTATAGAATTATTTTAAAACTAATTGATAAAAATCTGCAGGTCTCAAAGACACATGCTCACATTCCAGAGCAATTCATTGAGAAAGTGAAGACTTCACATGTAAGTTGTTCTCTCACAAAATTCCACTTTCATGTTTAGCCAGACGTTGCTCATGTGAAAATAGTTATGTTTGCTAATATCCTACACTAAGCTTTATGGGTATGTGTGTTTTTTGTTTTGGCAGGTACAAAATTACAATAAGATTGGCTTTGAAGACGGGTCATCTGTACATAATTTCGAGCAAAAAAACAATCAGAGGATACTTTCGTGTTTTTCATCACACATCAAATTAGTTTGATGTTTTCACACCTCAAACCAATTTCATGATATATACAATGACGATGTTAGCTTAGAAGATATAAAAAGGCAATTTACCAATTTTTTGTTGTTGATAAAAACAGCTATAGCGTATAGGTGACATTTTAAAGTTACATAAAAGATGATTTGTAAAGTTCATATTCTCTAAAGTTTATATGGAAGAAGATATGCAGATTTGTGCGATCTCCAGAAATCTCAACTATTTGGTATATATAGTTGTACTAGTTTTGTGACGCGCGTTGCGCGAAGTATAAATGCCCAATGTCATTTTAATCGGTTAAAATAAATGATATCGAAAGTTCTTGGTTAATATAATTGAGATTATGAAATTATACAAGCATACTAAATAAAAATTATTTCCAACTAATATGTGATTATATGCTATGTGGGCAAAGTAGAGATGACAATTGTGACCGATCTGATGGATACCCGCACCGAATCGCCCCGGTCAAAATGGGAAAAACCGCATTGACCGGGTAATGGGTACGGGGCGGGGAATACCCGTTTTGTTTTTACAGGTAACGGGGCGGTTACGGTTTTATGCATGCCCGCCCCATTACCCGCCTCGTACCCGCCCCGTACCCGCCCCGTTTTTTTAGTTATATTTTTATTACATTCTTATTATTATTTGTCCCACAACTAATAAAAGATGAGATTTTTAATATTCATTGTGTATATATGGATAATAGATGTACTAACTATAGTGTAAGAATGAAAGTTCTCAATAGAACTTAATAGCCTTGTTTGATTATTACTTCGTATATGATTTTTCGTGATTAATTACTTTTTAGATTAAGTATTTTTAGGTTCAAATTAATTTAGGTTGTCTTCTTTCTCGTCTTATAGATATATGAAGTTTTAAAGTGGCGTTTGAGTCTAGCGTCGTCTAGGTGATGCCATTTTTCGCCTTTTAAAATATTATTTTTTATTAAAATATCAACAACTCATTTAATAAAGTGATTACCCGCGGTTACCCGCGGTTACCCGCGGTTATAACCGTTACCCGTTGGGGCGGTTATGGTTTGGCTAAAAATTACCCGGTTGGTAATGGGGCGGTTATGGTGCGGGGGAATTACCAAACGGGGCGGGTACGGTTATATGTAAAACCGTCCCTGATCTGCCCCGTTGCCATCCCTAGGACAAAGTATAAGTAGAGCTGCGATTAAACTCTCTTCATCACAAACCCTTTGAAGTTCAATCTTAAAAACAATTTTGATTTAATTCATTTGACCCCTAGAATAAACACAAGAAATTAGGGGTAAGCTGAATTTAAGACTAAAATCTATAAGAGTTTAGAGAATAAATATGAAAATAGGGGCTGTTGAAGAAGGAAACATGATCCAGATGTATGAATTTAGAGAAGAATATGAAACACTAAACAAATGCGTAGAGGGGATGACACAAGTATTACATGATTCTGAATAATGGATTGGGACAAATGGGAACTGCTTAAAGTCCTAAACTATACCCCTACATCCAATATTCTCACACAACTTTTCACTGGCAATTTATAGGAGTGAGAGGAAACCATCACATTTTCTTTTTATAAAAATTTTCCTTTCCAAATAAAAAATGTCAATGAGTCTTTATGCATATGATATTAGAGAGCGATTAGGTATTGATCACTCAATGAAGGTTTGGAGATAAGCATATGATTAATTAATATCAAAAGTAATCATGTAAGATACAACTTTGAGAACGGAGTTGACACTTGTAACATTTTTAGAGGTAAGAAGAATCTCATAAAACTTGGCCGTAGAATCAGCAATGTCATTTGGGAGACTGGGATCTATAGAAAGTGACATTCTCATCGATTAACTTTAGTAGTCTTACTCTTTCACCCTTTTTAGTCACAAAAGGATGAAAGAACATATGCGCTTTTATTCCCCTGTAATAAACCACTTAACTCCTTTAATTCCAAAGCAGGGTTTTTCTTAATGAAAGCAAGGAAACTCAAGTTGTATACAAGCATAGGTGACACCACTTTTTTAAATGAAAAATAGGTGACAAAATGATTTTTCAAATAAATCATTTTTTCACGATAAGCTGCTCTACCAACACACTGTTTGTTCATTAAGCTAACACAATATATATACCTAATTACCCATTAAGGTAAATGCGGAAGCATCCAATTCATTTCTTATTCGACGTAAGCTGAATATTGGAGATTTTAATATCTTATTTCCTTAAGAATATTGAATTGTCCGTAACTGTAACAAATAACAAAGTATACCAGTAGTCTTATTCCAAGCACAACCTGTGTAAGATGAAAACAAAGCTGCAACTTCATACTCCGTATATATCATCTTTAGCTATGTGAATAAACATTCATGACCCACATGTAGATTCAACTGCTTGAACAGAGAAGCTCTCTGACTTTTTATCACAGTAGTAACTAAAACCTTTGAGCATATCCATTCTCCAAGCTTACCTTTTTTTGCATATGAATCCAGAAGTCAAGTTAGAATATGGAACATAAACATTAAAATAAGTAAAATTACACTTCTCTTCCCTAGATCCCTACACCCAGGAAATTCACCGCTGACACCACAATGTAATTCTGCCTTGCTCCCTGTACCAATACACCCATCGACCTTATCACATACCTAACCTTCTTTGATGCCCAACTACACAAACATACAAACAAATTCTGTTACAACCCTTGTATAGCTTCTTAGCTTTCTTAGCATGTCCCTCTACTCCCCAGACCAAACTATCAAACATTGTCAAATATTAAGGAAGACTTATTCTTTCCAACCAGACAAACTGAGTGGCATGAATATAAAAAACAACCTGACTTGGAAAAATAACTTTTCTTAACCATTAAGACTAACATAATGGCTTAGACTTTACAAAGATCCTTTGTGTGATTTTAAATTGAAGCATGTATAAAATTAAGTAAAGAAAATTGATTATGGTAAATTACTTAGAAAAAGATTTAATGTCTTAGCAAAAGATAACATCTTAGAAAACCAAAAGCAATGAAAGAATTCCACTACTTTAAATCCTACTAAAATCCATCACAATTCTAGACAAAAAGAAAAAGAAAGGATAGATTAAATTAAAGTATCACTACTAAAGTTCCTATAACTTACTCTTAATTACATTGATATTAGAGGATGGACTACTACTATTCATGGTTTGTTGTTTTACCAAAGCCCACAAAAATCAATTAAAAAAGGAAGAGCACTCAATCATGTTTTTTATTTAAAATTTGAAATTAGAAAATACTTCCCAAAATACCATTGTTCGATAAGCTTTTTTAAATAACCGGATACCTACTAATCAATGTTGGAAACATTCAGTATTAGAATGCTTCTTAATCAATTTGTGTTATACAAGGATATATTCCCTACCATAGACACTATTTATTCTGAACAACAAATTTAATCAAGTACTGAATACACTTAAAATAAAACATACTCGTATCTACTTTAACATCCAGTTTAAAAAATTAAATGATGATTTAATCACTTAATGTACAACTTGCCAAAATATATTTGTCCTAATTATGCCCCGCTTTAATGTTGCCCTGAATATATCTGTCCTAAATTCCAGATTTATGGTTTTTAGCCTCACCTGATAAATAGTCGACACTTAAAAAAACTAAATACTACGTAAGTTATTAGTGCATATAGACATGTAGAAATAGATCAGCTTTTGCAACTATGTAAACATATACTCCGTAAATAACACTATAGTGAGTTTCACAAAATAGAAAATTTTAACAAACCTTTGCAATGATACTTGCTCCACCTACAAGAGATAAAGATTAACAGACTTTTTAGCAAACAAAAACATGATACGTAGTACTTAGAAAACTTTCAAAAAAGTTTCAATCATTACTCTCATAGGAATCAAATAAAAAAGGAATCAACTTGTAGTATAGTTCTCGAAATGGACTGTACCTAAACAAAAAAAACAACACAAACACTCCTACAATATTTAATGAAAATAGAATAACACTCTGATGCATATATTTAAATTTTAAGTCCTTAAAGCTTAGAAGGGTTTTTCCCAAAAAAAAAGTCCTTAGAGCTTAGAAGGGGAATTAAGAAATTTTGAATATGAAAGTCATACCTCTGCAAATCTTTATGATAATTGAACAAAACGTCTTGAGCAGCCTCGAGTTCTTATGTAATGGACAATGTGTATCAACTGAAATTGCAGTTGGAGAAAAATAATGCAAAAAAAACAAACATTTTCAGTAATCAATCAAATACAAATCAAATACGGAGTATGACATTTGAAATTGGGAAATAATAAAAGAATCTTAAGAATTCCCCATAAACAACAAATGGAAGACTGAGATAAACCATTCACAAGGAATAATCATAGCTGCATTTAGACTCCCCTTCATCACACAATATTTGCGGGTCATTCTTAAAAGAACTTTGATTTGAATATTTCGAATCCCTAGAATGAACATAAGAAATTAGTGGTAGGGTGAGTTTAATACTGAAACCTGTAAGAGTTCAGAGAAAGAATGTGAAATTAGGGGCATTTGAAGAAGGAAATACCGTAAAGACGTACTATGTATGAATTTAGATAATAATGTGATGAACTAAAACAAATGCCCAGAGAAGATAAAAAAGTACAACCTGTTGCTAGAAGATGGATTGGGATCCGCTTGGGCTGGACGGAGAAATGGAAAAGTGGGCGGAGAAATATGAAGGGAAAGAAATAAGGTGAGAAGCAATATCTTTGGTGTTCCTGAATACTCTGGAGTCCCACTTTGGAACATAGAGGGATGAGAGGAGCGGTGATGTTACGTTGAACTAACGGAACCCATGCTATCTGTTTAGAAACGGATAGTCAAAAGAGACACGGTACAATGTCTTAACTGCTTGGTACACCTCGATGATGCTTTGATATACACCAACAAATTTTTCATACCTAAAATAACCTTACCTCTATTCATGCTTATAATTTTGTAAAGACATGAATACATTATGGGACTATTGAAATACATAAATAGAATATGGGAGTGATGGATATTCCACCCGGGGGTGTCTTATCCGAGGGGTTATTGCGGGAATAACTAGAGAGAAGTCAGAGCAAAATAGGAGGAGAGAGAGTCGATTGTATTAAATGAACTCAGCGTGGTTTACAAGGAGAATAAGGGTTGCTATTTATAGCAGCAATAAATGCGATGAGAGTACACGTGTCAACAATCCAACGGCCGAGGGGTCACGTCAATCGGGGTGGCACCGACAGTGGCATGTTCACCGCATTGAATGCGGTGGGTGGATGTGACGTCGCATTAAATGCGGTGGTTGGCTGTCTCCAAAGGGCATATTCGATGATTGAGTCTGTTTAGCCGAAGGCTCTTCATGAAGCCGAGGGCTCTGTGTAGCCGGAGGCTTCTCTGATGCTGACGGCTCAACAGTGCCGAAGGCTCTTGTTTTCTGCCGTTTTCTCCCAGTAGCTTCGTATGCTCAAAAAAGGCTGCGCAGTGAGTTTTGGAGCCTTCAGCCAAGGAGGACGAAGGCATCCCAGTGTGTACTTTGGGTTCCTTTGAGACTTGGGCCGCTGTACTTGGGCCTGAGATGTTCCTTGGGCTCAATGGACCTTCGTGGGGAAAGTAGGAGTCTATGGGCCGGGGGTTCCTGGGCCATATACTCCATCAGGGAGTATTGAAGAGCGCTAAGATTACTCTTAGTCCTTTTCACTATTTACTACTCCCTCCGCCCCTTAAAACTTTCCTTTTTGGGACGTCCCAAAAAACTTTGTCACTTTCCCTTTTAATCAATATTTTATGGTTTCTGTTATTTCTCTCTCCTCTGCACAAACATCAATCACATAGTTTTTACTTTATTATATTTCGTGCCGGTCAACTTTGGCAAAGTTTTAAGGGACGTGGGTAGTATTGTTTATGATTTATTATTATAATTTCCAATATTTTATGGTCCACTTATTTCCACCAATTTCCAATGTATTGTTTTATCAAATTAAAGTTTTTCAATTGTTTGTACCCTATACCATAGGATTAAAATAATGCCCCGACATGTGGAGTAATAATTTATTAAGAGCCCGTTTGGTAGCACCAAAATCGGCTGTTTTGGCTGATTCTGCTGAAATTTATGATATTCTGGCTGGAGTGGCTGTTTTGGCTGATTCTGCTGATTTAAGAAAAAAATATTTTAAAAATATATTTTATTAATAAATTAAAGAAAAAATTATATGTAAAAATAGCTAAAATGGTCCTCTACAGTAACTTCAGCCAATACAGCCAGAAAAGTAACTCCAACCTTACTTTTTCGGCTTATTACACAATTCTGCGCGCGAAAGTAAAAGTTACGTGTTTGGTGAAAAAACTGGCTGATAAGCCTGATAAGCCGAAAACAGAGTTCTCCAAACGGGCTCTAAAAGTGGGATATCAATTTTGGAAGTGTTGCTTTGAAATGAAGAAAGAGAAACTCCTCCTCTCTACACTTGCAGTCTTTTGACTTCCGGAAATGGAATTCCAACGCCGAACTCCGTATCACTTCAACCATGGACAAAGGTCCTACATTCAAAACCAACCCCCAGGAAACTTCTCTAGCTATTGGAACCTACCAGAAAGCTTCTCAAAAGATTAAACACGTCCGTTCCTCCCAACCAGGGGCGGACCGTAGTATAGACCTAGGGGTAGTCGCCCCTCCAACAATTTTTTTAGTGTATATATATATCAAAAAATAATTTTCGCCCTCCCAAAAAATATTTTTTTAAAGTTACCGTTCTCTCAATATAAACTTTCTGGGTCCGCCCCTGCTCCCAACTCACTACAGCACTGGAATGCTACACTAGTCCCTGTTACAACACTCAACTACAGAAGAAGCATAGTTGAATCGCACAGAGGTATTCGTTTCAACCCCTATCATCCGGAAATAATCAATCGAGTGATGTCACTCGTCTTCTTCCCCTCCTACGGAGAAGAAACGGACGGCTATTGGAGCACCGTCCACACACGAATCACACACTCCAAACACTTCTCGGTCAGTTGAAAATCCAAATCGTTTCATTTTACTTGAATCTGATGAAGACTATGCCTTATATCCCCCACCCACACAACAGTTCATTAATAAGTCCATTAACGAAGGACGGCAGTCTGGATTGTCAGGTCCAGTCTAATACTGCCAAACCGGGTACAACTAACGTGATAGGGCTTGACCCTCATCCAGAACATGGGCTCATATTCTACGGGGTGAGGAAGGATTCGTCTCTATCAAATTAGAATCAAAGACCTTTAAGTTTGGAATAAGAAACAGTGAAATTTCAATTTTGGAAATCAAGAAATCTCAGTTGCACAAAATGAGTTTCAATCTTGAATTGACTCCTCTAATCATCCGCTATATTTATCAGCTGACAGGAACCGACCTTACCTACAAGCATCTAAGAAGATTTGGACCTATCTCGGTCTCTTCAAATTTTAATAAAGCCGGTAGCTTTATCAAGATTGCCAAAGATAAAGGAACTTTCATTTTAATTCCTGTGGGCCCACAAAAATCTACTGTATATTACTCCAATTTCTGGCGGTCTTTTCTAATTTCGTGGGAGTCTCTGAAGTAGTACAGGAGGAATCTATGCACCGGTTACTAGAAACCACGCCAATCACAGAAGAGCCAATCACAGGAGGAACCTTAGGCTTTATTTTCTCTGTACTTTTTTACTTTGTTTCTTTTATTTCCTTTTCGATTTGTACTTTTGACTTTTATCAATAAAATTCTCTTTTCCAAAAAAGAAAAGAAAAGGATAAGCTTATACAGCATACTACCTCTGTATTTAAAAGATCATTGCATCAGGTGTACAATATTTAAAGGTAAAATAGTAGGAGTAATGAATAGCGTAGAAAAAGTAGGAGAGAGGATGAAAAAGTAGGAAAAACAATACTTCGTATAAAAGTTAGAAAAAGTAAGGATAATTTGGTAGTTTTAAAGGAAAATTTTATAAAAAAATGGGAGTAAAATACGGAGGGAGTAAAATTATAAATTGGAGTTGTACTTATTTTTGAATTAAGAATTACTATAGATTCTACCTATTGAATGTGTTTTGAAGTTATTGTGCTTAAATGATAGCATTACTTTTCATATACGGACTCAACTAACATTTTCTCACAAATTCAAATTTGAGTATTGTTTAATAATGTCATAACACACTTTCACATATTTACACACCCCCTTGATTCGCCAATTTATCCGGGCAATTCGTGTAAAAAATGCAATTTGTATAAATGCATTGTCACCATATTACTTGAGATGTTTGTACTTACACTTATTTCAGTATCAGACCAAACCAAACTTAAACAAACCAGACCAGACCATACTTGGATATTAAGAATAGTAGAAACACCTATTTGAACATTTCCCCACAAATTTAGATTCAAGTATAATTCAAGAATGACATAACACACTTTCACATATTTTACTCTCTTATTTTACCTATTTAGAGAGACAATTCGTCTAAAAAATGCAATTCGTGTAAAGTTATAGTCACATTATTACTTAGTCATTATAAATAATTTACCTTCAATTAATTTATATAAACCTTTGAAAATGAAAAAAAAATGGCAAATTCATTTGCGCATCGCAAGGTGAATTACTAGGAAAACATTTTACTAAAAGAAATGATTTTGACATAAGTTAGTGCGAGCTAAAATGTGTTGATTCCTAAGCATTCCTATTAACAACTTCAATTTTTAACCGTGTGATACACGATCATCGATGAGATACAGATGTACTATGACTGTAGATACATTTCTGTGTGCGAGGCTGCTTGGCGCATATTTGGGTTTGAAATTCAATATAAGACCCCGGCAGTTGAACCTTTGAGCTTCCATTTGCCGGAAGAACAAAGTGTTGTCTTTCACGATGATCAACATCTGGATTCAGTGGTTCGGGCATGTTTAGTTAAGGACAGTATGTTCACAGCATGGATGGAGGCCAATAAGAAGTACACGAAAGTAATGCTTTAGTATTGTGATTTCAATGCATATTTACAATGTTATGGTTTCAATGTATTTGTGGATGTTTTTGATCTTTTAAGTAATGCTGATGGAAACATGGATCACAGCCATGGCCCAAGATTGAATTAAAGCAAAGCCCATCAATGGGATCAGCCCATCTACGGGATCAACCCTCAACGGGATCAGCCTAATTAACAGGATTAGCCCATAAACGGGAGTAATATCGAATGAGCCACTGGACCCATTGGGAATCAGGCCCACGATAGGAACCCATAACCAGGCTGGGATGGACAACAGACCTCGAGCCTAGGCGGAGTTCTAATGAGGCCGGGATATTCCTGAGGTCTACATGGCAAGGTACCATTCGGTATATAGATCAGATATTTGGCCACGGAGGAATTCAACAACTAAAAGGAGAAAGTAATCGTGTGGGAATCAAGCATCGAAGGAGTTCTATTTCGAGCAAGAATAATAGTTTATTAATTAAGCATTTATTATATTAGATTCCTCCCATAATTCTACTTCCTAATCTCTATAAATACTTCATGTAAACATCCTACCAAGGGATCGGCCATTGTGATTCCGAAAGAAGAGTAATACTGCCTTACGCTGCCATATTGTTTTCGATATTATTTCTATACTTTAAGTATATTCAGCTCTCGTAATTGGATTAAACTCCATCAAATGCTTAGTAATATCATTTTGACCATAATATTATAAGTGTGTTTCGTTTAATGCTTTGATGTATATCAGCATTACATGAAGATAGATGATGTCATCAATTGATAGTGTGATTTGAATTACTAAGCACACATAAATTTGAAAGAAAAATTCTCAAACCGTGCATCGCACGAGTGAGTTTACTAGTTGGTACTAAAAATATACTCCCTCCGTCCCTTAAAACTTTGCCAACTTTCCTTTTATAGATGTCCCACTAACTTTGCCACTTTCCCTTTTAAATAAAGAATTTGTGGTTCCAGTTAATTCTCTCTCCTCTGCACAAAACTCAACCGCACAGTTTTTACTTTATTAATCTCCGTGCCGGTCAAACTTGGCAAAGTTTTAACAACCTGTATGGATGAAGTGTTGACAGGCGTTAGCAGGGGCGGAGCTAGAGCACTAGGCCGTACTGGGCCGATACAAAGAATATTTTTTGAAAATTTTTACACGAAATTTTTTACACTAAAAATACAGACATTTTTAAAATTTGGGCCGGGCCAGGGCCAGGGATGGCCCTCCCCTAGCTCCGCCCATGGGCGTTAGTAATGGAAGTGTTGGTAAGTGTTAGTAAGGGTCCGGAAAGGAAGGTAAGTGTAAGTGTTGATTATAAATTAACCTTGTTTGGGAGAGCTAAAAAAATGGAGTGTTAGTAAAAGAAATGTTTTCCCATCAATTTACGAATATGTCCTTACTTTTATTATATTACATTTAAAATTTCTAATTAATACTCTGTATTAAAAATGAAATACTTGCATCTGGACGATATATATGTATATTTTAAAACAACAAAGATGAATTATCGGTTTCATCACTTCCGAGTTAGTAATGGTCAACACCTCAAAACACTCCAAATCAGGGTGTTAAAAAAGTGGACATTTGAGGTGTTAGTAAGGAAATTACTAACACTTATTAACAGTTGCTGACGCTTCTTTATTTTTCTCCGAAACAAGTGTTAATGTTAACACTTTCATTACTCAACACTTCCATTATTAACACTCAAATTCAAACAGGCCCACGGAGGTAGTACTTAGTAATACTCTATAGAAAATCTGCCAAATTAAAATGGTTTTACTATTAGCCCAAAGTGTTTGATCCGGTCCAAAGTGTTTCATCTCTTAGCCAGACGGTGTACGCTATATTGCTCTCTCCCTTCATTAGGTCGGACGCAGTCTACACACCGCGCCGTTCGTCTAATGTCCTGAGGTTACTCCATTATTATTATTACCAACTGTTCGTCTAATATATTTTATCTTATCAGCAGTGAATAGACAGCTTAGCGGGTGTTGTTGAGGTTCGTTCTTTATCTGTTTCTTTCATTTAAGCGATGAATTATTTTCTAACTTAAGGACTTGTAGTAAGCTGTAATTTAATGACCAACCAATATGATGGCAGTGTTGCCTTCTTAAGGAGGAGAGTCAAATGTCTTTCTGGGGTGAGTTTTGTGTTGCACTTTTCTGCATCTTTTTTCTTCATATTTCTCATCCAAATCTGTTTATTAATTTTCATTTTTACTTGTTTTTTAAATGAGTTTAGGAATTGAAGTTAAACCTGCAAAACCGGTCACTCATGTGTTTGATCAGACACGAGGAAGGCTTCGGATTTCTCAAGTAATCTCCCTTTTTATTTTCATATTTCTGGTCCCCGAACAAATGAGTATAATCATCACGTGTTCAATAATCAATATCTGTGCCCTATAAAAATCAATACCTGTAGGCAACATTGGGTATTGGCAGTGCAAACACAAAGAGCTTGGTTCAGTGCAACGTGGGCAATAAAGCTCCACTTTTTCTGTGCGCATTGTTGCCTGAAAGGACAGAGTCTTGCCATTTGGATTTGGAATTTGAGGAAGCAGAGAATGTGGTCTTTTCTGTTCTTGGACCAAGAAGTATACATCTAACTGGTTACTATGTGGGTAAGAGTTCCAATGCACATTTAGGAGGAGGAGGCAGTGATACAGAGTCATATGGAGAGGATGTTGGCTACACAGACACAGATGTGTCCAATGAGTGTAGTGATGAAGATGAATACGAGGACAGCTTTATTGATGATGGAGAGCCAGAGGTTCTCCCTTCTTCACCCATTTCTAGCGATGAAGATGTAGCAGCTGAAGGTAAATGATGATTAATCTTGATGAAGTTGTGTATATGGAGAACTATGGGTCATGTTTTAGTGAAGAGTCTATTCGACAGTTTTTAAAGCTTTTTTTGTGACCTGTTTGTTAAGAGGTAAACCTAGTTCTTCTTAGTTTAGTTATGGGTTCACCTCGTTTTATTTGCAAATTTATGACAAGAAACTAGGTTTTCAAAGAACCTAGGTTTACCTTGGAGAAAGTTTTTGGACGTTAGCTTCTATTCATAAGTAATTTTTCACCTAGCTTAATCTTTATCTGAATTCACCTAGCGTACTAAATAGCCAAACAATACTTCTATATATGCAACTTGTTTCTCCTAGGTTGTCCCATTTTATACTCATTCAGCATGTGTAATCAACTAACAGTCAAACATGGTCTACATGTCTATTGGAAGCACAACCTTCTATGTAAGAAGGGCATTGTCTTTGTATCTGATAGAATTCTAACACATGATTTCATTTATCTTGACCATATCACTGCATTGTCTCTTCCCATTATTAATTTGGAGGAAATCACCAAAAGGGTTGTAGTAGACTCGAAAGAAATAACATTTCATTAATTCCTTTAAAAAAAATGCCCAGGAAGCAAGAGAGGGAACCAATGGCTTAGGAAGAAACACCAAGTAATTGACTCTGATGATGATGAAAACACTCCTGAAAATGAAGCATCTCCAAAGAAATTATCATCACAAAGTGGAGAAGATAGTGGCAAGGTGACAGTTCAAGCAGAAAATGGTGTAGGGGGTACTGAGGAAAATGTTGATATTAGTGATGCTGAGACCGCAAAGAGTGAAAAGCCTAGCAAGAAACGGAAAAGCAAGTCTGATAATGCAAAATCTGTTGAAGTTCCTGTAGAAGTTAAACCCCTTGCTGAAGAGGGATCTGCGAACGGCCAGAAATTAAAGAAGAGGAGAAAAGGTAACAAGGGAGAGAAAGTGGATGAATGCAAAGATTCATGTCCTATCAATACTCATGAAAAGGTCAAGCAAAATCTTGAGGCCACTAATACCGTCAAGGATTTAATTGAAACTCCTGATGAAAATAAATTGCAAAGTAGTGCTCAGTGAGTTTCCGGGACTTGGTTTCTTATTACACTACTATGTATTAGTTTGTTGCAATTTCTTTTCATTTCTTTTATTGAAAGCAGTTTGTTAGACAAGAAGAAATTACTTATGAATTAATCATTTTTTTATGCAGAAATGATGATGCTAATTGTGGTGTAGCTAATGGACAACATATGAAGAAACATGAAAAAAAGAAGAATAAGAAGACCAAAGTTGTGGATGAAGGAGCCAACAATGGTGTGAGTGTGGAGTCCTGCGGAATCAGGACTTTGTCAAATGGATTGACTACTGAAGACCTTGCAATTGGAGAAGCTGATGGAAAAATTGCTACTCCAGGGAAAAAGGTCACTTTTTTTACCTATTTTTTATTTTTTATTTTTATTGTCGCAATATATTCATCAACTCTAAGCCTTTGTTTGATTTAAAAGAGGAAAGGAGAGTGAGAGGAAAATGGAAGAATTTAAATAGATGTTATGTTCCATTCAGTGGAGTAGTCAGGAGAATTTATTATTTTTGAAAAAATTTTGTAATTAAATTTGTTTTTGAAAAAATGTTGTAATCAAATATATGCTCCATGGCAAGTAACAGTAATAAATAGAAAACATAGGTCAGTTTTGTTTTTTTTTTCAAAAAAATGTGAAAAATTAAATGCAGAAGAAATTCCCTCAAGGGTACTCTACTTTTCTCTCCTTCCTTCCAAACCCTCTCCTCAAACATGGCTGAATGAGCATGTTGGAGGATCCTCGATGAATATTTTATATTTGTATTAAACTAATCTTGTACAGGTGAAAATTTACTATACTGGCATCCTGAAAGAAAACAAGCAGGTTTTTGACTCCAATATTGGTGAAACTCCTTTCAAATTCCGCCTAGGTACTTGCAATGACTAGAAGTTAATTATGTTTAGTTCAAACTTATGTTACTTGCTTTATCCTCACTGTTCTAATGGTTTTGAAGGTGACAAACGCATTATTGACGGGTGGAACATTGGTCTTGAAGGTGAACACACCTACAACACTCCAATAATTCACATTTCTTATCAACTTTTAATGCTAGTAATCTAGAATCATAGTATGTATCACTCAGGTGTACATTTTACCTTTATTTGCAATTGTAGGCATGCGTGTTGGTGGCAAAAGGAGACTTGTCATCCCTCCATCAATGGGGTATGCTTTATTTCAATCCTCAGTCCTATAGGATCCATTTGGATCCCAGAAATTACTAGAGAAAGATAATAGGGATGGAAAAAGAGGTGAAGAAAAGGGTTAAAGACACTAAAACTAAATAAGTTTATTTTAGACATTAGTTCAAACTCATTTTTGTCTATTGACATCTATTATGTTAACACTAAGAAATCGAAATGCATGTAAAATCCACAAATGATCAATCAGATTTCATTTTCATTTACATTTGCTACGAATATTATTTTTATTTTTTTTTCTAAAATTGTTAAATAATGGACAACAACTTCATTTTTGTAGAGGCTATTACAGTGCTTGTATGGATAAATAATAAAATTAACCGTGACTGGAAAATCCTAACCGGAATATGAAACTAATAATACTGCTAAAACTATGATAGCAATATTACTACTGTAACAAACAAGAATCTCTAATCCTACCAAATCTTTGATACCTATATTACTTCTTTAACAAAAACTTTTTGTTGCAGCTATGGCAGCCAGGGAGGTGGAGAGAACATCCCACCAAACTCATGGTTGATTTATGAAGTTGAATTGGTTGGAGTCCTTAAATGAGTTTTTATTTTATTTTGCGTTAATGTTGAAGATACTTTTTTTTTTGATGATGATGATGATGTTGAAGATACTTTTTTGAACTTGAAACCCTTGAGAAAGTCCGTCCTTAAGAGATGATAAAACTGTAACAGTGTGATCCTGGGATTTTGTTTGCGGTATGATAATAATAGATGCAATTGATAAATGGGTTGCTTATTGATTTCAGGACATAGTTATATTGTAAAAATCGATAATGAAATATTTTATTTCGAAGAGTATGAGTGTACGGAGTTATGACTTGTCAAGTAGTTTGGGAATTGGGAGCATTCGATTACACTCTCGCTTTGAACGTGTGATGATTTTAAACCTTGTCCGTATACTGCTTACAAAGCTGTCATTTGGAGGATTAAGCCTTCATGTGGGTTTTACTTTTTTTGAGGTCTTTAGAGAGGTTGAGGAAAAGGGAGTTAGTGGAGCCAATATCCATTAGTTGGTTTAGATCGTTATGGTTGTACACATAAATTGTACGGAGTACCACCTCCATGGAGTAGTACAGACTATATTTGAATGCAATTTGTTCTTATTTAGTTGTAACTATTCTACTTTCATACTTTGTATCTGCTACCACAACTCTTATAGAATTAATATTTGTAGTGGCTACTGCTGGTAATAATATTACTACGTACAAAACTCATGTTTTGAATTATACATGAGGCAAATTTAACAGTTATTTCCATAGTACAAAACTCATGTTAGACCACTTTTCTACTCGGCATATCATTCATGTCCCCGTACAAATTTCTTTTCATATTTAAACTTTTAACATTTCAGTTTTGTTTTTTATTTCAAAAAGAGTTTAAACCTAAACCCAATCAACCGTACAAAATCCAAATCGAGCTTCGCATCTGTTCATCTTCGTCTCCTCTAAGCTTCAATTCGCACCATCTTAATTTCATCTCCTCCACCATTCTCTAGCTTTGAGTTCCTCCCGCGCCTCCGCACTTCGATTATCCCTCATCTCCTCCATCTATTCGAAGGAGACGAACAATTGGTATTATGAGTATGAAAACTAAGCTCAGATTTCTCAGTTCACGATCCTCTCGGACCAAGCCCTTTGCGACAAGAGCTTTGATCCCCAAGCCATTGATGATGTCATGAACCTCTTTGAGCTCCAGGCCTACAAGGCCTGGGCAGCCATGGATTGGAGCTTGAGCAGGAGAAACAAATCGAAGAAGCAGAGATTCACATGTAGCAAGCGGAGGACCATGTCAACTCTGTCATTGGCAGCGCCTTCGAGGAGTTTCGACGCTTCGAGGAGGAGATGGATCGGATGGCTCAGGCGGAGTACGACCGTCTAGTCGTCGTTGCCGACAACGCGAGGGGCGTGGAGAATACCATGGAAAGGGCGACCACTGTCTCTGTGAAGAAGTATATCGAAGCCGCCGTCAACTCTGCTATCTCTTCCATAGATCCGCCCTCAAGGCCGTTTCTTCCCATTCCAAAAAGGTTCATCCTTCTTGAAGAGCAATCAATTAACTATTTGTAGTTATGTTGTGAACAATTACGAGCAATTTGGTGTATCATAAATGAAAAATTACATGAATTGATGAATCCATTAAGCAGTTCATGGTGCCAAATGTCACTGATGTTGGTCTCAAACCAATGCCGGTGAAGAAGATTGCCATAATTGGTGGAGGTCTAATTGGATTTGGGATAGCTACATCACTTAAAGGGTTTGATGTCTAATGGATCTTAGGATTTTGATGAGTTGCACTTGTCGTAAAAAACATTACATTTAATTTACTGTAAATCTAATGATGGTTGTAATATTACATGTTCTAATTGATTATGTAGCAATTTTCCTATTGTGAGTAATGTTGAAGACTGGTCTGGCGAAAATGAAGCATTTGGAAGCATTATTTTGTCCTACTTGAGCCCTGAGGTTTGTACTTCTTGCTAATGTACACTTGTAACAGCCATTTGATTGCTGATTTCACAAACTCACTCCATTTAATCCATGTTCTCTTTGCATCATGAGCATTTGTTTACTTACAATGACATTGAAATAACATATATTTATTGCGGTACTTTTATATATATTTTGTTTCTTTTTGTTGCATTTTGTGTGTTGTTTTTTGTTGCATCATGTTGTTTTTTGTTGCAACTTGTTGTTGTTTGTTGCAGAATGTTACTTTTTATTGATTTTTTGAACTAGCTTTTTTATTTATGTTGTTTATTGTTTTATCTATGTTTTCATTTGTATGTAGTAACTTTTTCTATATGCAATATGTATACATATGAACACCTAAAATGATAAATGTGGAATAAGCTATAGGTCTGGGTACGGTTGTTTCACATAAGATATACACTTGCTGCAATGTTGTTCTACTTAAAAACATAGGAGGGAATGAGAAAAGCGTGTTAAGAGGGTGAAAAAAAACAGGAAATCCGGAAGCCTAAGGAGAAGAAGCTGCCGAGATGTGCAATAGTAGGTGAAACAGATCAACTTGCACCCGGATAATGGCTCCTGAGGCCTAAATTGCCTTTTTTTTTGGTTTTCTTCATTAAACGTATTATTCAAATAGTCTTCTACACAGAAATTTGTCAAGCTTTTATTGTTAGATCTTAGAATACATTGGCCAGCTTTGTGCTTTGCTAACTTCAATTTGATCAGGTAAGTTTTATTCTAGATTTCTAGTTTCACTTTTATTTTTTGTTTATAGTTTTTTGTTTCAGACTTTCATCTTTAATTTTTAGTTTCAGTCTAAATTTTTTGCTTTGAGCCTTTGACCATGAATTAGAACCTAAGAGCTTTTTGTTTTTGTTTTTCGTTTTTTTGTTGTCGAACTGAAATAATGAAATTTTAATTTTTTAAAAAGATATGATTTGCACTAATCACAGTTAATATATGATTGAAGTATAGTCTTTAGTTTTTGGTTTCATGCTTCTTTTCTTCTTCTTGAGCCTTTGACTGTGAATTAGAACCTAAGAGCCTTGTTTTTTTCTTGGGTTTTTAGTTGTTGAACTAAACGAATGATATCTTAAGCTCATAGTAAATTAGCATTAATCACAGCTATCATGTGCTTGAAGTTTTCAGCAGCTGTTTGGTCTTTTTGTTTAGCATTAACAATTTACCTTATGTTGGAGGGGGAGGCATTATCTGATTCAATGTGAAATAGATGAAAATGAATAGAGTAGTCATTTGAATGATATTTTTCAGTTCAACAGATTGAAATTCTTTCAATGCTCATTTTGTTGTCATATTGGTGCCATAGTGATTGTATTCTTATTGCAGGCGCATAAAAGAAAAGAAGCACATCAAGGTGATAGGATCGATGTGGAAGAGAAAAATCGCAAGAACCATGTGTTAAGATGCATAAAAAAGAAAAATAAATGATAAGAAGTACAGCTAAATGATATATTGATACATGTAATGAATTGAATTGTACATTTAGTATAAAAGTTATGTATGTTATATTTGTTGTTTCTTGTTGTATTGTATATGTTGCTTTTTGTTGCATCATGTTGTTTGTTGTTGTATTGTGTTGCTTATTGTTGCATCGTACGGTTCATTATTGTTTATAGTTTTTAATTTGATTTTTGTCGTTTATTTAAGTTTTTACTTCTCTTTACTACTTGATTAGAATAAAAAAAGTCATATATAAATTTATGTACAATCACCTAAAATGATAAATTTGTATTTGTGAATATAAAAATAGAAAGAAACACATAGAAACAATAGAAAACAAAAATATTAAAAGTTATCAACAAAGTGAAACACCAATAAAAAATAGATAACAAAAACTAACAATAAAAAGATACTAAAAATAAAAGTGCATAGTAATAGTTAAAATTTCTATTTTAGAAAATATAAATAATTTTGAATTCTATATTTAATGCTACATATATTCTAGAAGTTTTAATATGATTTTTTCGAATTCTTTTTAAATTCTTATCTTTATTTAGTTTTTTTTATAGATTTTTGTAATATATTATGGTTCTTACAAAATATTACTCCTCCATATAAATATACCTTTTTTCAATTTTTTTAATAGCTAAGAACAACGTTTGAAATATTTTAAAAATTATATTAAGTACTTTATAAAATTCATTACTAAATAACATAATTTGTACTCTTTTAGACTTTCTCACATTTTAAAACATTTTAAGCTTTTTTATTTTACTTTTGAGTTAAATATTCCCAAAGATTCTTTATGTTTTTACACTTTTCTTATTTAATTTCTCTTTTAAAAAATAAGCCACAAGTTTTCAATTATAATTAACTTGTGCATTTTTTGAAGTTTTTGTTTTTTGAGTATTAGTTTTTTTCTTTTCTTTCGGAAATATAATTTTAGAATCCTATTATTTCTCTAAATATTCTCATCCGTTTATCCTAAATTTTTACATATCTAGTTTTCCATTTTTTTAAGTAAAACCTGCAATTGCTAATAATTTCTCAAGAGAAAATTATGCAAAATAAGACTATTTCATAGGGGTTTGACTAAAATAAGACCTCATTAGGATTTTTACTTCCGTAGACCTCCATTTGTCCTATTTTAGGAAACTCAAACCTAAGTTACCTAAATTACCCCTAACTACATATTTGAGGTTTTATTCACTGCTCTGTACTAACACGATCTTCTTCATCGATCTTATTCGCATCTCAATCTTATTCGCTACTCGATCTTCTTCAACTTTAGCTCTCCACTTGGCATCAATAATTCGAATTCAACCTGCAACAATTCCGTCGACTAATCTTCGTCCATGGAGGTGAAATCGCTTCAAATTTCCGACTCAGAATCTTCATCGCAAATTATGGATTGTTCCTTATGCGATTTAGTGGTGTAAGTTTGCATGTTTATTGTTGTATTTTCGTTTTTGTGATTACTGTTTCGAGTCCATTGTCTTCTCACTTTAGTTGTCTATGAAGTCTGTGATTGTTGTATTCTTCACACTCTATGACATTATATATTCCCAATTTGTAACCAAGATACATTTGTACAGTTTGTTAATTATGCTAAGTGGACTTCAAATTTCTTCTGGAGTAATAGCCTCTGAACCTAATAGTTTATCTCAATTTGGGGATTACGTGTTCTAGGTTTTGTTGTTATAGCACTCTCTGCAATTTTGGGGTTATTCTCGTAACATTTAATGTCTACTTTGTGTCTTTTTAATGTTTGTTTACTGACATATTACTTTTTCAGGTTTGATTTTGTGCATACATGCTCACTCGATGTGAGATAAGGTCCTCAATGTCAAGCCACGACATATATAATTGTTGAACTCATCAAACACCGATATCTTGATGCATCTAGGAAATCGTATGCTTGTAATGATATTATAGTTGATTTAAATAGAGATTATGAGTTACTTTGACGTTCAAGAAGCTTGGATTGCAAATAAGAAAGCCCAAGAAAAAAATCGATGGGTTTAGATGAGCGGTCACATCAGTTGTTATTATATGACATCCATTGTTTATGATCTTAAAAGCAAACATCATAGTTCCATGATCTTCTTATGAATTACTTTGACGTTTAAGTACTTTTGCATGGATTCAAGGCTGGAAACCGTGTATTCCTGTTCTTATCATTGATGGATCATTTGTAAAAGCATATAACAAGGGTACTCTACTAACTGCATGTGCTCAAGATGCTAACAAGCAGTCACCGATAACCTTTGGCTTTTGGTGTGTGTGATACTGAGCAAAAGAAAACACGGACCTGGTTTTTTAAGAAACTGAAAGAGTGTCTTGAGTATAGGCATGCAACAATAGAGGTGTTTCAACATGTTGAACACAACTACCTTCTAGGAAATATCAGGAAAAAATTCAAGGGCTCTACTATAGGTCTTCTTGCGTGGAAGTTTAATCAGGCAGGCTGCTACGTTCGCTACTCCAACTTATTTTGAAGAGTACTTGGCGTCATTAGATGTAGAAGATCCTTGTATCAGAGATTATTTGTATTAGATAGGTGTTGAGAAATTGTCTCGTTGTTTTTGTACTTGCATTAGATATTCTCTAATGACATATATCAATGCCATGGTTTGTGAAATGGAGCTTATGTTACTTGAATGGTTTATTTCCATGGCAGATCAAGTTATTTTCTTTTCCGTGCTCAAGCTTAATAAGTACAAAGTAATAGTTGTTCCAAAGCTAGTAGACATCTTTAGGTTTAATGTCTTTTTACTGTCTGATTACTGACCAACTCTTTAATACATATTTATTGCCTACTCAAAAATTCAGTTAAGATACTACTTTTTGTCAACTCAATATGATTCTCATTTCTTCCATTATCTTAAAATCATATTTCTATTTAATTTGTGTTTGAAACGGTAGTTTGTACAAAATGTTTTAAGTGTCCACCTTTAAAAATCACATGTTCATATTTATTTTGTGTGTCTTGTATCTAAAACTTATTTCATTGGTTGAGTTTTTAAAGTCCATTGTTACTTTATAAGATTTTACCTAAAGTTGTAATTAATTTGTGTAGAAATTTAATGTCTATGTTTTTTTTATTAAAGACTCATTATTGCCTATTTATGGACTTTATTTCAAATTTCAATTCATAATTTTATCACAGTTACAATGAAATGAACATGAAATAAAAAAGAAAAAATAAACGATCATTTCATTTGCAAAAAATATATATAAACCAAATGTTCAAAAGAAAACAGTTTTACATCTTAAGCCACCAAATACTTAATACATATTATAGACCATCTAAGTCCATCAACTTCCTTCATGATGCATGCATTGGTAGCACCAGAGTCATTATGTTACACATGATTACTCTATCTTTGATTTGGTGAAGAAAAAGAAATTGATCAATAGGAATCTTATTACAGCTCTGAAGTAGAGGATGAAGAAAAACAACCCCTGGCCCCTGCAACTCCAAATTTGAAGCTACAATCTGATCAAAAACCTTGACCTTTTTCAGAGTTTGATACCAATTTCCATAAAAGTCAGCCCTAAACATCCGCATTAGACCCCCCCTACTGTCTGTGTAACTTCTAGTACTATTTCTACTTGCATACTGAACAACAATGTGATCTTAGCCCCTTCAGAACTTATAGCCTCAGACTTGATTAGTTGCTCATTATAAGCTCTCTTGAAACTCTCTCACGATTCTGCTTTGATTGTAATATGTATTTCGAGCTTTTCAATTTCAGCAAAAGCTTCATCTAGTTGCTCACACCATACATAGTAATTTATCTTTGAATTTTCCCTCCACCTGCTCAAACAAAAGCCAAGTATATAGTCAATAAACATAAACAAGGAGTAAAAATACTCCCTCACTTCTCTAGACTACTATGTGTTGGATAATTGATACCCATAACCTATAACTAAGAGAAATTGAACAAGAATGTAGGAGAAGGAATGATGAAGAAGAAGGAAATGTGTATAGAATGATTATTTGTTATATCAGTTACAAGCCTCCTATAAGGAGTATATATAGGGAAAATCCGGGTCTGGGCCTCTAATATGGGCCTGACAGACCCGGTTACATAAATGGACTGATAGTATAAAAAGCTAATCTAGAACATCTGAATAATAATAATAATGTACAATAATATTAATGATATCCGCTAAATGTGTGTGGGCCGCTGTCCAGGCATAGTAGTCGACATACCGGGGGGTCGGAGTCCATATAATCCATCAGGAGTCCCCCACTCCCTGAGTCGAGAGTACTCGAGGCGAAAGGGAGTAGTCCAAACTGTATCTGCAACGTTCTTCCTCTTCGGCCGGGGGATCACCACCCTTGTCCATTATGGGGAGGTGCCTCGTTAAAAACCTTTACTAGGAAAAACCCAGTGGGAAAAAATCCTAATAAAGGGAAAAAGAGTACACCTAGCGCCCCCAACATGAAACAAGGAAGGTAAATCCCCTCCGGCATAATCAATCTAGCTCAGCTCCTCTTCAACTGACTCAGCTCTCGTTCCTGCTCTTGCGTGATATTTTCTGCTCATCTAGAAACTCTGACCCCTCAGTCCCCCAGTCCCCACTCTTTGAGGCGAGTGGAGACGAGGTGAAAATGAGTAAAGTCATCTTCGTACCTACACATTTATCATACATATAAAAAAATTTTCTTGGAATTTATGTTCCCGATCGGGAGTTCGTCACTTGAAACAAGTGGAGATGTGAATTGTTAATGTAATGATAAAATACTTAGTAGAATGGATGTGTGATCCATTCGTAAGCAACGGTCGCCACTCGAGGAATGACTAAGACCGGTCTTCGTACCCGACTTGGTCGGGGTTTTGTCTTCATGCCCGACTTGGTCGGGGCTTTGTGCCTGAGGAGACAGGGCTTTGTGCCTGAGGAGTCAGGGCTTTAAATCCTAGTGATGGGTCTCAAGCCACACTCTACTAGGTATTTGATCATAAGTGCGTGATAGTGTGCCATTTATCGACAAAAAAGTGATTTAAATAAATATAAATAATATAAAATTAAGGAGTACTCATCTTTTGATGGGCTGAAATATTGGGCTGACTGGAACGAATAGCATCCAGTTGAACTCCTTGGGCCCATTTTCATTCGTGAACCGACACCATATTAGTGGTAATTTAGTGCTGCCTGGCCCATAATAATTTGCAACAGTTGACTTCCCAAATAATGCTAGGTGCTCCACTCATCTGTACTCTCATTTAATTTGGATCCTTGGTATGTGGTTGGCTCTCAACCAAACAAAGAGCATCTTTTGAAGAGGCGGATGAAACAACCCCTCCCAAAAAAAAAAGTACGTTTACGGAAGGTAGCTGCAGCGGGACAAGGGAGGATGGCGCGGTGCGGACAGCCGTAGCATAGCCACAGGTGGTGACTCACCAGCTAGCCCTAGCGTCCACCGACAGGAGGCTATCCCAGATTAACGAGCCGGACAGTCTCATTCCCAGCTTCGAAAGTGAGCAGAAAGGAATTGCCGCCGGAGTCGGCGAGGCGGCGGCCGTTGGTAAGGCGGTGTTTATCTCGCGACACCCACGAGGAGTAGTACTCGACGATGCCCTTTTCCGGCAGGCCTTGGAGGTCCAAGATAGTGCTGACCGGATCAGAGTACATGTGGTCGAAACTGAACCCGAATGTCCCAAAGGCTTCACCGTGGTGGGACTGGAGAATAACCCAAAACATCGCCAACAAGGAAAGGGTGAGGAAGAAAGTAGAAGAAGAAGCCATGGGTAAGGGGTAAGAATCCAAGAGAGAAATGTGCTCAGTTCCGGGTGAAGCTCGTCTTGGGCGTCTTTGACCTGCGGGTTCTTGAGTCACGTCCATCGCTTCAGTTCCAGTCCTCAGCAGCAACGGGCCACGTTCTCTTCACGTTGGCCTCTGGCTCAAAAGCGGAGCTTCCCAGCGTCCATCAATGGCGGATTTCTGAAGGTCAAGCTCCAGAGGCTGAGTCGAACGACCATGAAGATGACAGTCGTGGACCTGGCTCCGATTTTTGAGCTGTGGTGGCGACCGGAGCCGTGGCGGAGTGGACATGATTCTTCCATCTTTTCACATCACGAATTCCAGATCTGATTTTGTTTTTTGAGAATAGTCTCTTTGTTGAATTCTTGTGATTGGGAAGAATTTTTGGTTGAATGGGAGGTTTTCTCACTTGATTGTGTTCAACCTCTCAATGAAAGCACCATTGTTGGATAATTGATACCCATAACCTATAACTAAGAGAAATTGAACAAGAATGTAGGAGAAGGAATGATGAAGAAGAAGGAAATGTGTATAGAATGATTATTTGTTATATCAGTTACAAGCCTCCTATAAGGAGTATATATAGGGAAAATCCGGGTCTGGGCCTCTAATATGGGCCTGACAGACCCGGTTACATAAATGGACTGATAGTATAAAAAGCTAATCTAGAACATCTGAATAATAATAATAATGTACAATAATATTAATGATATCCGCTAAATGTGTGTGGCCCGCTGTCCAGGCCTAGTAGTCGACATACCGGGGGTCGGAGTCCATATAATCCATCACTATGTATATAGTTGTTCCACTCTTTTTTAGTCTATTTATAAAAATTCTTCCTATTTCCTACTATTTATTTATGCTTCACTACTTCACCCAAGGTCAAATTGATTGCTGATCAGGCTTCTTCTGAAGCATGTGAGCAACTACAGGACAAGGCTACTAAAGGTGTTTTTGAAGAACTGTACCGATTGAATCTACAAATAGATGAAATTGAATTAACCAAAGTTTAATTTTCTTTTTGGATGAAATTAACAGAAGTTGGATTGTAAAAGGCAATAAATCAAGGACATGACATAATTAACTTTAATAGCATCAAATACACCAGTGAAAATTGAATATGCATAGATACTAGTAGCACATACTCGCAAATGACACATATAAAGCAAATAGAAGGAAAGTTAGAGTTTTTCCTTGTCATCATCCGAACATTCATTGACACAATCTTTTAGTATCTAACTTGGCGGATGATTAATTGGGTATCAGGCCAAAAACATTGAATACAACTAGTTTACAAAGGATTGGATAGATACAACCCAATCTCACAATGGCGGGCTCACTGGCTTCGATGGTTTCTCCGTCAGAGTCTTTTTCTCGTTTTATGTAGTTGCCTACTTCCCAGATGGTTTTTCCGGTTGCGTTTTCTGCAGATTTTTCCATTGCTTATGTCTATGCGGTTCCGAATTACTGCCTAAAAGTTCATCGAAATTACCATGCCGTTGTTCGTCAAATTTCCTTGTCGTTCTTCATAGCAGCTTACTCTCAATCGCCTTTTCTCGTTTAATCGTTCTGCAAGTTTTTCTTTTGAGACGGTGAGGCTTTGCGCTGGACGGAAGGGAAATCTGATTCAAATGGTCTTGTACTCTTGTGGTTTGTAAGGGTATTATGGTCAAAATAGGTGTAGTTCAGTCTTACGTAAAGTCATAGTCCTAAATTTGGAAAATTAGTATGATTAAGTCCTATAGAGATAATTTTCCCATTTATCAATGTGGAGTAAGACACTTTCATTTTATTGAAGGCATACGCACACTAACTGTTAGCTACTCTCAAAAAATTGCCAAGCACCTGATTCTAACCGTAGTCCCAGCAACGTAAGACACTGTGGGTGAATCAGTGGCTATTTGTGAAAGAAATAGCGTAACTGGTCTATTTTTGAATAGAAAATTAAGAAGTGATAAAAGTGATATTATTTTCCCTTTTAAGTCTATTTGTGAAAATTTCCCTAATTTCTAATGTATGATCAAAATAGGGATTGCGGAAAAAATAACTTGATAACTTTTAATGATATAATTATGCTCAATTTTTATATCACAATGACTATAAAAATACACTTGAAGTAACTTTGGTCACACTTTTGTGCATGAGTTTTACTCCTGATAATATTTAGGTTTTTTTTTCTTTCGATGCATTAGTAAACAAAATATGGTCAAAATAAAATATGTGCATAAGAACAAGACAAACTGTTGCAATTATTGAGACGAGTAAAATACTGTTTACAATGTCCTATTAATCTGTAGTTTGTTCAGAATGTGGATATGTTTGCGTAGTTTGATTCATTCATCAATTACATTTTCAATGGGAAGTATACTTGTGCATGTACAAACTCAAAGAACAAGTGTGGATTACATCTCTATCTATAATACACTTCCGTTCAAGATTAAGCCATAATGGCCGGAATGATTATTTAGGGGAATGCATTATCACAGTCTGGAATGACCAGAATATGATGGAAATGCTTGTAAAAGGCAATTTGTTTGGAGCAGAACGACTTCGATAACAAAGCCCTTAGAAAAAGTTTAGCATTCTAAACAAAAACTTGTTCTATCCATACTAGCTAGCACTCGATCTAAAGTCTACACATGCATTGGTGGTCACTACTAGGGCATGATCGAGCAAAACCCTGTGGGAGTCCTAAACAGAACACATGTCATCCTATTAGTACTTTCCACCTAAGTATGTACTTACGATATCTCGACCCTCTTTCTCCTTTCGGCATTGATTTAGTCATAAAGCTGCTGGTCTCGCTCTCCAAAACATCACCGTGAATGAACAAAGCAGAGACACTCAAGAATGGTTATGGAAATGAACTATACATAAGACTTAACATTGTTTCTGGTCCTTACAAATGTGATGTTTTTTTTGCTTTACACCTGATTAAGATAATAATTACCAGTGGAAGAAACTGGTGTTCTAAATTCTCATCTGTCGGGGGCTTCTGTCTTGGTAATTCCACGAGATATAACATGGTCACAAAAATTACTGATGCCTTTTCCTTTGCAGAATTTAAATAGATGATGTAGCACATCGTTGAACTGCAACTGCCTGCTTTGTCTCCTATATAGACAAAAAGGTCACTCAAGCAAAAGCGTTGCCTGTCATCTTTTGTGCCTGATTGGAACCTCATAAAATGCTATGGGAAGATATATGAAGAGAAGTGAGGGAGAGATTTGACCAAAAGAAGATGGGGGAAATTAACATTTGTTTGGTTGGACTCAGATAAGTTTACTTTTGGCATTCATTGAGACTGGAATCTGTATATACTGAAAAGGTTTTTAGAATAATTCCTATGTAAAGCCTAAAACAAGAAAATAACTTTCCTTAACATATATTCTCCATTGGTTAGCATTTCCAAGGATCAAAACACAACCTTGGATTTTTGGAGGAAAGGGGATTTCGCATATACCTGTTCTAGGATGCAACGGTTAATGTGGAGCAACTAAACATTCCATATGTGTCCCCTTCAAAAGAGTCCTCCATCAGATCAAAGATCTTATTTTTCATTTCCTGAATAGCCTTATTAACCCATTTTGGGCTGTCTCTTCGAATCTGATTCTTAAAATTGCTTCTGCTCCTTCATAGAGCAGAAGAAGAAGAAGAAGAAGTAATTCTGTTGCCGTAATTTACTCCTAGAATCAATTTTTTTAGAAGTTAGGGGAGACCAGGTTCTGAAAGCTGATTCTGATTATGGTTCTACTTTAAAAAAGAAGCAGAAGCAGAATCAGTTCCAAACACCCCAACATATCATGTCTTCAAAATCTTTAACAGGATTTCCGTCTCCTATTTCTTCAGTTTTGATTTTATTAACTTCTCGGTGGGTTTGCTGAAACCTCTTCCCTCTTCCTCATCTGGTCCGCTTATGTTATTTCTTAACAATTTTCATCTGCACGAAATAGTATGTACATGTAATTTTCTATCCCAACAAACCAAGTGTTCAAAATTACATTAAATATAAAGGAAATGTTTATATTTCCTTTATATTTAATGTAATTTTTGAAAACCAAGTGTTCATACATGTTTATATCTATATTTACTATATCGTGTGAGACTAAACTCAACAATCATCAATAAAAGTGATAAAGTATTTATTTCGGTCACGAGTAATCACTCCATTAAACTCACAAATGTCGGTATGAATTAAATCCAGCAATTCTAAATGTCTATCAATTGAATGATAAGGTTTTCTTACTTGTTTAGTAGTAGCTCATACCATACATTTCTTAGTTTTATCAATAGAGTGCTTAGGAATTAAATTTAAATTCATCATTCTTTTTACAAAATCTAAATTAACGTGACCCAAACGACAATGCCATAAACAAGAAGAATCACAATTCTCAGATATATAATTTAATTCCAAATAATCAACCACAATTTTAAAAAGTCCATCAGACAAGTAACCCTTGCCAATAAAAGTTCCACCAAATAAAATTACAACTTTATTTAATTTAAAAGACAACTCATAACCCTCCCTAACTAGAATGGAACCACTAACGATGTTCCTTCTAATTTCGGGAGTGATGCACTCCATGCAAAGATAGAATTTTTCCCGAAGGAAATTTTATTTCTACTTTTCCTATTCCTTGCACGCTAGCAGCACTCGTATCCCATCATCACTATTCTTCCAACTGCAGGCTGATAAGAAACAAAGAGCGATTTATCAGCACATACATGCACATTCCCTCCTGTATCTATTAGCCACTCATTGGAATTATATATAGTGAAAACTTGAGGGTTAATAGAAATATACCCATCAGAACTACTTCCTCCAGTCACCATGTTTACTTGAGGTCCAACAGATTGATCCTTAACCTTTTTATATGGACATAATTTGGCCCAATGCTCCATCTATCCACAGTTCCAGCATGGTCGGTTTGCCTTTGGTTTCTTTACAATTTTTAATTTGGCCTTTATTGGTTTAAAAGATGATGGTTGCTTTTTTTAGAGTTGTGTTTGCTTTCCCCCAGTTATAACATGAGCCTTCGGTTGAAATTCAACAGGCGCAATATAACCCGCTTTCTTATGTTCCTCCTCGACAGTAATGGAATGCATCAAAGACTTCCAAGTGATCTTTTTCATTTTATGTTTTAATAAAGTCATACCAAAATCTTCCCATGATTTGGGAAATTTTTCTATGACCGTCATCACTTTAAACTTTTCAGGCAATTTCATATCCGCTTCACGAAGAGAATGTAAGTAAGCTCAAATTCTTGTGTCTATTCTAACACCGATTTACCTTCTTTCATGTCAAATCGTAGGAATTTAGAAACAATATACTTTTCAAGACCGTAGTTCTCAGTATTATATTTCCTATCCAACTCATCCCAAAAGTCCTTAGTCGTGTCGTGGAGGGTGCAATAGACATCAAATAACATGTCAGAGAGACCCAACAAAATCATGCATTTTGCAATTTCATCCCTCTCACGCCATAAAGCTTGGCGTTCAAGACTTTTGGGATCTGATTCAACAACGGGGGGGGGGGACACATAGTCATAATTACCGAGAGCAAGCCCTTGGTGATTAAGCAATTTTTCATGCGTTGTTGCCAACGCTTGAAAAAATGCCCATATAATTTTTCCGGCATCCCGGTTAAATCAACCATGTGCGAGCCCGTAGCAACATATTCAGATGTGTCTCCACAATTAGTCGCAAACACAGAATTAACATTATTTTGAGGGATATCATTCACATCATTCTCAACAACATTTTCGGAAACAACACTTTCCAATTCGCCATTTTGGGATTTTCCAAAACTCGAGAGATAATATCTTTCTTCAAGGTTGTTAGAAAAATGATATTAAAAGTGCGAGTTTAACCAGATAAAAAATCCCGAGTTTAAACAAATCACCAGACAAACCGCCAAATGCAAGAAAAGAAAATAATAATAATAATAATAATAATAATAATAATAATAATAATAATAGTAATAATAATAATAATAATAATAAATAGAAAATGAATAATGAGAAAAGATAAGAAAAACGAATCGCAGGATCGCCCGTTAAAACGGACTGGCCTTGAAGAAAGATAGCTCCCGTATCCCGATAGCCATTCGGACGGGTCTGGCTAGCTCGCTCCCAGGATAATTCTACCACGTTTCAGACTCGTAGCTACCTTGACTGAAACCTTTGACCATTGCCCAGTTTGACGATAAAAGAGTTGAGCACAAATAAGAGAAGAATATAGTATGTATATAAGGTATCGATATGGCTTCTCGAGGAAAATAGGGAAAATGGGATAACTCTCACAAAGAGATGCTGAGATTATCTCACGTAATGTATGTATATAGATTGTGAGTGCCTTGAGAGAATAAACAAAAGCAAGAGAGTTAGTGCTCCCTTATGTGTAAAGCTACCTACGGAGTATTACGTCCGTTCTTAAATAAGTGCACATGTTCTAAATTTTACACTATTCACATGTTCTACTTTGACTACATTTAATTAAATAATGTATTAATATATTTTCTTTAAAAAGATATTGTTAAATTTGTATCATTGTAAATTTTCAAAATCTATTTTTTTAAATTTTTTTACTAATAAAGAATTATACATATTAATGGTCAAACTTGTGTCTCGGCAAGTGTGAAATATTGACTGTTGCACTTATTTAAGAACATAGGAAGTATGATGCAGCAGGTTTTCTCTTTTGGAAATCAAATATTCATATATAAGCATACTAACGTATGCATGGAGACCTGAAGTTAAAGCTGGTTGCATGACGTTAACGTTCTCAAATATCAATTCAATGATCTGGCAACGGCAGTTTTAAATGCAATTTCAAACAGCCATAAACCTTTTGAAAGTAATGTACGCGTACCAAGTTTTTATAACTAAAATAAAAAGTTAAAAACACATTGTTTATGTCCAATAAAATAAATAATTGTCTCCCCACTTAATATATTTGTTCAAACTTGAGTAACTTGAACGAGCAAGATAATATCTTGAAATCTTACATGATACTTGAACAATAATGTTCCTTATCACATATTATATTAACCAGGGTAAGAGACAATTTATTTATAATATTGAAAATAAGACCCACTTCAATAATACACCACTTCACAACATTTATAACTATGGATTAATTAATGAAATAAATTCAAATATGTAAGTTGTTCTTTGGCGTATAAAAATATATCCATATCTTATATATGTTATACAATTATATCTGAGAACTCAAAATTGAGCCTCTTCATAATAATATTTGTATCATCATATTTCCATCAGAACTAATTATGAAATTGTTATGCAACATTTTTAAAATATGAGAACTTGCAGAATTTATTTACCATGCCAAGGTTGCAGTGATGAGCTATTTAGAATAAAATAAATTATGATTTAAGGTAATGACTTATTTTTACTGTTTTTATGACATTTAAAATTATTATGAAGTGTGTCCCTAGCTCCTTTTCTAAATCTCTCGGTCCAACCAGAGTTCAGTGTATGTTTGAAGATTGTTGTACACACAGGTCAAGTCATCAATTGTTGTTTTTGTTTTTGTGGCCGCCGCAGAAGTGTTCACATCTCTTCTTTTCATGAGAGCATAATTTGTGACTATTAAAGTCAAGGGCACAGCACCAACATACTGGATAGTCAACGCATTCCCTCTCATAACAAAATTCAAGTAGTACTGCTTCATCTGTGGCTGTGATGGGCGTCATCCAACCTAATAATATAATATTCAAGAAGATAATAAGATTTAGGACATTGTAATCTTGTTTTGAAAATACTAGTAGCAGCCTTTGTATTTTTTTCGTGCTAATACTAGGTGGTTTCGATATTGCCACACTAATTCTTAGCATCTAAATATTCATCTCAACTCATTGAAAGAAATACATTTGATGAATTGTTTGAACAATTCGTTCGGTTCTCATTTATAATAGTTAGGGTTGGTTGGTTGGGGACCAATCATCTCCTCTAGCTTTGTTCCATTTTACTTTTTTTGTCCGTCCTATTAAATTTGTCTCATATCATATTTGGATGGTTAGAATTCATTTTTACTTTATTGAATTCATTCTTACTTTATCCAATATCCATACTTCATCAATTAAATATCAACGACACAACTCAACTTTTCTTAAAAATCGCATCACATTCTCTTGTCCCAATCTAAGATGGACGGAGGTAGTAGTAATTTACTTCAGTCAAGAAATTTTGGACCATCAATGAAAGCATTTTCTACAAAATAGGCGCCCACGGTCGATACGTAAGGCTACCCGAACATTTAGTTATGACATATGTTCTAATATTTGGTACAAGAAGCCAAGAGTTTTTCCCCAAAATAATGCTAAATAAAAAAATATTTACGAAATTAGGGTTGATGGATAGTCTACCCGGGGGGTATCTTATCCGAGGGGTTATTGCGGGAATAACTAGAGAGAAGTCAGAGCAAATAGGAGGAGAGAGAGTCGATTCATTAAATGAACTCGAAATGTGGAGTTGAGATGTAGATCCTGATTTACAAGGAGAAATGGGCTGCTATTTATAGCAGCAATAAATGCGATGAGAGTACACGTGTCAGTAATCCAACGGCCGAAGGGTCACATCAGCCGGTTGGCACCGGCAGTGGTACGTTTACCGCATTGAATGCGGTTGGCGGATGTGACGTGGTATTAAATGCGGTGGTTGGCTGTCTCCAAAAGGAATCTTCGATGATTGAGCTAGTTCAGCCGAAGGCTCCTTGTGTAGCCGAGGGCTCCATGTGGTAAGGACCCTTGTGTGGCCGAAGGCTTGGTTCAGCCGAAGGCTTTTCTGATGCCGAGGGCAAGAAAATGCCGAAGGCTCATGTTTTCGCCCCGTTTTCTCCCAGCAGCTTCTTATGCCAAAAAGGCTATCCTGTGAGTTCTGGAGCCTTCGGCCAAGGAGGCCGAAGGCATCCCAGTGTGTATTCTGAGCTATTTCGAGGTTTGGGCCGCCACACTTGGGCCTGAGTTGTTCTCTGGGCCCTATGGACTTGTGTAGGAGAAGTAGGAGTCTATGGGCCGGGGGTTCCTGGGCCATATACTCCATCAGGAGTCCCTCACTCCTTTTGCCGAAAGGTACTTGAGGGAAAAGGAGTAATTGCGTTGATGCGTTGTCTCCGCCGGTGGCTAATCTCTTTACCGGAGGGCTTTCCTGGTATTCGCTGATGGCTTCCCCTCAGTCCCCCACATGTCGAGGGTTTTCTGAGGGAAGCATAGATGAATTGCATGCATGTGTAGTGATGAAAGCTGCTTCATCATCACAAGTGACTTGTGGAATTTTTTTTGATATTTTGCTTCTGCCGAAGGGTTTAGAGAAGTATGTATCCGGGGGCTTTTACTTTGATGTTTGCCCGGAGGCTGTATGCATCACTTGTGAATTTGTTGCATTTGGGAATCTTTGTGTATTTTGTGTGTGATTCCCGAGGGGTGTATCCCAGTCCCCCACTCCTTTGGATCGAGGGTAAGTTCGGTTTGAAGGAGTTATGATGTTTGCGTGTAGCCCCGAGGGGTGCCATTAACTGGGAGTGAAATTGTCGATAAGCCGAAGGCTTAGGCTACTGCTTTCTCGAAGGTGTCCGGTGAAAGTAATCACCGAAGGCTGTAGTTGGTGATAGGCGGAGGCTATTATCCGAGGGCATCCTGGTATTTCGGAAATATGGCCGTTGTAATAGAGCCGTTGGAAGAGGGGCACACGTGGCATGCTCCCGTTGGTCGAAAGTGGGCGGGTGCCACCCATTGGCCGAAACCGCGGCCTGTAATGATGGGCTTTTCGAATCGAGGCCCATGTTTCGAGGCTGGGAGCCTATATATATCCCAAGTCAGAACTCATTCCCTTGCGCGTTTTATCATTGAAGCGAAGCTCTGTCAAATTTTCTAGAGAGAGAAAGTCCCCTTTTCGATCAAACCCAAGAATTTTCCTCGATCCAAGGTCAGTTCATCCCTTGTTCTTGTTCCTTAGCGTATTTTTTGCTTCCATTTCTGTAGGTCTAGTGTTAAGGAAATCGTAGGGCCTCAGGAAGTTATTTCCTCCAACAAACCCTACGACGACCATCCTCGAGCAATGTCTTCTGGTAGCGACTCTCAGGACATTTCAAGGGAGCCCTCGGCAAAGCAGGAGAGCTACTCGGATGTGGAGTCCTCGAGTGAGCAGCCGTCGATGAACAATGATCTCGCCGTCGCCGAGGAGGTGCAAAGCCGGCTTCGGGTGGAATTGGAAGCCGAGGACTTCGAACAAGTGAATGAGGACGAGGAGCTGGCCCTCGCTCTGCAAATCGCCGAGGAGGAGGATGAAAAAGAGCGCCGTCAGGCGACAATTGCAGTTATGCCCTCTCGGGGTGCTGGTGAGGCGAGCACTTCCCGGCCTTTGGACGCCCAGCCCCTCCGGGTAGCCTTGGGGAAAAAGAAGAAGAAGCCGAAGGCTGCTCCTAAGAGAAAACAAGCAGCCGTTGACGTCGGACGGCCGGTCGGGATTCCCGAGGGACATTCTTATTTGGACACCACTGCCCTCGAGGTGAGGACTACAGCCTCAGGCGCTGATTACCAAGCCCTCCAGATCCTCGTGGGGCCCTCGGCACAGGTCATCGAGCCGGGTCCCGAAGATCTGCTATCCCATCCCCCTGAGGGGTGCTTTTCAGCTCACATGCTCTCGGTGGAGTTGGGCCTCAGGTTCCCCCTTCATTCCTTTGTTCTGGAGTACCTGAGGTATGTAAAGCTAGCCCCCTGCCAGCTCACCCCAAACAGCCACTATTACCTGGCGGGGTTCCTATCTCTCTGTCGGAGCCGAAAGGTGGAGGCCACGTTAGACCAGTTCTTTCTCTCCTTCAACTTGTGCCGGGGAGGGCATTCGCACGCCGGGGGATATGCGAATCTGCAGCAGGTTCCGGCATGGAAACTCTTCTCTGAAACCCCCTCGTCCCACAAAGAGTGGAAAGAGAAGTTCTGCTACATCCGGGTGGCCGAGAACCCATTCCCGGGAGCCCTGCGCAATCATTTTAAGAGGCACCCGAAGGTGGGCAATGTAGCCCTCGACAAGGCTGGGAGGAAGCTCATCGAGAAGCCCCTGGGTTCCGATAAAGTGATCACCATCAAGGAGGCGACGATCCCCGAGGAGCTGTACCTGCTGGGCTTCCGGCGTTACCGCCTTCCGGGGGACACGGACGAAAAATACCCCGAGATTGACCGAGGGTATCGAAATGCCGGAGGTTGTACCTGAGGGCCCTCGTTTTTGTACTTAGTTTATTTTCTTTGATTCGTCGTGATTCTAACCCTCTCCTTGTTTTGGCAGGTGACATCATGGATCCGAAAGCATTTGCCAGGCTTTCCAACAAGCTGGCTAAAGAGAAGAAGAAGAAGGCTGAGGGGCCTTCCAACCAGAGAGCTGTGGAGGAATGTCTCCAAAAGCCGGACGCTGAAAAGAAACCTGAGGGCGAGGGGCCCTCGAAGGACGCTGGTGCTGGAGTTGTTAGTGAAGGCTCCCACGTCCCGGAGCTTAAAAGAAAAAATACCGGGAAGGGGACCACGCTCCCGGAGAAGAAGCAGAGGAGGGGGGACGCCGAACAGAAGGCTCCCTCAGTAGTGATTATTGACGACCACCCTTCTGACAGGCCCTCGGGCTCCCTGCCCCTGACGGATTTGGATGAAGGGGCTTGGCCCCTTGAGAAGGTGCAGTTCCCTATCAAGAAGGGGACCGCTATCTTGCACGGCACCCTCGATCCGAGGGAATTCTTGAGGGGCGCCACTCCCCCCTGGATCGGACCACCCTCGGCCGATTCGGGGACGAGGCTCTCGAGCTCAAAGCCCTTCAGGCCTCGGCCACTGTAAGTATTTCGGACATTGATATTTCTGGTTATCGCGTTCCTTTCCCTTTGCATAGTCTGATCCCAGGTGCACCCTTACGTGCTTGCAGGCTAGTTTGGCCTTCGGGGAGCTCGTGAGGAGGGCCGAACAGCACCGCCTCGAGAAGGCCCAGTCTGATGAGGTCACGAGGAAGCTGGTGGCCAATAACACTGAGGCCATCCGGCAGCTGGCCAGTCTGGAGGAAGCCCTTCGGCAAGCCGAGCAGAAGCTGGAGGCAGCCAAGGAGGAAGCCCGGGCCGAGGGGAAAGCCGAAGCCGAGAGGTCCGCCGCTGAGGCCGCCAGGATAGCCGCTGAGAAAGCCGAGGAAGTCAAGGCTGAGGCTGTTGCCAAGGCCAAAGAAGATGATGTTGCCCTCTTTCTTGCGGAGGGGTGGAGATCCGAGGGCCGGGAGCAGTGGAGGGCTTCCGTGGTGGAGACCTCGGTAGATAGTTGGGTCAAGGGGCCCGGTGCGATGTGGCTCGCCCTAAAGGGCAAAAGCTTCTACGAAGGTGGGCAGTACTTCACGCAGGCCATGCTGTACCGGAGGCTTGCCCGGCACCTTGGTGCAGATCCGAAGGAGTTCAAACCAGAAGATCACGGCCTCCCCCCGCTCCTAACAGATGTTCGGATCCCCCTGCCCGAGGGTGAAGAAAGGGAGCTGCTGGAAGACTCTGAATTGGCGAAGGAGGCTGATGATGACGAGGATGAAGAGGATGCCACCTCCAAGCCGAAAGAGGATGTAGTTGAAAATGCTTAGGCCTTAAACTTTTTAAGCATAATCTGTAATAGATAAGTAGGCTCCCGGCTCCGGCCTCATACCGTAAACAAACATTTTTCATCATTTTTCTTTTGAATGGATGACTTGCCTTCAGGCTCTCTGTATGAATGAATGTCTTCGCCTCCTTCATGTTTGCGTATGAGTGAATGTATGTTTTCTATGAGGAGACAGGAGAAATTGATACCCATATTGTATAAACAGGAGAAATTGAACAAGAGTGAAAGAAATGATGAAGAAGAAGGAAATGTGTATAGAATGAGTATTGGTTATATGAGTTACAAGCCTCCTATAAGGAGTATATATAGGGAAAATCCGGGTCTGGGCCTCTAATATGGGCCTGACAGACCCGGTTACATAAATGGACTGATAGTATAAAAAGCTAATCTAGAACATCCGAATAATAATAATAATAATAATGTACAATAATATTAATGATATCTGCTAAACGTGTGTGGGCCGCTGTCCAGGCCTAGTAGTCGGCATACCGGGGGGTCGGAGTCCATATGATCCATCAAGGGTCGTGTTAAAACTGTTTACTAAAATATTGTTGGGCCAAACTCTGGTTAAGAAAAACTGCCAAACCAATTGGCGACTCTCTTAAAATACACGGAGGAATGCATATAAGCTAGCTGGGAGAAAAGAGATGTAGTGGGGCCTATGTAAAAGAAATTCTCTTGACGAGATTTGAGGGTAACGGCGGAAGCCTTATACCCTATAGCCGGTGGCATATTAGTAATTTCAATGAAATTCACGTCTTCTGGCAAATGAGCATTAATGCACTTTTAGTGAGCATCAAACATATTACGTTGAGCATTAGAAGCCTAATAATGAGCATTTTGCTCACTGCTTTATATCTTCTAATTTGATTTTTTTTCTTATTTTTTCTTTTATATAAAATTATTAAATTATATCTATAATCAACTCTTATGAATTTCAATATGTGAATCTAATATAATACGTAGTATGAAATTTTGAAATATGCATTGATATGACATTTTAAAAATGAGAATAACATCAATACCAAATGAGCATACATAACCTACCAAATGAGCATTACACCAATATCAAATGAGCGTACATACTAACAAAGTAAAAAAAATGAAGTAAAACATCGAAAAATTCAAAAAAAAATCATTTAAAATGTCTAGTATGCTCAGATATTAAACGAGAATGCATAACTTATGAAATGAGCATCAAAAATTTAAAATGAGTGTTACACCAATACGCATGGATGTGACATTTTAAATTGTCTAGTATAATGCTTATTTTAAATGACCATTACACTAATATTAAATGAGTAGACAGAACTTACGAAATGAGTATCGAAAAATTTGAAAAGCTCACTGAAAATCTCTAGTATGCTAAATACTATAGTATGTGAATCAAATATAATATGGTCGCTCTGATATATGCATTGATATGACAATTTAAGATGAGCATAACATCATTATCAATTTAGCATACATAATTTACAAAATAAGTATTGATATGAAAATAATAAGTTTTTTTTTAGTTAAGCATCAATACATTTTCATTGAATATCAAATCTTTTTTATTGAGTACTAGAAACATGCAATTGAATACGTGACCTCTACTCATAGTACCAGACTAGCATATGTAGTTTATAAAATGAGCATTGAAAAATACAGAAATACACATTTGTATAATTTACAAAATAAGTATTGATATGAAAATAATAAGTTTTTTTAGTTGAACATCAATACATTTTCATTGAACATCAAATCTTTTTTATTGAGTACTAGAAACATGCAATTGAATACGTGACCTCTGCTCGTAGTACCAGACGAGCATATGTAGTTTATAAAATGATCATCGAAAAATACAGAAATACACATTTGTATAGTGCGCTCAAATATACTTTTTTGTTTCCTCATTTCTTTCAAGTTTTATACTCACTAAATTTAACGTACGTAAGAATATACTATTCATCACTTTGTACATTCCCTCTTTGAATTAAGGAGTAATTTGTGTTTAATTTGCACCCCATTTTATTGTGCAAATTAGACTTTGCACCCCATTTTTTAAAAAATTTGTTTTTGCGCCCCAACCCCATATTAAAAGACAAAAATGCGCTTCCCATTAACAATTTTGATGGCTTTCAACATATTCTTGATTGAGGGCATTTTTGTATTTGCATATGGGATTGAGGTGCACAAACAAAGATTTTTAAAAAGGTTCAAAATCTAATTTGAATAATAAAATGTGGTGCAAACTCAAATTCCCCTTGAATTAACAATCGATCACCCAAATTAATCATTAAAACTTCTCAGCTGAAACTTAATCCATGAATAAATTCCATGATCGAAACCCCATACACAGTACAATGATTTAAACCCTTTTTTTAATACCCCAACTAAAAATTGGAAGCACCAATCGTACACGTACTAATTGAAACATGAATAGGTTCAGCAAAGAAGGTTAATCGGACAGATCTACCGCAAACACAGAGGTTTTTTGTTCCTCCTGGCGTGGCCGCGCCGGTAATTCTCCTTTCCCAGTCCATGATCCGGTGCGATCGAATTTACTGGGAACATATCACGTGGGCGGTGGACGATCGTCTAACAGCGGTAAGCAGTGACAATGATGATTGTTCACCCTGGGCTTAACAAAATATTACAAAAAAAACCGGTTATACCGTGCACACGGTACAACCGGTTGTATGATAGAATTTGCGGGTAACGGCCATGGCCTAAAGGAAAGGGTATATTTGGCCTTTATGTTTACTTTTGTCAGATTTTTGTACTGAAAAATAGATGAGGGGTATACATTTTCTCTATCACATAATTGAGGGGTATATATGTTCCATATCCCATAAAGCTGCGCTAATATTTGATTAATTGCTCATTTGCTCCTTAACCCACTCTATTATTTCTATTTCAAACGATATACTCCCTCCGTCCCTAAATGTTGTTCCAATTGCGGATTACGAAGGTTGACCGACGATAAAGTTAAATGATTCCTGTGAAAACTCGGATTATTTTTAGTAAATAAAATTTACATATTCAGAAACTACATTAAACCCGCTACAAAGCCTGCAAAAAATAATTCAACTTTTATAAAATTTTGATATAAAAAGTAAGAGTTTAAGAGTGATTTAAGTTGACCCTCAATAAGCGAAATGGAACTTCTTTTAGGGACGGAGGGAGTATATCAACTTGTTAATTTAGGAGACAACATACTACGTAATATATCTAAAAATGCATGGCTAAACAGAAGCCACGTCCTCATTTCTAGAGAAGCTCATATAGCCTCATTGAAGAACCTATCGTCTTATAGAGGCCCCGCACAGAGTTCTATTTTGTTCACCCCTTCATGGAGGGTGAACATCACCCCCTCCCTCCAACACATGACACTTGGCAAGACTTTGAAATTTTGCAATTGTAATACCAAGTGTCATGTGTTGGAGGGAGGGGGTGATGTTCACCCTCCATGAAGGGGGTGAACAAAATAGAACTCCCGCATTGAACCTATGACTGAGTTGTGATCAACATATATAAGTGGGCAGTATGTTTGAAAGCTTAAGGGCGGCAGATAATTAATATAGGCCTTATCTTTAAAAAAATTGCAAAACCGTCTAAACTAACAATATAACATTCATAAATCATAATAATAATATTTCAAGATGTTTATAAAAAAGGAAAAATAGACAAGAATAATGCCAACTATTGGTGATCGGCTTGAAATAATCCAAACTATCAATCATCTCAAAATAATCTCAACTATTAAAAAAGAAAAAATATGATCTTTTTTGTGCATTTTACCAATATTTTAGTCTAATTAAGCAATTAAATCTATTAATAATTCCTAAATTTTCCCCTCCAGTGATGTGATCATTCTCAATTGTTTCATTTTCGCTAGCTAAATCATTCTTCTTCTCGAAGTTCTCATCTTGAGGATGACATTCAGAATTTTACTTCTTTGCAAAAACAAACTATTCTATTGAATTATTATTTTTACTTAGAACCCGTTTCTGTAATCTTCTCCACTTGTTTCTTAATCCTATCTAGATTTAATCATTTTTATTACATCTTAAAATTAATAATTGAGAATTTTTGTCTAACAAAATCAACAAATCATAGCACCAACACTCAATAGATAACAATCAACAATTATGAAATCAAACAATCAACTATGAATGAAATAAAGTAATAAACTAATCAAATAGTCATATCAGATTAATCTGTTTTTAATTGGAAATGTTTTACGAAATTTTTTAAGCATGTCTTTCATCAAGTGTAGATTATGTCCACAAAATTTCAGTTTAAAACTCAATTGGAAAATCAGTTAAATAAATTATTGAAAAATATTGCGCCAAAATATGCATAAAAACTCAATGTTTTTCAATCAACTAATTATTTTTTTTCATTTTTTGGGCCTAGGGGCAAGTTATATGTCATTAATTTTTTTGTGTTCTTGAAACGTGTCAACCGCCGTTCAAGAATATTTCATACCAGTAGAATTTGAATAAGCAAAGACTGACGTCATAGAAAATGTTGAAGTATTTGTCCAACACCGGAAAGTTATAAAACAATAAAACACTATATAAAGCTTTGGGCTACTCCTCCTATTAGGTTGACATTTTACGATGGAACCCCGAATCTTGACATGGCCGGTATCAGAGACAAGTCCGGTTGTTGTTTGACTGCTTGTTTAGCACTCATGATTAAGAGTAACTTGTTAAGAGTTTGTTTGGCCCATTTATACCCCCGATATTGTCCAGCTCAATTCGGACTGTGGGGACGTGTTAAAGTACTTGTCCCACACCAGAAAGTTATAAACAATAAAACACTATATAAGGTTTTGGGCTACTCCTTCTATTAGGTTGACCTTTTAGGATGAAACTCCGAATCTTAACCGGAAATAAAATACATGTAATCATATGGAAGAACATGGAAGGACAGGAGGGAAGCTTGTGGAATTGGGAAGTCTACCTAATTTTCCAATAGTAGAAATCATAGGAAGAATAAAGTTGGTCATTAGTCCAAACAAAATCAAAGAGGGTGTTTGATAAATGGTGTTTAAGTTGAAAAAAGACAGTTTGACCACTTTTAGAGTTTTCAATAAGTGAAAAAGTTGTTTGATAAGTAGATGTTCAGCACTAGCATTTTTGGAAAACGCTGAAATGGAAACACTGCAAATAAAAGAGTTTTGAGTTAACGTTTTGAAATATGACGTTTTCTATTAATTTTAGAGAATATTACCCGAAATAGGACTAAAAAGGTTTGCAAATTCCAAAATAGGACTAACATGTTTTTGTGCCCAAAATAGGACTAATTACTGCCATGTTTTGGTAGTGCCAAACTTCGAACATGACAGTATTTTCCAAACTTGGCAGTAATTACTCCTATTTTGGAAATAAAAAACATGGTTGTCCTATTTTGGAATTTTCAAACTGTTTTAGTCCTATTTTGGGAACTTTTTCTTAATTTTATGGTCAAACAACTAAATTACCAAACACCTTCAGACAACTCGTCAACTTATTCCTCTAGTCAACTCGCTGGCTCTATCTGTTGTTAAGAACTCGCTAACATAATCCGCTAACCATTAAATGTTAAACACGTCCAAAAGGTGGAAGCGTATATAGTACAACCGGCTGTACAGTGAGAACCGTACAGCCAGTGGCATTTTTGTAAATTACATGAAATTCGCGTCTTGTACTAAATGAGCATTAAAACACGTCTAGTGAGCATGTGGCATATTTTGTTGAGCATTAGAAGCATAACAATGAGCATTGTGATCCCTGTTTCATCTCTTCTAATTTACTTTCTTTTCCTTATTTTTTTCTTTATAAAAACTTATTAAATTATATATATATAATCAACTCTTATGAACTTCAGTATGCGAATTTAATGCAATATGATACTTTTGAAATATGCATTGTTATGCCATTTTACAAATGAGCATAACATGAATACCCGTTGAGCATACATAACTTATAAAATGAGAATTGATATGAAAATCATAAGTACTTTTAATTGAACATCAAGACATTTTTAGAGCATCAACTTGAAATTATAAGTACCAATGATTTTCATTATGCAATTGTGATGAGCATCGAGTCTGTTCTTTTTAAATGAGCATGAAATATCACCAAATGAGCATATGTAACTTACAAAATTAAATGAGTATAAAAAAATTTAAAAGCTCATTTGTGTATGGTCATTCATTTTGGCCTTATACTCATTTGAGTTTAACATTAATATGATACTTTTAAAATGAGCATAAAGAGGTACCAAATGAGCATATATAACTCACAAAATGAGTATAAAAAATTCAAAAGATTTTTTTGTATATGCTCATTCATTTTCGGTTTTATACTCATTTGAGTTGAACATAAAACTCATTTTTAATATGCTCGATATTCATTTGTGTATGTTCATTCTTTTAAGCTTATACTCATTTGAGTTTAATATAAACTCATTCCAGATTCGTCATCAAGAAATATGAACTCAAATCTCTTAAATCATCTTCCAATCTGTCTTCCCTGCATACTTCTTCCCGACCAACAAAGAAATCGCCTAGAGCCGCCGTCTCTTGCGCAGCTCTGCAAGAGGAGAAGAGAGTGGCGAGAGGAGAGCTTGTGGAGAAGAGAGCTGCCAGAGGAGTGGTCTGCTTGGTGCGTGAAGTCCTTCACAAGCAGCGCAGAAGCAGGGGCGAAGATCGGAGAGCAACGCAGAATCAGGGACGAAGATCGGAGAAGCCGGACGAGAAGCGCAGAAGCCCTAAAAAAGGCCGGTTGTACCGTGTGCATGGTACAGCCGGCTGTACGGTATAATTTGCCCCAAAAGGTTGGGTAGTTCCTATGGCTAGGCGGACTAGCGGAAAAATAATCGAAATTGGCATTTAGGATGTTTTTACTTGGACTGTGATTTGCTGGTCTGGTCTGATCTGGTCTGATCTGATCTGGTCTGGTCTGATCTGGTCTGAACTAGTCTGGTCTGGTCTGGTAAGGTCTGATTTCTTTGTATTTTTATAACTATCCAAGTCTGGTCTGGTCTGAACTGATTTGGTCTGGTCTGAGACAAATTACAGTCCAAGTAAAAACATCCTTATTTATTTGAATTATTTCATATCAGACTTTTGAACTCTTCTTAGCTTCCTCACCGTTGCCCCTTTTAATAGCCTTTTAATTCATTTTAATCTTTTGAATGTACTCCGTATCGTCTGGCTATGTTGAAAGGTCAAGGTATGAAAACGTTACTTTTTGGAGTTTATTAAATGACGGAGGCGTAATATTTATACCTAAAATGTTGTTTTGACGGTTTTTGTGCTAAATAAAGATGAAGGGTATAAATGCTCATTAACATATACTACCTTCGTTCTAAAATAAGTGAAACATACTAAATTTTACACTATTCATGTGTTCTACTTTGACTACATTTTATTTATTGATGCACTAATATATTTTTCTGAAAAAAGTATTACTAAATTTGTCTCATTGTAAATTTTCAAAATCTTATTTTTTTCAATTTTTTTACAAATAGAGAGTAATATATATTAATGGTTAAAGTTGTGCCTAGGTAAATGTGAAATGTTGACCGTTGCACTTATTTAAGAACGGATGAAGTAATATATTGGAGGGTTATAATAACCAAGTAATAATGAACGTATATTTATGGCCGTTATGACATACGAATTGAATGCAATCATATATTAATAAAAAAGACTAAGTCACATTTCTTTATCTTTTATCCTCATTTTATATACTACATATTAAGTATTATGTAACATAAAAAAGATCTCAAAAGATTAAAAATATTATTCATACCAACAAATTTGATAGAGTATGCACGAGTGGGGGATGCGCGGTAAAGACTTGTCTGGATTTGAGAAGATAATATTGGGTCTACGGGTTACAACCCTAAACCCATGTCGGGTCGTTACAGATGTACCGGTATAAAGTCACGATCTAAAGATTCAAAGAGGCTAAAATAGAGGAGGGGAAAAAAGTTTAGAAAAAAAAGTTAAAGTTGTCATGACCATATAGAAATTAAATTAATCACAAAATCTATGTTTTAAGAAGAACATAAAATTTATTTTAACATAGATAGATGGCATCGATCCCGTAGTAATATACGGTAGTATTACGTAGTACTTCATGGTCATGGGCGGGCCGCGGGGGTAAGTGGGCTGATTGGTCTCCGGTCCATCACAAATATTTTCATCTAAAGTAGGGTTGGACAAAAATACCAAATCGGCATGGTCTGAACCGGACCGGTATGATACCAGACCGATAAATAGGGTTTGAAACGGATCTCAATCTTTTTTGTCCCGAACCGAACCGTACTGGTTCCAAACAATACCATGCCGGGTGCTCACAAAATGAGAACCGGTACCGAATCGAAACAGACTGAAGTATGGTTTGATTATTTAAATTTGTACTACTATAATTTATCTAAAAATTTATTAATTACTCTATCTGTTCCAAATTGATTTGCAAAGTCACCACTTTTTGGTCAACCAATGTTAATGTTAAGTCCTCCCTATTGATAACTAATACGATTTTTAATAATTAAAATTTACATATTTAGAAACCACATTAGAATTTCTTTAAAGTTGCAAAATCCAAATTAGAATATGCTTTTTTTTGAAAGGCCAAATCAGAGTATAATTAAAAAGTGATATCCTAATTAAGTGAATAAAAAGAAACTATTTGACCAAAAAAAGGTTGGCTTTGGAAATCAATTTGGGACGGAGGTAGTATGAAATATGAAAATTGATAAATTGTGTGAATTGTTGGAGGATGCATGGCTGAAATTTAATTTTCCTTAAACACTTGGAAAAAGTGACATTGTTTGGTATTGGTATGACATGGTACCGTCCTGTTAAAAAATGGAACCATACAGAACGAGTTTAGGTCTAAGACTGAACCAAACCGTTTCAATAGTCACGGTACGGATACGGGTTCGGCAAAATATTGGACCGGACCGTGCCCACCCCTAATCTGAAGTGTAAAAATTCATTTGAATTTTCTTTTTACTGGCTCATCCCAACTTGGGAAAAGTACAGAAAAGGTACATGTGGTTTGGGCCATTTTCCGATAGGGGCACGTGTTTCATTTTTTAACAAAGTGAGACATGTGCTTCAATTCCTTTATCACAACAGGGGCATGGCGTCTAACGCCGTTAGAAAATTTAACCCCGATTTTCAAAATTATCCGAAACATTAAAAGAAAAATACTGGGAGGTGCGTCTCGTCAAGGAGACCAACAAACTATCGTTCTCTTTGAATTTTTCGGCTTTATTTGGATTGTTTTTTAAAAATGAATTCGGTAACGTCACTTTTCCGGCGGATTTTTTGGCGATATGGTGGCTGGAAACAAAAAAAGAAAGATAGTTTGTTAGTCTCCTTGACGAGGCGCACCTCCCACTATTTTTCTTTTAATGTTTCGGAGACTTTTGAAAATCGGGGTTAGATTTTCTAACTGCGTTAGACGCCATGCCCCTGTTGTGATCGATAACGGAATTGAAACACATGTCCCACTTTGTTAAAAAATGAAACATGTGCCCCTATCTAAAAACGGCCCAAACCACATGTACCTTTTCTGTACTTTTCCCTCCCAACTTTTACTTCTGGTTATGCCTTTGTAATCCTAGCCGCCAACCCACCAGCGTCGCTCGTCACTCCTAGTCTTAGCCTCCATCACTGCCACATTCTGTAACCTTAGCTACCGACTTCCTCTACATACATGTAACTATATCCATGGAGGACGTCGCAGATCTAGCAGCAGTGATGTTTCATTGAGCACTAGTGAACCAGCTGCGGTGACAACTATCACGGACAATGCCAAAGGAGAATAAGATGAACTTAACAATGGTGCAGCAGGATATGCCAAGCAACGGCAAAAAAATAAATAAGAAGAAGAGTATAGCGGCGGCGGGAAAGCAGCGGCAGCATTCTGACTTGGAAGAGCAGCAGCGGCAAGTCCTGGGAGAGAATCGGCCAGGGACGGATCCAAAATATGAGATGTCCTGGGCTGAAAAGCAATTATATATACTAGGCTCAAACATTAACGGGGTGGGCTGAATATGAAAAATGAAAAAATTTACATTAAAAAAATTGAATATACACATTGATGACATTTCACTACTATCACCCACTAAATGTCACTTTTTATCCTATTTTAATTGTGGTCATATTTTTTCTAACCTAAAGCAAATTTTCTTTATCGTAAACTAACCTTCTTTCATATCATAAGTTTTAGGATCATTACATCAATCAAAGGAAAAACAAAACTGACACCAACTAAAATCAAACAACTACGACTGTAAACTCTATGATCAGACTTAGAGACGGTCACCCTTGAAAGAGCAACGTGAATCGCTAACCATGTATTGAGCTTGACACAACCATCCTTATTCCCATAGATCCAAACATACTCAATGAAATGAAATAACAAAAGGCTGAATTCCCAAACAAACTGACAAACCTAACAACATAGACGATAACAAGAAGCCAAATGACAGAATAATAGTAACTAATGGGAAAACTTTCACGGACTCTAGCACCTCGTACAACCCATGGCGGTGGTTCAGGAGGAGGCCGTATCCTTGGTACCACTCTAATTGGTCCTCCATTGTCAATCGTCATCTGGCCTGCTCGAAATCCGCACAACTCTCCTCGTCCCGCGCTCGTAGCAAATCCACTGCTAGCGGTCATCTTCACCGCTGCCATTCCCTTGCTACCCTGCTCACGAAGAAATCGATCGCCGAACTTTGGCTTTGATGTCGTCAAGCTTGGGCAAGGATTCTTGTCAATCTGCCTCAAATCTAATCCCAGCGCCGGACACGGGTGAAGGGGATTCACCGGCCGGAAGAACCAAACCTTAGATCTGCTAAGGAAAAACCAAACCCTAGACCTACTAGAGAGAGACCACGTCTTTCTAACCTAAAACTATGGATAACACTTTTGTCATTCTTTCATTTTTATTCAAAAAAAAATAGTACTTGTTTGAAACACGTTGAAAATACAAAAAAAGGTAATTAGGGGAGTGGGATCCATGTGTGTTGATAGGGCGAGCAAATTATATTGTATAACCGATTGTGCGGTGTTCACCGTACAACCACATAATTTATATTAAAAGAAAAGAGCATAAAACTTAAAAGAAATGAGTATTTTGATGATAATATAATTAAATGAATAAATTGATTTGTAGATCATGATACTCAATTACATGCTTCGAATACTCAATTGTGCTATCAAAACAATAATTTAATATCAAGACTCATTATTTCTTCTAACGTTATACTCATTTATTTTAACATCATCCGATTTTATGGTGAGCATCGTATTGGCGGGTACGGTATACACTCTCATAGTCATAGCCATAGGGGCGTATACGCCTTAAGTGTGCTTGCGAGATCACCTAAAATCAATTAAAATAAATTAATAAAAAATTATACAAGCATAGTTTTTTAGGAATTTGAGGGAATTAGATTAAAGTACTAAACTGTGATACGAGAAACTTTGAGGGAATTGAAATTTTCAAAGATAAGTTTTGGCGGGTTTCTTCTTCCCATTTACAATTAAGGATATATAAGTATGGGATACAAATAATTAGTATTGGCCTAGTATTCACTATTGTTAGCGGACTTTCTTCCTATTACATATACGGAGTACATTGTTTCCATCTTAACATCCGTTTAGAATAGGATGTATATTTATTTTCTATTTTGTAATCATTATTTAATCATTTCCTAGTCTAGAAGCTACGGTCATTAATTATAGCTATGCATTACAATAGGAATAGCTTATTTTCTTTCCTTTTTGATCACTGCTGTAACGTGAATATATGTAATTTTATATATATACATGCAATAGATAGGACGGAAAACATTCTCTCCAGAGCATATTTTTATTATATACCATTTACGATTTCTACATGGTATCAGAGCCAGCCGGCTCGAGGCGGTAATTCTGCTCCTGCTGCGACGAAAACATGCATTCCCGGCGAACATAACTGAAGACGTGACGACGCCGACCAAAGAAAATTTTGCTAATGCAGTTTTGCATGACGAAAATGATGTTGGAATAAAGGAGTTTATGAGTATTGTATTTAGGTGATTGTGTGTGGAAGAGAGAATTTTTAGAGATAGATGATTTTTGAAAGAACTTGGAACTTTTATTGATTTGGAGCTTTTGACTTGTATTACAAATGAGTGAGGAGTGCTCTATTTATAGGTCTCATAGGATCCTTCTAGGCACTCCTATTTCCTTAAGATTCTACAATATTCCATATAATTCTAGATTAGGAACATTCTAGAATTATTTAATAAGTGCATTGACTAAAGACTACTCTAGATCTTTCTTTACTAACTCTAACTTATGGGCTAACTAATTTATTATTTCTCATACAACTATTAGCCCAATAAGTTAACTTCTAATGGACCCAATGATTGGGCTAAGCCAAGTTTAATTTCTAACATCCCCTCTTAAACTTGACTTAGCAACACCAAGTAGATCCCGCATCTTTGCAAAGACATCATGCTTGAGTGGCTTTGTGAGAATATCAGCGACTTGGTCTTGAGTCTTCACATACTCTACTTGAACTTCCTTCTTCGCTATCTTTCCCCGAATGAAATGATATCGAGTGTCTATGTGCTTACTTCGATCATGAAAAACTGGATTCTTTGCTAATGCGATAGCTGACTTGTTGTCCACGAATATTGTTGTTGCTTCTTCTTGAGACATGCTGAGAGCTTGCAATATGTATCTGAGCCAAATTGCATGACAAACACTTGATGTTGCTGCAACGTACTCGGCTTCACAAGTGGACAGAGTGACTATCGATTGCTTCTTTGAAACCCATGTGAAAGCGGTGTTTCCCAGGTAAAACACGAACCCAGTTGTGCTCTTGCGGTCATCGATATCTTCACCCCAATCACTATCGCAATATCCAACCAGCTTAAACTCATCAGATGAAGAGTAAAACAACCCATATTCGGCGGTGCCTTTGAGATATCGCAAAATTCTTTTTGCCGCCTTCAAATGAGTTGTTGTAGGGGCCTCCATGAATCGACTAACAAGTCCAACACCAAAGAGAATATCCGGTCTTGTACATGTTAAGTATCTTAAGCTCCCCACAAGACTCTTAAAGTAAGTTGGATCAATCAATTTTTCTTTATCATACCTTGATAGCTTTAATCCACTTTCAACAGGTGTACTTACAGGTTTGGAGTCCTCCATGTTGAACTTCTTGAGTACTTCTCTCGGGTATCCTTCTTGAGTGATGAATATACCATCATCCATTTGCTTCACCTCGATGCCAAGATAGTAACTCATAAGCCCAATGTCAGTCATCTCGAACTCCCTTGTCATGACTTGTTTAAACTCATCGAACATCGTCATATTATTACCTGTAAAGATGAGATCGTCCACGTATATGCACACGAGCAATATGTCTCCTTGACGATTTTTCTTTACATATAGTGCATGTTCTTGTGGACACTTCATGAATCCATTAGCTTGGAAGTACTGGTCAATTCTACTATTCCAAGCTCTTGGTGCTTGTTTAAGCCCATAAAGAGCCTTTCTTAGCCTTAACACTTTATCTTCTTTCCCTTTGACTTTGTAACCTTCGGGTTGCTCAATGTAGACTTCTTCTTCTAGGAACCCATTTAAGGATGCGGACTTGACATCCATTTGATGTATCTTCCACTTGTTGTGAGCCGCGAGTGCAATTATCAATCTTATTGTTTCCAATCTAGCAACGGGCGCAAAAACTTCTTCATAATCAACGCCATGTCTTTGGGCGTAGCCTTTGGCTACTAGTCTTGCCTTGTACTTCTCAACCTCCCCTTTTGCATTTTTCTTGATCTTAAATACCCACTTCACTCCAATTGCTTTATGATTTGATGGAAGTGTGGCTAGCTCCCATGTTTTGTTCTTCACAATGGACTTAATCTCATCATCCATTGCATCTCTCCACTTCTTGTTTCTTGTGGCTTCTTCAAAACTTAGTGGCTCGCAATCACCAAATAGACAAAAGAGTGTAAGTTCATCATTTGAGTTCAGGTTTTGTGTTACCTCGTAAAGCTCTTCAATGCTTCTCATGCGTGGTACTTCTCTTTCATCTGAACTTGGTGGCGAAGATTGAGCTTGAGTTGGAGATTGTGGAGGAGTTATATTTTCATGATTCTCTTCAACTTCTTCATCATATTCCATGGATGGTAAGAGGCTATAATCTTCTTTGTCGCCAATGCTCCAATTCCATGAGCCTTCTTCATCAAACTCCACATCACGACTTATTATAAGCTTCTTCAAATCCGGATTGTAGAGTTTGTACCCTTTTGAGTGTTTGTCATATCCAATGAATATGAACTTCTCGCTCTTGTCATCGAGTTTTGATCTAGTCTGATCAGGAACATGAGCATATGCAATGCATCCAAATACTCTCAAGTGCGAGACTCCGGGTTTACCTCCATGCCACGCTTCTTGTGGAGTTATTCCATCTAGACTCTTCGTGGGGCAGCGATTTTGAAGATAGACGGCACAATCCACAGCTTCAGCCCAAAATTCTTTAGGCATATTCTTCGTCTTTAGCATGCTTCGGGCCATGTTGAGGATAGTCCTATTCTTTCTTTCGGCAACACCATTTTGTTGTGGTGTGCGTGGGACAGTCATGGGACGGCGGATGCCGTTATCTTCACAAAATTGATTGAACTCCTTTGATGTGAACTCTCCACCCCGATCTGATCTCATGGCTTTAATAACGTACCCACTTTCTTTCTCATTAAGAGCTTTAAATTTCTTGAATGCTTCAAAAGCCTCTGATTTTTGTTTAAGAAAATATACCCATGTTTTCCTTGAGTAATCATCGATGAAAGTGAGAAAATACTTACTTTTACCATGAGAACATGGAGTAATAGGACCGCATAAATCGGTATGGACTAACTCCAATGGCTCCTTAGCTCTTGAGGCAACTTCTTTAGGGAATGGTTTCCTTGATTGCTTCCCAAGTAGGCATCCTTCGCATAGCTGATCGGGATGGTTGATGAATGGCAAACCTTTTACCATGCCTTTGGACGATAGCATTTTTAAGCCACCAAAGTTTAAGTGCCCATATCTTAAGTGCCAAATCCATGACTCATCTTTCAAGCAACTTTTCAAGCATATGGCTTGATCTTTTTGAATATCAAGCAAGAACATTCGATTTCTAGTCATCGGCACTTTAGCAAGTAGTCTCCCATTATTGTCTCGTAGAGAAAGACTACGATTCTTTAAGTGAATATCATAGTCCTTTTCTAGGAGTTGTCCCATACTTAGAATATTTGTTTTTAAGTTGGGCACATAGTAGACATCGGAAATGAATTGATGACTTCCATCGTTTAGGCGGATTAGAACGTTACCTTTACCATTCACCACGACTTTCGATTCATCTCCAAAGGTAACATGACCTTGAGTATGTTCCACCTTCACGAACAAGCTTTTATCTCCCGTCATGTGGTTGCTAGCTCCGGTATCTAAATACCATGTGCTCTTCTTCGCTTGTTCTTCATGATTTGCCATCAACAAGGTAAGTTCTACCTCGTTATTCATCTCCATGAGATGTGCCTCTTCTTTAACATGATGAGAGTTCTTGCATTCATATGCATAGTGACCATATTTATTGCAATTATGACATCTTAGTTGATACTTGTCGTACCTTTGTGGTTTGCTTCCTCTCCCACGGCCTCTAGATGCTTGTGTATATTGAGTTCTTTCTTCATTGTTGAATTTTGTATAACCACGACCTCGACCACCTCTTCCACGTGCACCACGTCCTCGATCATAACCACGACCTCGTTGGCCTCTTTCTTCACCTCTATTATCCCCTCTTTCTTTAAAAGAGAGCTTGGAGTAAAGGGAATGCTCCAATGATTCATCAGATTTATTTCTCACAACTCTTTCTTCATGGACTTGTAGTGAGCCCATAAGTTGATCAATGGTCATGGTCTCTAAATCCTTGGACTCTTCTATGGCCACCACAATATAATCATAGTCTTTGGTGAGAGAGCGAAGGATTTTCTCAATCACCGTTATGTCTTTTAGTTCCTCCCCATTTCTCTTCATCTCATTTACAATTCCCAACACTCTAGAGAAATAATCGGATAATGATTCCGAATATTTCATTTTAAGTTGTTCGAACTCACCTCTAAGATTTTGAAGACGAATTCTCTTCACCTTGTCTACTCCCTTGAAAGAATTATGAAGTATTTCCCATGCTTCTTTAGAAGTGGTGGCATTTGCAACCTTCTCGAACATGGCCTCGTCTAAGCATTGATATATGAGAGTGAGAGCTTGTTGATCCTTCCTCCTACTCCTTTGGAGACTATCCCTTTGGGATTGATTTAAAGTAGCATCATCTTGAGGTTCCTCATAACCTTTCTCAACAATCTCCCATGCATCTTGAGATCCTAGCAAGGCTTTCATGCGAATGCACCAACTAGAGTAGTTATCTTTGGTGAGACGAGGAAATTGGAAGGGAAGTAAGCCGTTGGCATTCATCTTTCTTGAAAGGATTGATGGCTCTGATACCACTTTGTTGGAATAAAGGAGTTTATGAGTATTGTATTTAGGTGATTGTGTGTGGAAGAGAGAATTTTTAGAGATAGATGATTTTTGAAAGAACTTGGAACTTTTATTGATTTGGAGCTTTTGACTTGTATTACAAATGAGTGAGGAGTGCTCTATTTATAGGTCTCATAGGATCCTTCTAGGCACTCCTATTTCCTTAAGATTCTACAATATTCCATATAATTCTAGATTAGGAACATTCTAGAATTATTTAATAAGTGCATTGACTAAAGACTACTCTAGATCTTTCTTTACTAACTCTAACTTATGGGCTAACTAATTTATTATTTCTCATACAACTATTAGCCCAATAAGTTAACTTCTAATGGACCCAATGATTGGGCTAAGCCAAGTTTAATTTCTAACAAATGATTCGGCCGGTGTTAGACCAAATAAAAGTGATGTGCCCACATTGACAAGTGAGCAGTGGGCTTCGTTTATGGCCTATGTAAAGAGCACTAAAAATTCAGGTGAAGGAATTGTAGATGCGAAATTTGGTATCCCGTGGATGCTTGACACGGGTAGGTGCCTCATACCATATGGCTGGCTAGAGCAAAATTCTTGCTCTCCGATTTACAGCCTATCTCAACCTCACCCGTCACTTTACCCAATGGGGAAGTAACAGAAGCAACACATTGCGGACGGGTGAAATTGGGGCCAGGAATATATTTGAACAATGTTTTATATGTTTGTGTAATCTCATTTCGGTAGGACGCCTTATCGATGATCTATCATGTTTTGTTATATTTACTAATAAGTATTGTGTGATACAGGACCTCACATTGAAGACGCTGATTGGAGCGGGTGAGCGCCGTGGTGGGGTCTACTATTTGTGTGGTATAGGGCGCATCAAGAGTGGTTCGTTTGCTTCCCGTTTCTATCAAGAATTCTGTTAGTAATAATTGTTTTAATAAAGATTGTGATGTTTGCATGAGGGCTAAACAGACACGTGAATGCTTTCCCGTTAGTACCAACCGTGCTTTAAATATATTCGAGTTGATACATTGTGATGCTTGGGGGCCATATCGGGAACCTAGTACTTGTGGATCTCGTTATTTTTTTACACGATTATTCGCGGGCGACATGGGTTCATCTTATGACTGAAAAATCCGAAGTTCCATTAATCATGCGGCGATTCTTTTCTATGGTGAAAAATCAATTTGATACTCGAGTTAAAATTGTCCGGGCCGATAATGGTACAGAATTTCATTCATCCTTTGCGCTCTTATTTTCAAGAAGAAAGTATTTTATTTCAAACTTCATGCGTTGGCACACCTCAACAAAATGGACGTGTTGAAAGAAAACATCGTCACATTCTCAATGTTGCCCGTGCTTTAAGATTCCAGGCAAATTTACCTATTCAGTTTTGGGGAGATTGTATTTTAATTAATGGCACTCCATCTTTGATAAATGCTGGGAAAACACCATATGAAATGTTGTATAAAATTGCTCCTTCTTATGATGATATTCGGGTGTTTGTGCTACGTTGCATTTAAAGACAAGGACAAATTTCAAGAACGTGGTCGCAAGTGTGTGTTTTTGGGTTATTCGTATACACAACGAGGATGGATTTACAGTCCAAGATGCATTTTGTTTCGAGAGATGTACAAATCGTGGAACACGTTTTTCCTTTCTCCACTTTGGAATCTGAATGTCCCACGTCTATAACTCCATCCCAGCCAAATTATTTGCCTCATAACAATATTGATGATGAGGTGACCTCATGGAGTGGAGCCTTTGAACACATGCAACGTTCTTCTTTGGATAATGCACGTTGACCAGCAAAGTTCTTACACACACTGTGCCCCACAAGCTGACATACTTGATGAGCGTCCACTTGATACCGCACTGCCAGATGACTCCACAATTGGCGGCCAATCTCTCTCCCCACGTGGACGCGGTCATCGAAAGAAGACTCCTTTTGTACGCCTTAACGATTACGCGACCTCTTATGCCGCTCAAGTAGACCCCCCTCGTCACTTCTCCTTCGGTGGCCTCAGGTACTTCTTATCCCCTTGCTTATTATGTTAATTATAACAATTTTTCTGTACACCACCGAGCTTTTCTTGCAGCAACTTCAGTTGAAAAGGAACCTTCTTCCTATCGGGAAGCTCGTCGTGACCCGCGTTGGCGCGAGGCTATGCGTCTTGAAATTGATGCACTAGAACGAAATGGGACATGGTCTTTAGTTGAATTACCCACTCATAAAAAGCCTATTCATTGCAAATGGGTCTACAAAATTAAATATAATAGTTCTGGCTCTATTGAACGCTTTAAAGCTCGATTGGTTATTTGCCCCTGTTGCCAAGATGACTACTGTCCACACTCTTCTTGCCGTTGCTGCCTCGAAACGGTGGGAACTTCATCAAATGGATGTTGATAATGCTTTTCTTCACGGATCTCTTGATGAGGAAGTGTATATGTACCCACCGCCGGGTTTCACTTGTGCACAACCTCGCCTTGTGTGTCGTCTCCGTCGTTCACTTTATGGTTTACGCCAAGCTCCAAGGTGTTGGTTTGCGAAACTTAGCGCATGTCTGCTAAGTTATGGGTTCAAGCGGTCCTATGCTGATTATTCTTCATTTACTATGCACAAAGACAATGATTTCTTATGTGTTCTTGTCTACGTTGATGATCTTCTTATTGCCGGCTCGAATTCTCACACCATTGGTCTTTTAAAAGCTTACCTTGCTAACTGTACGTTTTCCTATTAAAGATCTTGGCAGGCTCAAATATTCTTTGGGGATTGAGGTGGCTCGTAATTCTACCGGCATTTTTTTTTATCTCAACGCAAATATACTTTGGATATTCTTGAAGAGCTCGGTCTCTCAGGTGCTAAGCCCTCCTCTTTTCCCATGGAGCAAAATCAAAAACTAGCCTTGTCCCAGAGTTCGTATCTTTCTACACCTGACTCCTACCGACGTTTAGTTGGGAAGCTTATATATTTAACTTTAACTCGCCCTGAGTTAAGTTATTTTGTTCATGCTCTTGCTCAGTTCATGCAAAATCCTCGCCAAGATCACTGGGACGCTGCCATTCGGGTTCTTCGATATCTCAAGGGCAGTCCTGGTCAGGGTACACTACAAAAAAACCTTCATTTAGGCACTTAAATTTGGCACCAAAAAGTGTGGTGACTATACTCACCACCTTTGTCACCTAAACTTGAGTGACTAAATTGAAAGTATTTTTCACCACTTTTCTCACCTAAATAATTAGTGAAAAAATCAATGACCGATTCAATCTACCGGCCTGCGGGAGTTTGTTAGTCGAAGCTATCCAGTGTCGCAAGTTTAGGATCAACATTATTTTTGTGTATATATATTAGATTAATCCTTATAATTTTACAAGAGTGATTTCTCTTTCACTTGAATTTTTTTCTCCTTCCACCTCCAAGCACTCTAATGTTTTACATTAGAAAAGAAAGTCAATATTATATAGCTCCTTGCTGCTAATTTAACTTTGAAGCTGATTAAGGAAGATCGGACGAAATGTGAACTCAAGTTGAAGAACAATTCTTCCATTATTCACACCATATTCAATTCCGTAAGTGTCTGCACAAATCTTTTATAATTTCAATGAAATGTTAATATTTGTAATTTTATTTTTCATTTAACAATTTCACCTTTGATGAATTAAACATAATTACAAGTTACAAATGACAATATACTGTCATTGAAAATGTTTGAAACTAATATTGATTATAAGTAGAGAAAATATAATAAAAATATGATATCGTGAGAGACCAGTTTACTAATTTTAAAAGTACTAGATAAATTTTTAGATGACAAATAAAATGTTGTTTGTATCAAATTTGTTTAATGAATACAGAGTAGTTATTTAATTACTTATTTAAAAACAATTCAACATGTAAACAAAAAAAAAAGGCTAGGAACATAAAAATGCATAACTTGTAGTTAAATTGATGTTGGCTATTTAATAACGACTTAAATAATTATTAGTTGTTTGGACGGCGGTAATATGAAAAGTAGAATAACTCTCAATTAATATTAATTTTGTATGAAAATGTCACTCTAAAAATATGTATATTTTGAAAAATGATCGGTCATACATTAAATATTAAATAATGTAGTTTTTTGTTGTACTTTCTAGCATACTATATTATACATTCTGTTTTAATTAATGTAGTTATTATATTAGTAAAATAAAAAGGCTTCTTATGTTCAACAAAATAAATAAGACTTTTACTGTGTGTATTAATCTAGCAGGCTAATTAACTACTAGTACGTACTACGTAGTATATTAAATGAATAGTCTCATTTGTAATAAACACCACAATATTGGGTTAATAGAATTTTTACAAAATCAATTTCATCTTGATCAATATCTTTTATTATTTTTATAAAAAAGGAATTCAACAACTAAAACATTTAAATCACAATCTTGTTTAAAAGTGTAACTTATTTAGAGTAACTAATTATGTTGGTTATTTTATATTTTGTGTAACTATCACTTTTTAGATTTTTCTTATAGGGATTATTGAAATGAAATATAAAAAAAATTGTATTACTCGTATATTATAATAAGTAACTACAATATGTAAGTTTCCGCATTGGGGAAAAGTGGAAACCCTATCAGATTTTGTTACAAAGTACACTGTCATTCTAATATTCATCATTTCAATTAAATTAAATAATAATAAGAAGAAGAATAAAAATCACATAGTAATAATACTACTACTACTAATATTAATTATTAAAATTGTAATAACAATGATAATAAAATTAACAATAATAGTAATAATAATAGTAATAATAATAATTATGAAAATAATAATTATGATGATAATAATAATAATAATAATACTAATAACAATAATAATAATAATAATAATAATAATATAATCATAACAACAATAACAACAACAACAACAATAATAATAATAATATGCAATTAAAATTTTAATACAATGTTAGTTAGTTAATTTTCATTGATATTTAAGCATAGAATACATGTATTGCAGCTACAATGTACAAACGTGCTAGGAGTTGGATGTATCATAACCACTTACAAAATAATGATTTGTCCGATGAATTTGAAAGTGGCGTTGAGGATTTCATTACATTTTCACGTGCGAATCCGACATATATGGATGGTACTAAAATAAGGTGTCCATGTAAAAATTGTAAGAACAGGGCATATAAAGATCCAGAAGATGTTCGATGGCACCTATACAAATATGGATTTATTGAAAATTATTTTAATTGGACATCACAAGGTGAACCTATTCATGCTGAGCGCTTCGTTGAACGAGAGAATTTATTGGCCGCTATGTCTGGCAACAGTTCCACTCAATGGAATGATTATGAGAATATGAATTGGGATCAAAGGATGGTAAACGATGCTATTGGTGGGCATAATGTTCCAGAGCATTATGATAGCTCTCCAAACACGAGTGATGAAGGTCCCAGTGAGTCATTTTCAGCACCAATCACAAATGACTCTCCAGATCTTTTTTTTTCGTGTGCTTGAATCTGCGGACCGACCTCTTTATGGATGTGGTACAAAGTTCTCACAGCTATAATTTGTGTCGAGATTAATGAGCATCAAGGCTGATCATAATTGGTCAGAGGCTAGTGTGACCGAACTTTTGTTATTGCTTAGAGATGCTCATGAAGGCCCTAACACCATCCCAGAGAGTTTTTATGCGATGAGAAAGTTAGTATCAGATTTAGGCCTCCCTGTCCATCATATTGACACTTGCAGATCGGGATGCATGCTGTTTTGGAAAGATGACAAGGACTTACACCATTGCAAGTTCTGTGGAGAAGAAAGATACAAGATGCAGAAAGGTATAGGAGATGGTGTTACACATAAGTTGACAGCTGTAACCACGCTTCGATATTTGCCACTTGCACCAAGGTTACAAAGACTATATGCTTCTGTTGTTACTGCGAGTGAAATGTCGTGGCATAAGAACCACGGATCACAAGAAGGCATGATGTGTCATCCATCAGATTCACCGGCATGGAAGCATTTTGATACCACATATCCTAGATTCGCTAAAGAGGCACGCAATGTTCGTTTAGGGTTATGTACTGATGGATTTGCACCACATGGACAATATGGTAAAAATTATTCATGTTGGCCAGTTATTCATGGACAATATAGTCGTCGTTCTTTAACGGGTTATCTTGTTATGCTTGGTCATTCACCTATATCTTGGAAAACCAAAAAGCAACTCACTGTTTCCCGTTCGTCTGCCGAAGCTGAATATCGCTCCATGGCCACTTTAGGATGTGAACTTCTTGGCTTCGCAACTTACTTTCTTCTCTTGGGTGCTCGGCTTCTTCGCCTATGACTGTCTACTGTGATAATAAAGTTGCACTTCACATTGAGATTGATTGTCACTTCATCCGGGATCTAATACAGAATGGCTCTTTGGTCTCTCGGCATATACCTTCAGCACACCAGTTAGCCGATATTTTTACTAAACCATTAGGCGCTCAACAATTCCGATATCTTATGCACAAGTTGGGCGTTTTGGATCCCTCCGCTCCAACTTGAGGGGTGTTAGCAGACTTTCTTCCTATTACATATACGGAGTACATTGTTTCCATCTTTACATCCGTTTGGAATAGGATGTATATTTATTTTCTATTTTGTAATCATTATTTAATCATTTCCTGGTCTAGAAGCTACAGTCATTACAGCTATGCATTACAATAGGAATAGTTTATTTTCTTTCCTTTTTGATCACTGCTGTAACGTGTATATATGTAATTTTATATGCATGCAATAGATAGGACGGAAAACATTCTCTCCAGAGCATATTTTTATTATACCATTCTACAACTATTCATACGTTGTATATCAAATTCTAATTTTTACTCAAATCGTATTTCTGTTTGTTTAGTATTCGAACTTAAAAGAATACTTGTATTTGATTAACTTTTTCAGTATATTCAATTATATTCGAATATATATTCATATATGAACAAACATAATTCTACCCCTATAAAAAGTTTTACAAAAAAAAATTGCTCAAAATAGGAGTTAAATATAGGAAAAGTTCTAAAAAGAAATAAGATTGTATTCTTCTCTAAATATAGGATTTATGTCAGCTAGCGTGGTTTTTTTGGCAGCGATGTGGTCTAAGAGATTTGATGAAGGGAAGAAGACGGAAGATGACGTGGTTGCTAAAATCAAGCATGTGGTCTACAAGATACTCTTTAGTATCTACCCACATGACTTGATCAAGTTTTGAAGTGGAGCTAAGGACTTTTTGGGAAGCCACGACTTAGCCTCTATATATACCGGATTTGTGTGCGTGCACCTTGCAGCACCATTATAGTTTTGATTTTTGACTTATTGGCCGCATATTTTTGCGTATAGGTCGAGATTGACTTAGACTAGACTATAAGCCTCTTCTCACCCTTTCCTTTTCTCACGAAATAGGAGGGGGTGGGGGGCTTTTGATTTTTGGACACATTGTACATGTTAAATTTTGCTTGGGTGTTAATATAATTTACATTTCTATAATTTAACATGTACAATGTGTCCAAAAATTAAAAGCCCCCCCACCCCCTCCTATTTCATGAGAAAAGGAAAGGGTGAGAAGAGGCATATAGTCTAGTCTAAGTCAATCTCGGCATATTCGTAAAAATATGAGGCCAATAAGTCAAAAATCAAAACTATAATGGTGCTGCAAGGTGCACACACGCAAATCCGGTATATATAGAGGCTAAGTCGTGGCTTCCCAAAAAGTCCTTAGCTCCACTTCAAAACTTGATCAAGTCATGAGGGTAGATACTGAAGAGTATCTTGTAGACCACAAGCTTGATCTTAGCAACGACGTCATCTTCCGTCTTCTTCCCTTCATCAAATCTCGCCTAAATTTATTTTGGCTTGTTTATTTTTGTTACCCTTCACTGATGTTGGGTTAATGGCCCAAATAGAGGATCGGCCCATTTACCCCCTCATTTGGACGAGCGTCCAGCCCAACAAGGCAACCCACCCCGACGAACGTCCAGACAGGATAACGGTGGATCAAGCCCGCAAGCAAACGTCGTGGCGACGAACGTCGCCACCAAAGGCCCGCAACCACATGATGCCCAATCTAACCTATATGACAAATTCTCCAAGGGCCAGAGTAAAAACGGCCCACAACCCTTTGCAGTGTCACCAGGAGCAGGCCCCGGCCCAACTAGACGTTCGTCTCCACGAATTAGGCGGGAAACCCTAATTCTGGCGGGAAGCGCATTTAATGCTGCAAATTTGGTGGTTGAGATACCGGCCACTCACAGCATCCCACGTCAGTGTAGCCAACCGTCCATTGGTGGTATAAATAGCTGCATTTATTTCATTGTAAAGGGTTGGCAACTGATTATCTTGAGCACTCTAGTTTATTACGTTATTACTCGCAGCTCTTCCACTGCAATGTAAGACGAATGGCCTTCGGCCTTAGCAAGTGTAATTGTACCGGGGCATTATTCATCATTAATAATATCCAGTCCTTTACCCATTCAATTTCCCTTTATCCATCTTATTTGCTTGTTGGGTCAGTTAATCACTCACACTTAACAATCCACTCGAAATCCTTGGGCTTACGTGTTGGACCCGAGGGTTGAAGGAATAGACCTCTGATCTTACCCTTCACCATATATTATGTCATTGAAGATTTATGTCTTCTTCCCTGATCTTACCCTTCACCATTATTTGGCTTGTTTATTTTTGTTTTCTAAGAGAGATATATATACATATAATTTTAACAGTGCAGATGAAGAAAGCTACCAGTTGTAGATTAAAATAAAAACTATACATGTTTGTATACAATCTTAAATGTATTATTATTGAATAATATTATTACATACTGAAGTTAAGTGAGTAGGTATAATATATTATTAAATGTGACAACTCTATCATTCATGCATGTTAATGTGTATGTATATTATATACACACACAAACACAACATTACTAATCATATTTATGCAAAAGTATTGATAAAACTATAATACATATGTCTTCGACTAGTCCTTGCCTAGGCACATAGGCACCCGACTAGCCGTCTATGCGCTATGCGCTAGGCTGGGCTGGCATTCGATTAACACCTAGCGCCTTTTAGAACATTGGTACATTGTGTTGCTATTATACTCCGTAATTGTTGTTGTTGTTTTTTATATTACCTATTATATTACTATCGTCATTATTATCCGTGTTTGAATGCTTATTTGAGTTTTTCGAATTCAAATAGTCATACACGACTTCGAATCACGAACCGAGTGCAAAATATTTGATTCACTTACAACCTTAGTCCTCAATATTTGAAGACATATGCTTCTATTGTTTCGTGCTACTAAGAATAAGGTCGTATATAGACGAGTTCGTACCATACAACCGGCTGTATGGTGAGCAGCGTACAACTGGTGGCATTTTCGTAATTTATGTCAATATCTTGGCTTTCGTTAAATGAGCATTAATGTAATTTTAGTGTGCTCAGATCTATTCTACTGAATATTGAGTCTAATCAGGGGCGGAGCCAAGACACTGGGCCGGTACAAAGAATATTTTTGGAAAAAAATTTACTCGAAATTTTTTACCCTAAAAATTTAGACATTTTTAAAATTTGGGCTGGGCCATGGCCAGGGTTGGCCACCCCCTGTCTACGCCCCTGAGTCTAATAATGAGTCGTGATATCGGCTTCATATCTTATAATTGACTTTTTTTCTTTTTTAAAAAAAAAAATATCTACAATGAACTCGTATGAATCCAATATGTGAACTTAGTGTAATATTATACTTTTGAAATATGCATGAATATGACATTTCAAAATGAGTATTACACCATTATCAAATGAGCATACATAAATTACGAAATGAGCATCGAAAAATTTAAAAAACGCATATAAATTCTCTATTATCCTCAAATTTTTATTTGTGTATGCTCATGTCAGTAAAACTACGTATAACTTAGGTTCCTCCTCACCTGCGGCAAACAAGCCACCAAAATCGCCAAACCTGCGTAAGGAAAAGATAAAAAAGAAAAGAGTGGAGAGAGAGAGGTGATAACATACTAGCGCTCTGGAGTACACACTCGGCAAAGCCGCCGTCTTTGTGCAAGCCAGAGGACAAGGTGTTGCATTCGTGTTGGAGGAGGAGAGATCATTGCGAGTGGCGAGCTGTCCATCTGCGTACGATGAGGGAAGGAAAAGCAGCGAGCAAATAGCGAATGGCGATTGAAGCAACGAGCGGTAACTAAAAGTCTGGTTGTACTGTGCGCGTAGTGCAATCGGGTGTGTGATATAATTTAACGTAGATAGACTCAATTAAATGTCTTCGTGTCTAATTTCTCTGAGTTTAGAGCCAATAGAATAGAAATGAAATTCATAAGAACAGCGATCTAAAGACGGGATTGTAATGTCATTCGGGGTCCAGTCTAAATCATAGGCTCAATTAAGATCGCTCCAAATTTAATAAAAACATCCATTTTATATGTCAACAAAAATTTATACGATATATAAAAACTTTATATGGATCGAACTCATCCAGTTTGTGTATATGGTATAGGAAGCGGGGGAGGGAGATACTAACTTGATGTTGAAGATGGAGTCTTGTTCAGAATTTCAGAACTGATACCCGACCGGGTCAGATGAAGGACCCGACCGGGTATGTTGAAGCAGAAGACCTGGGAGCTCACTGGACGTGAGACCCGACCGGGTCAGTGAAGGGACCCGACCGGGTCAGCAAGTCAGAAGCCTTCTGTTTTGGAAACCCGACCTGGTTTCCACCGGGTTTGTGTTCTGTGAAGGAGACCCGACCGGGTCAAATAAGAGACCCGACCGGGTCAGGCGACGGGAATTTTAAAAACAGGCTTAATTTTGGGCCTGCGGCTCTAATCTCAGTTTAGGTTTTCCTAAACCTATTTAAACGACTCTTATGTACTTGTAAACCTCTTGGGACGCTGATAATAATACATACTCTCTCTCGTTCGCCGTGGACTAGCACAATCAACCCGATTGTGTGAACCACGTTAATTCTTGTGTTCTTGCTCTTAATTTATCGTTTATCTTTGCCTAATCGTAACAATTGGTATCAGAGCTATGGCTGACGAAGGGAAGGTTAAGATCGATAAATTTGATGGTCAAGATTTCGCTTTCTGGAAGATGCAGATCGAGGATTATCTCTACCAGAAGAAGCTTCATCAACCGTTGTCTGAGAACAAACCAGAAACGATGACGGAGGCGGAATGGAATTTGTTGGATCGACAGGCTCTTGGTGTGGTGAGGTTGTCGTTGGCGAAGAACGTTGCCTACAACATCGTCAACGAGAAGACAACGTTTGGACTGCTCAAGGCGTTATCCAACATGTATGAGAAACCCTCAGCAGCAAACAAGGTTTTCTTGATTAGACAGTTGGTGAATACAAGAATGAAGGAAGGTGCATCCGTGGCAGATCACATCAACGAGTTTAATTCAATCATATCCAGGTTAGGCTCGGTTGAGATTAAATTCGATGATGAAGTCCAAGCATTACTTTTGTTATCATCTTTGCCCGATAGTTGGTCCGGTACAGTCACAGCGGTTAGTAGTTCATCTGGAACCACTAAACTTACCTTTGAAGGTATTCGTGACTTAATCCTTGGTGAGGATATCCGGAGGAGGAGTTCGGGGGATAGCTCCAATAGTTTATTGAGTACTGAAGATAGGGGCAGAAAATCCACTAGAGGGGGGTAACAAGAAAGGAAGATCGAAGTCGAGAAAGAGAGGGCAATCCAAGAACCGGAAGGACATCAATTGTTGGAATTGCAAAGAGAATGGACACTTCAGAAATCAGTGCCCAAAACCCCCTGCAGACAAAGGCAAGAAGGAGGTGAACGTGGCAGAGGATTATGAAGATGTTCTAATTTGCAGCGTTGAGAATTCAGTTGAGTCCTGGATCATGGATTCAGGTGCGTCGTTTCATGCTTGTCATTGCAGGGATTTGATGAAAAATTTCAGGCCCTACAACGGAAGAGTTCGTTTGGCGGATGACAAATCCCTGGAGATCACGGGTATTGGAGATGTTGATCTCAGTACCTCTTTGGGTACAACCTGGAGGCTGAAAGATGTGAGGTATATTCCAGACCTGAAGAAGATGTTGATCTCAGTTGGACAGCTTGATGAGGAAGGCCATAACGTTAGTTTTGGCAACAAGCAATGGAAGGTGACAAAGGGAAAGCTGGTCATTGCTCGTGGGCAGAAGCATGGTACACTGTACATGGTTGAAGTGTCCACAGATGGGGCAAACGCAGCAGTTGAAGATACAGGGGTCTCTACTTTGTGGCACCAAAGACTTGGGCACATAAGTGAGAACGGAATGAAGATGCTGTCTTCAAAGGGCAAAATCCCAGATTTGAAGAATTCAAAGTTGAGCTTTTGTGAGCCATGTGTTCTAGGCAAACAAAAGAGGGTAACCTTTGTGAAGACAGGGCAACAACCCAAGATTGAGCGGCTGGAGTTGATTCATTCAGATGTCTACGGACCGACAAAGGTCTCTTCGATTGGAGGTTCCCGGTACTATGTTACATTCATTGATGACTCTACACGGAAGGTATGGGTTTATTTTCTTAAGAATAAATCCGATGTCTTTAACACTTTTAAGAAGTTCAAAGCTGCTGTTGAGAATGAAACAAATCTCAAGATTAAGTGTTTAAAGAGTGATAATGGGGGTGAGTATAGTAGCACAGAGTTTGTAGAGTATTGTGCTGAACAGGGGATCAGAATGCTGAAGACGGTTCCAGAAACACCACAGCAAAATGGTGTTGCAGAGAGGATGAACAGAACACTGAATGAGAGGGCCAGGAGCATGAGATTGCATGCAGGACTTCCAAAGATGTTCTGGGCCGATGCAGTGAACACAGCAGCATACTTGATCAACAGAGGACCCTCATCTCCCATAGGTTTCAAAATTCCAGAAGAGGAATGGAAAGGTCGAGAGGTATCTCTTACTCACTTGAAAGTTTTTGGTTGTATTTCTTATGTCAAAGTTAGAGATGCAGATAGTGACAAGCTCGAGGCAAAGGCAAAGAAGTGTATCTTTATTGGGTACGGGATGGATGACATGGGCTACAGGTTCTGGGACAACCACAGCAAGAAGGTTATCAGAAGTAGAGATGTCACTTTCAACGAGAATGCCCTGTATAAAGATGGTCTTGCAGCAGAAACTAGCAAAGCCAAGCAACCAGAAAACAAGCAACAAGTGGTGTTTGACGGGATGAGTGAAGATGACATAGCACAACCTGTTGGTTGTGATGAGACAACAGGAGGTTCAGGGAGCAGTGGGAGCTCAGGAGATACAGGAATGTCTGAAGATAGTGGGAGTGATGAAGATGGTGAAAATTCAGAGGCAGCTACTCCTCAAGTCAGACAGTCCACCAGAATCAGAAGACCTCCTAACAGATATTCTCCTTCAGCAAATTATTTGTTGCTGACCGAGAATGGAGAACCAGAATCTTACTCAGAGGCGCTGACCGTGAAGGATTCCATACAGTGGAAGAAGGCCATGGAGGATGAGTTAGATTCTCTTGAGAAGAACCAAACTTGGTCCTTAGTCAAGCTACCACCGGGAAAGAAAGCTTTGGAGAACAAGTGGTGTTCAGAATCAAAGATGAAGCTGATGGGAGCAAAAGATACAAGGCGAGGCTAGTTGTCAAGGGGTTCCAACAGAAGAAGGGAGTTGATTACAATGAAATCTTCTCTCCGGTTGTGAAGATGACTACTATCAGGCTGATCCTTGGTATCGTTGCTGCTGAAAATTTGCATTTGGAGCAGCTGGATGTAAAGACTGCATTTCTTCATGGCAACCTTGAAGAAGACATTTACATGGCTCAACCAGTAGGTTTCCCAGTGTGTGGTAAAGAGAAGATGGTGTGCAAACTCAAGAAGAGTCTATACGGACTGAAGCAAGCTCCTAGACAGTGGTACTTGAAGTTTGACAGTTTTATGCAGCAGAATGGGTACACTAGATGCAAGATGGACCATTGCTGTTACTTGAAGAAATTCGAGTCTTCATACATTATTCTTCTTTTGTATGTTGATGACATGTTGGTGGCTGGAGCAAACATGCAGGAGATCAACAAGCTCAAGAAGAAGTTGTCTGAAGAATTTGAGATGAAGGATTTAGGGGAGGCGAGACAGATTCTTGGGATGAGCATAGTCAGAGACAAGGTGGAAGGTACTTTAAAGCTTTCACAGCAGAAGTACATTCAGAAGGTCCTTGAGAAGTTCAGAATGACGGATGCCAAGCCAAGGAGCACACCGTTAGGGAGTCAGTTGAAACTCTCCAAGCAGCAGTCTCCGAAGACCGATGAAGACAAAGATGAGATGGCTAAAGTTCCTTATGCATCAGCAGTTGGCAGTTTGATGTATGCGATGGTGTCAACAAGGCCAGACATTGCTCATGCAGTGGGAGTTGTTAGCAGGTTTATGTCAAATCCAGGGAAGGAACAATGGGAAGGAGTCAAGTGGCTGCTACGCTACTTGAAAGGCACCTCTAGAACTGCTCTTTGTTTCAGGAGGAATGGGGCAATTCTAGAAGGTTTTGCAGATGCTGATTTGGGGGGCTGTCATGATTCCGGGAAGAGCACTACGGGTTACATATTCACTATTGGAGGTACGGCAATCAGTTGGATGTCCAGATTACAGAAGAGTGTAGCTCTTTCAACCACAGAAGCAGAGTATATGGCTATTGCTGAAGCGGCCAAGGAGATGATTTGGTTGAAGAACTTTCTTTCGGAGTTGGGCATGGAACAGGGGGATTGTGGTCTGTATTGTGACAACCAGAGTGCTATTCATCTCGCGAAGAATCCGGTGTTTCACAGTAGAACGAAACACATCAAGATGAGGTATCATTTCATTCGAGAATTGATTGAAGATGGTACTATAAATTTGAAGAAGATCCTTGGTACGAAGAATCCAGCAGACATGCTTACCAAGGCGGTGACAACGGAGAAGTTGAAGCTATGCATGGCTTCAACGGGCCTTCCAGATACTTGATGAGAAGGCGTGGACGAGAGAGAGAGAGAGAGAGATCAGGGGTTTTACAGAAGATACATGTTCTTGGATGGCAGATGATTGTTGACCAAGCCTCCAAGTGGGAGATTGTTGAAGATGGAGTCTTGTTCAGAATTTCAGAACTGATACCCGACCGGGTCAGATGAAGGACCCGACCGGGTATGTTGAAGCAGAAGACCTGGGAGCTCACTGGACGTGAGACCCGACCGGGTCAGTGAAGGGACCCGACCGGGTCAGCAAGTCAGAAGCCTTCTGTTTTGGAAACCCGACCTGGTTTCCACCGGGTTTGTGTTCTGTGAAGGAGACCCGACCGGGTCAAATAAGAGACCCGACCGGGTCAGGCGACGGGAATTTTAAAAACAGGCTTAATTTTGGGCCTGCGGCTCTAATCTCAGTTTAGGTTTTCCTAAACCTATTTAAACGACTCTTATGTACTTGTAAACCTCTTGGGACGCTGATAATAATACATACTCTCTCTCGTTCGCCGTGGACTAGCACAATCAACCCGATTGTGTGAACCACGTTAATTCTTGTGTTCTTGCTCTTAATTTATCGTTTATCTTTGCCTAATCGTAACACTTGATGAAGCAATGAGAATGAAAGTTATTAGCTTGATGGAAGGGATCGTCATCAACTTAATTAATTCTCTAAGCACAGCAATTATAATTAATATAATGTCTGGAATTCAATGCTTTCTTTATTATAGAATTGGAAGTTCATTTTCACTTTTCATCTCAACTGGAATAACAAACTTATTAGTGCAGGTATTTCGTGTGAACTTTACCCTAACAAATCGCTTTGTGTTTGAATTGTTCGTCAAAATTAACTTAGTCCCTTTCTCATCAAAATTACGAATATCGTTATATTTACATACATATTAAAAGTATGAGGATAAATAAAATACAAAACTAAATGTAATTATGTCATTCTAAAATTAAAGTAAGAAAAAATTGGAGTTAACACTTAACACCAATGAATAAAAAATTGAATCATAAACTTCATTTTCCTCCAAAAATGGAGTTGACTTGGCTAGATTCCTGTCAGGCTAGCCTAATGAGAACATTAAGCATTTTTTTAGAAAAGATTTTCTTTTAATAAAACCAATTCAAAGAAGGTACAAGTAGAAAAGAAAAAAGAAAAAAGAAAAAAGAGAACAATAGGAAAGCAACTAAAGAGATATAGGCCCAACCCAAGTACATAGATGCCCCACGGAGATGCCCTTACTCTCTAAGCCTATAATCAACAACAACAAGACTCAGGTAGGGGTGGACTCGGGCCGGTACGGGCCTAGGCCCGGCCGGGCCTCGGTTCATGAAAGGGGAGGCCCGGAACCGGCCCGGGTAACCCCCGGGTCCGGGTTGGGCCGGGCCGGGCCTCGGTTCAATTTAATTTTTTTTTGCTTTTCCTAATTAACCCCCAACCCTCCCCCCTCACCCCCAAACCACCCCCAAACCACCTCAAATGGCCCAAAATACCCAGCCCAACCCAAAAACTTAAAAAAAAAATCAAATAATAATAATAATAATAATAATAATAATAATAATAATAATAATAATAATAATAATAATAATAATAATAATAATAATAATAATAATAATAATAATAATAATAATAATAATAATAATAATAATAATAATAATAATAATAATAATAATAATAATAATAATAATAATAATAATAATAATAATAATAATAATAATAATAATAATAATAATAATAATAATAATAATAATAATAATAATAATAATAATAATAATAATAATAATAATAATAATAATAATAATAATAATAATAATAATAATAATAATAATAATAATAATAATAATAATAATAATAATAATAATAATAATAATAATAATAATAATAATAATAATAATAATAATAATAATAATAATAATAATAATAATAATAATAATAATAATAATAATAATAATAATAATAATAATAATAATAATAATAATAATAATAATAATAATAATAATAATAATAATAATAATAATAATAATAATAATAATAATAATAATAATAATAATAATAATAATAATAATAATAATAATAATAATAATAATAATAATAATAATAATAATAATAATAATAATAATAATAATAATAATAATAATAATAATAATAATAATAATAATAATAATAATAATAATAATAATAATAATAATAATAATAATAATAATAATAATAATAATAATAATAATAATAATAATAATAATAATAATAATAATAATAATAATAATAATAATAATAATAATAATAATAATAATAATAATAATAATAATAATAATAATAATAATAATAATAATAATAATAATAATAATAATAATAATAATAATAATAATAATAATAATAATAATAATAATAATAATAATAATTGGCCCGGACCAGGCCCGAACCGGCCGAGCCGGTTCACCTTTTCAGGGGCCCGAGCCCGGCCCAGAACCCCAACGGGTCGGGCCTACCCGGACTGGTCCCTGGCTGGGCCAGCGGTTCAGGCCGGTTCAAACAGTGACCGGGTCGGGCCGGTTCCGGGGCGGGCCACCCGGCCCAAGTCCACCCCTAGACTCAGCTGCTCCACGCGAGTTTGAGATCACGTCCTCATGTGGTAGGAATGTTGATTCCCCTTTGTCTGTAAGTTTTCATAGCTTGTTCAGATTAATCGTGGGCAAACAATTATCTCTCGTACTAATAAGCTACTTTGGTAAACTAGAATCTTGACGATCGTACTTCACCCCACAATTTCTCCTTATTATGCCTTCGTGCACCATTAGGCCATGCATGCGCGTGCCTAGTGTTCATGAGTCCTCTAGAAGCTTTGTCAGTAATGGAGGCGGTCCCACCTCACACTCATTTAGGTGATCTCATAAAGTGTGTACCGCTTTTGCACACCACTCATAAGGACTATGATGATCATTAAGAGCTTTTTGTTAAACCTTTCAAAAAATGCAGTTCTAGCCTAAGTCTCACATCACGAAAATGGGCAATTTTAGTTAGGATAGCAGAACAAATAGAAGACTTAGTATTACCCATATGAACTTGTTTTATAGGATTTCCAATCACACAAGTTGATTTTATTCCTTAAACGAATATGTCTATTCTACCGTTATGACACATTTTTTTAGTAGTATCAATTGCACTTCATAATTACAATGATTAGACAAATATGGTGTTGGTTTTGTACCAACCGGCTAATTTTTGTTTTGACCACTCTGCTTTATTACTAGCCACTTTCAAAGCAATAAACTCGGACTCCACGGTGGATTTAGAAATTACAGTTTGTTTGGTATTGATATTATCTCGTCTGACTCAGAGACCCAATTAGTATCGATGTATCACGTCCCTCTAATACAGTGACGAAACCACTATGAAACATATCATGACAAATGATACCTCTCAAATATTTCAATAACCGCTTCAATGCAATCCAATGATCCCCGAATGGGTTAGGAGTACATCAGATCAATCATTCGACAGCATAAGCTATGTCGGGTCTCATAGTGACATGTTGGAATGAACAAGTATAGCTATTATTTTTGGATTTTTAAATAGTCATATTTTTGTTCATCAAAATTAGTTCAATAATATTGTAAAAAACTTCATCATTATTTTTCATTATTATTTAAACAGACTATCTAGGTAATTATGAAACTTCTGGATTCAGGGGCGGATCTATTGGGGTAGTTGCCCCCAATAACAGTGCACTAAATTCATTTAATTTCTTTATAAATATTAAAAATACAAGTTTTGCCCCCAACATAAAAAAATTGATTGCCCCCTATAACACAAGAGCGGACAAAAAAATTAAGTTCTGCCCGCAGTCCGCCCCAGCTTCGACCAAGAGGCAATAGGTTACCTGCACAACTTTAATGGATTTAAACCTCTTTAATTATTTTTAATTTTTTATCAATTAATCAATTTAATGTTGGTGCGTTGGCCTAATTGCCTTTGATGATTGGGTACTTGTTTGGTTGTTTAATCCTCCGTATGTGATATTGTGTTATATAAATCGTTTAAAACCATACACTAATAATTAACTTCTACGGAGTATATAAATATAAGGAAAAATTGATAGCAATAATCCCAACTATTGGCGGTCCACTCATAATAATCCCAATTATTGATTATTTCAGAATAATCCCAACTTAGGGACCTTCCGCCAATAATGGTCCGACATGACCGGCTATAAATAAATGCCTATAGTTTCTAAAGTGGATAAGAAGAGATATAGCAAGTAATCCCTCTAAATAATCCCTACTTTTAATTTTTACGCTTAATTTCTATTTGAAATTCACTTGTTTTCCGGTTATGGACCATTATTGGCGGACGGTCCATATGGTTGGGATTATACAAAAATAATTAATAGTTGGGATTATTATTAGCGGACCGGCAATAGTTGAGATTATTATTTTCAATTTTTCATTAATATAAATATTAAGTAATGTTATTAAACTTTTTTTAACGGGTTACAAAACTTATTATAACGTTATTAATGTTAATAGGAGTATTGATTTACATCAATTAGATATGTTTTTTACTAGGATCAATTAGATTTGATTTAATTGATTTTACTGAAAAAGTTATACATCTATTACTCTATTAGTGTAACGTTTTACACAATTGTTTTTGGAAGAATGGTTTAGACTATTAGCTAGAAAATAGAAAAATGTCATTTAGTAAGTTTTTTTTGAAATCCTAACTTTTTGTTTTTGAAAGTAAATACTATGTTATTTTATGTAGTTAATTAAAATGCATTAATGTATATTTTTTTTAATGAATTAAAGAGTGAAATCCTAATTTCACTTCTTTTCTAGACTCAATGAAGAGATATTCGACTATCGTTCTATCAGCAACACCAGAAAATTCAAATAGTAATGTTTCTAATAGTGTTTTTCAATGTTCTCTATCAATATCTAAAAAAAGTCGATTTAGATGAGTTTCCCTCGGATCTCGAGAGTTTAAGGATATTATCCTAAGCAAATAGGTAAAATCGAGATAAAAATTTAATTAAAGAACCTTGTAAACCACGTGGTCATGACTTCCTACGAAAACTGTAACAAACGAAACTTTAATGGATCTATTCTAAAAGATGAAAACTTGGTATGAATTTTTGTGATATACTACCTCCGTCCCAAATTGATTTGCAAATTTGACTTTTCCTGGTCAAACAGTTTTGTTTTGTTCGCTTAATTAGGATGTCAATTTTTAATTATATTCTAATTTGGTGTTTACAACTTTGAAGAGATTTTAATGTAGTTTATGAATATGTAAATTTTAATTATTAAAAATTGAGTTAATTATCCGTAAAGAGGGTTGACTTTTATTATTGGTTGACCAAAAAATGTTGACTTTGCAAAACAAATTGGGACGGAGGGAGTATATTGTTAAAACTTTTGTTATTGTAATATTGTGTACGATAGTACTACAGTACAATAGTATTACATTAATACTTTTTTTACACATTTTTTAATTATTCTTCCCCCAACAAGTTTTAATCCTAAATCCGCCACTATCTGGATTTATTCATTGTTATCCATTTGAGCGTTGTTCGATATCGTTATATATCGATACTCTAGTTGTACAAGAGTTGCATAGTACAACTTCCAAAATTCAAAAAAAAAACCTAAAATTTCATTCAAAAGAACAATAAGACATATGGAGTTAGGGGTGGACTGGGCCCAGGTCTGGGTCAGGTCTTGGGCGGGTCAAATTTTTTGGGCATTAGGCCCGGTATAGGCCCGGGTTCATTCCAGAAACGGGCCAGGCCCGGGTCGGGTCTTGTATTTTTTTTTTTTGGGTTTTCCTTATTTGTTCCTACCCCCCCCCCCCAACACCCCCAAACCACCCAGCCCATCCCGCCTACAACCCAATTCATTCGGAAAAATAAAAAATAAAACATTTTTGGGCCCGGACCAGTCCCGGACCGCTTCCAAAAGGACTCTATCCCGTTACCCTCCCCAAAACCCCTCCCGGGTCGGGCCCAAGGCCCGTCCCGGTTCGGACCGGTTCAGAACAGTCCCGGTCCAGGCCGGTGAACGGGTCGGTCAAACTAGGCTCGGTCCATCCCTATATGGAGTATCGATGTACCATGCAAGACCAGCCATTTACCCTTTCTTCGCATAATCATAATGATTATAATAAAATCAAAATCAGTTCGACCGCGCCACACAATTCTATTATTGGCGTTATAAATGATTGATCTGTTAGCATTAGGGCCTACTGACTAGGGAGCAATAGTGTACAACATACAAATGTTGGTTCTACAAGTAGTCAAAAGCAAAAGGCCTTCAAAACTTTGAACTCCATAAACCAGCCACCCACAGGGATAGAATTGTACCAAATTGGTTCATGCTGGTTCAGAAATACAATGATTACACAGTTGGTTGTTTTCTTCATCTCTTGCCACGTCCACCAGCACCTGATCTTGCCCCTGGGTACTTTGAGAACTGTAGCCGCAAGTAGGGTGCATCACGGGTAAGACTGCGTACATCCGACCCCTCTTACCCCAACGTAGGTGGGAGCCTTTGTGGCACTGGGGTAAATGAAAATGATGATGAAAATGATGAACTATACTTAATTTGTAATTTATTATGTATTATATATGATATATTACTAAAATTGTATATTACCAAGAATTGAAACCAAAAAATAATAATTGAAAACAAGGTTTATTTATGGGAATTAAGAGTTATATACTGTAGTGTGTATCTATCTATACGTACTTTATAGTGTATAGGAATTATAAATTAAAGTTAAACTATGGAAAACTGGAGTGGGTGTGTACTGCTTAGTGCTAACTGCATATAAAATATATTAAGACATAAAGTAATAAGCGAACATTGAATAACCGATAAATATAAAAAGGGGGGAGGAGCGCAGGTCGTCTTCAAGCTTGCTACACAGGCACACAACAATTCAGGTCGTCTTCAACCTTGGGACAGAGGCACACAGCAGAGAAGCGACTAGCGATGTGCCGATGCTTCGGATTTTGGGTTGCGCTTCTAAAAACGAATTTATTGATATTTCAATCTCCCCTGGCGTGACGCAAAGACTGCGCCTGGACGACGCCAGACGCGACTTATCTGCTTCGGGCGAGTCGATCTCCCCTGGCGACGCTTCTCCATCGCCAGGACACCTAGGCGACGCCGTGACAAGTATGACTATCATGCTATCAATAAAGATGAAGAAAATTGAGGATATTTGTAGTGTACCAGGGAAATTTGGCGTTGGAAGGGAGATGGTGAGGTATTGCTAATTCAGCTTGATTGAAAATAAACAAAGTGCAGTGGTTGGAATGTATTTTGTGGAAACATCTCCACGACATGCCTTTTCGTTTACTTCATCATTGTTTGATGATTTCTTAAACAAAGCCAAGTTCCCTTTTTACAATAGGTATTACATATACAGAAGAACCTAAAGTAGGAAAAGAAGAAACCATATATTTGACTTCCCAAAATACATACATAACCTAATGAAGGTGTTAAAATAAAATCACTCAAACATATTTAAGCAAATCATTTATTTATATCAGTTTCCTCAATCTTCTACTTCTCTTTTTTGTTTCCATAACCTTGCAATGTAGCATGCATCACTGTGTTGTTTTCATCATACTCTCTCTTCCTCTTACTCCTCACCCCCAATCCCCTCTATGTTGTGTGTGCATGTATATAGGAAAATATTCTTATCTCAGTAGTCTACCATGGAAACAGCTCGCATAGTCACACCTACACACATGTGCTGATATGCAGAAATCAATATGTACCACCTGTGGCTGACAGGGAGTGTACTTCCTAAAAGATTTAGAGAAGGTTTTTGGATTGAATTGCTTGATGGGAAGCCCTATATATACGGTTCGGGAGAAATTCTATAAAGTAAGATATTTACTAAGGGGGGATTCTAATCAGAACCATTTTTAAAATGAGAACATATTTATTAATAAGAACTTTTTATCTCCACCTTTTATATTTTCAAATCAACAGTTAGAATCAATAAGGTGTCATTTTTTTAATATTTTACAATAATTACAAAAAGTACCCCGTTTGAATTTTGCATAATTACAGTATTACACAAAAGACCTCATGCGCATGCTAACAATGATTGAATAAAATGAAAGGCTGTGATTAAAAGTTCTCATTATAAGAAATTCTCACTAGAACTCTCACACCACTCACTAATTACATAAATTCTGTCTTAATAATAGCGCTTGTAACTGATATTTACAATAATAATTTTTTTTGAAAGATATTTACAATAATAATTAAATAATTGACTGATCTATTGTCTTGATAGAAGTTAATAAATTCACTCAACTATTATAATTAATATATTGGAAATATCAATTACAACCGTTAGTATCTTACTATAACTACAACAGCATATTTGTAATTAGTAAATATCTCACCTTATAGAATTTCTACTAAACTGTATAAATAGGGCTTCCTCCCAACACAAGAGAATCTACGTTAGGGCTAAAGCTTGGAGCAACTTAAAATTTTTCAAATTCTTAGTGTATTTTTTCATTTATGTATTTAACCCACCTCGCTAATATTTAAAACTAGCATAATCTATGTTATCTAATTGCTGAGTACTCCACTACTCCCAAAGTACAAGCTACTCGGGCTAGGGCCTCGTCGAGTGCTAGGCGATTTTCACTACTCAGTGACAAGGTTGATTCTCCGAGTTACTCAGTAGCTAGTAAAATTGATATTTTTGGGGTTAAATCTGAAAATTCTTAACTACATTGGGATATTATGGAATTTATGAATAATGAGTAGGTATTTTAAAAATTCGAAAAATAATATTACAAAGTCAGTCTAGGTTCGGGGAAATAGAGGATGAAGAAACTAAGTAACCAATTACCCTAAACTCAATAAAGATTAGTTTAGATCTTTAGGACAAAAGTTCAGAATAAAGCATTATTAGATGATTAATTTTCTTGGAATTTTTAGAATGTTTATGATTGTTGGGATTCGTTACTGCTTCATTATTAGGATTATAATTATTTTATTTATATTGAAGAAATATAAGACTAATCTATTACTAGAATTTAAGAGCTTTTATATTATTAAGTTTAATTAATACATGGCCGAGTAATCACTGAGTAATTAGTCCTAATTGTGACTCAGCCCTTGACCGAGTTATCATCGAGTAGCGATTTAACTACTTAGAGTAAAATTACTCTTCACCACAGTCCTACCAGGATTATTGGATCTGCCCCTGCCTACCAGGGAAGGAATAAAGCATTTCAAATCCAAGAATCTTCTCTAAATCTTTTTGGTATCAGAGCCGAACAAGCTACAGCCAATCTTATTTCTTTTATGGCCACATCCATCCAGAGGATCTCTACTTGCAATGGGACCTCAAATCAACATCAACTATCCCTAACCCCATATGACCTAATCATGCTCAATCTCAATCACTTTCCCAAAAAACTCAAAGGATCAAATTACCTGGTGCGACGTGACCAGGTGCTTGACCTCCTATTTGGCTCCCATATCGTCCAATAGATAAAAAACGACGCCATCTGACCACCTGAAAGTGATGCCACTGCCGGCTGGTCATCATGCTCTTGCCTATTCCACCAGAGATGACAACCGGTGTCACGTTCAGGTGGTGGGACAGCGTGGTCTTTGATGTATTAAACAAGATGGAAGCCAAATAAGCCAAGCACCTCGTCACGCCACACCAAATAATTGAGCATTATTAAGCTTAGGGAGTTGTTCACTAAGGCAGATGGGGCAACCGAAAGAATGGCAGACTGACTAGCAAGAGGATTTTCGAGGTCCCCTTGCTAACGGAGATTGTACAGCAGGATGTTTTCGGTGTTGCGATGGCCATAAGAGAAAGAAGGCTATAGAGCTCGTTCAGCTCTGATATCATAAAAGATTTGGAGAAGAGAAGGTTTTAGATTGAATTGTTTGATTCATTCAGTGGTAGGAAGCCCTATTTATAATGTTAGGGAGAAATTCTACAAGGTAAGATATTTACTACTTACAAATATTTTGTCTTAATTATAAGAACATACTAACATATTTACTACATACAAATATTTTGTCTTAATTATAAGAACATACTAACGGCTGTAATTGATATTTAAAACAAATTGATTTAAATTTATTCCGTGCCTAGTGGGAGGTCTCGAGGTCGAAACCCGCTAGGCACATAAGGGTTCGAAACTCAATGGAGTGAGTTTCAGCCCTGATTACTTCAGGGGGACCCCGCCCCCCTCTCCAACCCCCCCCCCCCCCCCGGAGCAAGCACGCACGCGCGCGCACACACACACACACACACACGCACGCACGCACGCACGCACACGCACGCGCACGCACGCACGCACACGCACACGCACGCACGCACACGCGCACACGCACACACACGCACACGCGCACGCGCACACACACACACACACACACACACACACACACACACACACACACAAACAAACAAATGTATTTTTTTCAAAAGCACAAAAATATTTAATGTGAGAACACTTTATAGGGGTAATATGGGAATTAGAACAAAACATGCATTGAATTCCTAAAATGGTATTTATTTGGGGGCGACATTTTTGGCTAGAACGTCAACTAATTAGGGACTGGAGGAGTATTTTATAACTTAAGCTTAAATATGCATAGATCCCGAAGCAAACAGTAAATTACTCATAAAATGGATCATAATTCTTTGATTTAAATCTATGTAATGTTGTGTTGGGGTGTAGGCTTCAGCCCACTAAGATCTGGGAGCCAAATAAACAAGGAGAAGCAGCCGGCCCTAGCTAGAAGGAGAAGCAGCCGACCCTAGGTGCAGTTTAGTCCCTAAATTGTGTAAAACAGCAATGAACCATAAACAGCATAAAAAGCATCAAGGACTAAGCTATATCTCCATAAAATTAAATCTGAAAGGCTGCCAACATCATTTAAATTTTAAACACATTTTAAACATAAATCTATTGTATTACCTTGCACGGCACTCAAAGCCGTGGCTGCACAAGCTGCGTCACCAAAATCAACAAAACAAAGAACTAAAGGCTCTCCACCCCGCTGAAAATGTAATCTAGTTAGGAACGGAAATTTGAGAGATTGAGCATCACAACAACAACAGCCAAGTTTTAGTCCCGAAAGATTTTGGGATCAGCTAACATAATGCATGATACCAGAGCCAAAAGCAAAGGAAAGAAATATAAAAATATTAGGTATGATAGAATAGATAAAAAAAAATATAGGATAGATAGAGATAAGGTATACATAAAAATGATACGATAAAAAGAATATACTTCCTCCATTCTTTAATAGTTGCAACATTGTGATTTTTGTACTATTCACACAACTTACTTTGACCACGAGATTCTACTAATATAAATATATATATAATCAAATTATTATGTATAAAATGTTAACAAATTTCTATTAGTTTGAATTTCTAAAATATTAACTTTTTATAATATTTATGTTAAGGACCCGCATATACGACCTTGTCCAAGGCCTCAATCGAGATCTCAGAAGAGAAGAGTAGCCAACTAAGACTTTCGGGTCAATATTGTTAGTTTCAGATTATTGGATGTGATGAAGAATAATTATGTAAGAGTCTTAAGGTGGAATTCATCTGTGCCCGACCTAGTCAAGACACATCAAAATTAATTCTTCCCAAAAGTACTTTATTAATCAATATTAGTCCCTTTAAATAGAGAATACAAGAGTTCTAATAGGAAGCATAAGAATAGTAGGAAGTTTCCTAACTAAATAAGGAAATAACTTTGAATCTTAAATAACTAAGATCTAATTAATTAAATGTTGCCAGTTGTCCTAATTGAATTAGGAAAACTATGAATTGGAAATCACTAGGATCTAATTCATTAAATGTTGTCAACTTTCCTTAGCATCCTGGTCAGCCACGTAAACCACCCTCGTAAACCACCCTGATCTTTCTCGATTGACCCAACTAAATTTTTTAAATCTTCTCGGTCACGTCTTTGTTGATATACTTGTCCATAGAATGCAAGCATAACATCACTGATACCATTTGGCCTCTCTAAAACCGCTTTTCGAACACACCATGGCCACTTTGAGTTTCACTTGATGCCATTTGGCCTCTAACGCACCATCCGCTTTTCAGAGTTTAATGAATGACATTCTAGGTCCTTATTTAAGAAAGTTTGTGCTTGTATTTTTCGATGATATCCTCATTTATAGTAAATCTTGGTATGCCCATGTCACTCATGTACGCCAAGTTGGACATCCTGCGTACCCATGATTTGTTCCTTAAAGAGTTCATATGTTGTTTTGGAGCGACGCGAGTTAACTACTTGGGACATTTTATCCAGAGTGGAAGTTGACTGCACAAAGATCCAAGCCATCACGGATTGGCAAACGCCGCAATCTATCACGACCTTACGGAGCTTTTTGGGTCTGCCTGGGTGCTACAGAAAGTTTATTGCACACTATGGTGAAATTGCAGCTCCCCTTTCCACATTCCTCAAGAAGAATGCGTTTGACTGCTCAGCAGCAGAGAAGTCCTCCTTTTGTAAATTGAAGACTGGTTTATCTACAACCCCGGTACTCCAGCTTCCAGATTTTTCTAAGGAGTTTATCGTAGAGTGTGATGCATCGGGAAGTGGGTTTGGTGCAGTGTTGTAGTAAGATGGCCATCCTATTGCCTATTTTAGCCAAAAAAATTGCAGCCTATGAAAGGGAATTGATTGGTCTCACTAAGGCAGTTACTCACTCGAGGCCGTACCTATGGGGTCAACAATTTTTTATACGTACAGATCACTCCAGATTAAAACACTTACTCGACCAACGCCTCACCACATCTCCACAACAACATTGGTTGAGTAAGTTGATAGGATTTACGTTTCGGGTTGAATATAAACCAGGACGTTTCAACACGGTGGCAGATGCTGATAGGAACCTGGTAATAATCCAGTCCAAAAGTAATGGAAGAACACGCAGATCTGATAAACTGATAGGGAAATATTGTTTATTGATGAGATCGGGTAAACCGTAGGTAACAAGGGACAGGGACAGGGACTTCTTAGGCAACAGTACATCCAAATAAAAGTCTGCCTATTATGGCTACTCCATCTTCTATTTATAGCAAAAGTCCACGCAGGGACTAAATAGACAACTAAATAAGCTATAGGCACTTAATAAGCTATTTAACTCCCCTAACCCCCTTATTTAAAACTACTGATTAGGCTGATGCCTAACAGATGCACTATCTCGACAGAATGAAACTCCACCCATACCCAACTCACTCAGTGTGTCGCTATCTACACTACTAGATGAAGTTTGGACTGCCCGGGCAGCATCACCGGAAATTGAACTCAGTGTGTCGCTATCTACACTACTAGATGAAGTTTGGACTGCCCAGGCAGCATCACCGGAAATTGACGCCATTCGGCAACAGGTGTTAGCCGGTTCAACCACAAACGACTGACAATTTCGAGACGGGTTGCTTTACTATAAGCATAAATACTGTTTGTGTATTTGACAACAGGTGTATTTGCTGCCCTCGTGCACTATTATTTCCAACGTACTGTTTGTGTTCCATGGCATGGCCCACGAGGGCATTGAGAAGACATTACATCACTTACGCAGGGAATTTTATTGGCCAAACATGAAGCTCACAGTGGCCCAGTATATTTGTGACTTTCAAGTTTGTCAACAGCATAAGTGGTTGAACCTACAGCCTGCAGGATTGCTTCAACCGCTCCCCATTCTGCAACACATTTGGGCAGATATTTCAATGAATTTTATTGAGGGTCTATCGAAGGTAAAAGGGAAGTCAATTATCCTTATTGTGGTGGATCGATTGTCTAAGGCAGCCCATTTTGTTCCATTGGGCCATCCCATAGTAGGAGTGTTCTTTGCTGAAATCTTCCGTCTTCATGGGTTACCTGAATATATTGTATCAGACCGTGATAAAGTTTTCATCAGCGCATTTTGGCGAGAATTATTTCGCTTGGCCAGCACAAAGTTAGTTTTCGCCTCAGCCTATCACCCACAAACTGACAGCCAAAGCACTGAGGGCATGTATTTCCGCTGCTTAACGAGTGATTACCCTTGGGAATGGGTTTGTTGGCTTCCATGGGCAGAATACTGTTACAATACATCTTATCATGCAGCACTGGTTGATACCCCATTTCGTATTGTGTATGGATGTGACCCACCCAAACTCATTGCACATACTCTAGGAACAGCACCATTAGAAGGGGCCAAAAGGAAGTTCATTGATCGTGACATCAAGCTAGCTACAGCAAGGAATCAGTTAACACACGCCCAACAATGAATGAAGCAACAGTTTGACAAAGGCCATCGTGATCTAGCATTCGAAATAGGGGATTGGGTATTGCTCCGGGTACATACGTATCGGCAGGTTTCATTACTCAAGCGCCGTCAAAAGCTCTAACCTCGTTTTTATGGGCCATTTCAGGTGCAGGCGCGAATTGGGGCAACTGTCTACCAGCTTATCTTATCGGCAGATTGTCGTATTCACAATGTTTTTCATGTGTCCCTGCTCAAACCCCATCACGGCCCTGTTCCACAATATATAAGAGATTTACCACCATTGGACGACCCTTGTTCCGCTCTTCAGCTAGCTGCAGTTATCCGCAGCAGGAAGCATTCCAATCCACATTTCCTGACTTCAAGCTTGAGGACAAGCTTCTAATTAACAGGGGGTGATGTTATGGATCCATTCCATGGACAAGTATATCAACGAGGGCGTGGCCAAGAAGATTTAGAAAATTTAGTTGGGCCAATCAGGAAAGATCAAGGTGGTTTATGTGACTAACCAGGATGCTAAGGAAAGTTGGCAGCATTCTAGTTATTTCAGATTCAAAGTTATTTCCTTATTCAGTTAGGAAACTTCCTATTATTAATATGCTTACTATTTAAAGGGATTAGTACTAAATAATTACTAATTAATAAAGTACTTTTGGGAAGAATTAATTTTGATGTGTCTTGACTAGGTCGGGCACCGATTAATTTCACATTAAGACTCTTACATAATTATTCTTCATCACGTTCAATAATCTGAAACTAACAATATTGATCTGAAGGTCTCAGGTGGCTCCTCTTCTCTTCTTGAGATCTCGATTAAGGCCTTGGACAAGGTCGTATACGCGGGTCCATAACAGTTTATTATACTTAATTAAATATAATTACATTTAGGAGGTGTTTACTTCGCTGCTAAAGTCACAGTTAGGTTAGTAAGAAAGGTGAAGTAAATACGCAAGCTGCTTAAAAAGCTACTTACTAACCGAAAGATGTGCTTAAAGTGTTGCTTACTAAGCATATCACCCCCTAATGTATTAATTAAGCGGCATATTAAGCTTTTTGCAGTTTCCGAATTTACCCTTACCCTATTGTTACCCCTCTACCCGCTACGCCTGCCCCCTAGCCCTACCTTACCCCGACCCCGCCCCTAGCCCATCACCCTTACCCATCCTACCTTAGCCTACCCTACCCCTTACCCATACCCCTTATCCCCACCCCCACCCCAACCCCCTACCCTACCCCTTTACCCCCTACCACCTTCCCCTACCCCACCCTCGACCCCACCTACCTTACCCCCGACCATACCCCCCACCCCATATCCTTACCCCTACCACCTTCCCCTACCTCAACCCGACCCCACCCGATCCTACCCTACCCCCGACCATACCCCTAATCTCACTCCACCCCCACAACACGTGTAACCCTTCCTTACCCCTTTACCCCCTACCACCTACCCCTATGAGTATGGTAGGGGTTAGGGGTATCGGTACACGTACGAAGTGACCCCCACAAATTATATTATATACATGTGTTCATGAATGTTTGTGTGTCTATATATGTATATGGTTATTTTGGACATTTTAAAGTTAAACGGTGTTTTAATCCTTTGAGTAAACATGAGTCTTGTGGGTGAAGTAAACATGAGCTTACAAGACTGTTAGAGCCACTGTTAGAGCTTACAAAGTGTATGCTAGAAGAAATAAGAAGTAGCTGGAATTGTATGTGGGGAAACGGCAAGGGGGGTTCTATAAATAGATAGCTAATAACAGAATAAGGCAGGCTTGTATTGTTTCATTTGGGCTGGGACTTGGGACTTGGAGAGTGGCTCTCTTTAAACTGCCTCTTGTAATTCTCTCTCTTTTCTGTTATACGACTACTGCAATTGTTACGCAATTCTTCTCTTCTTCATCTATTTTCTTGAATTACTTTGAAACTAGTTAGGTCTCTAACATTGGTACCAGAGCTTCGACCTGGTTACCTGCATATGGTCGATACGAGAAGATCTAAGAGAATCAAGATGGAAGCCAGACAGGAAATTCTTGAACGAGAGTTGTAACGAAGTCGTTTGGAGATATACGAGAATTGGAGAAGACTCGCATGGAAATGGCACGCGATCGCGACCGCGAGCGTGAAGATAGGCGCGAATTAGTTCAGCGAAATCGCGAAGAGGCCCAGCGAAATCACGAAGAGTTGTTGGAACTGATTCAGAACCGGAACGATAGTAAAACTCGAGAAAGGTCAAAAACGATTAAAAAAAATGGCAGTGGCGAGTCATCGTCTTCCTCAGGTAATCATCATTCTTCATCTTCTAGACGTAATGAGGATTACAATAAATGGATGGAGAAGTCTGGAAGGAAAGTGGATTTACCACTTTTCAATGGACATGATGTGTATGGATGGATAGTTAAGGCTGAGCGTTTCTTGAAAATGAACTATATAGAAGAAGATGATAAAGTAGACTTGATTACTCTAGCTATGGAAGGAAAAGCTCTTAACTGGTTTCAGTGGTGGGAAGAACACGCTGAGGTGAGAAGCTGGGAATCACTCAAAAATGCCTAAACTCGTAGATTTCAACCTGGTTTGGTACATGACCCTTATGGTTCACTATTGAGCGTAAAACAGACAGGTAGTGTGATGGAGTATAGGGAACACTTTGAGTTGATGGTGGCTCCCTTAAAAGAGACTGATCTGAAAATACTCAAGGGGATCTTTATGAAGGGTTTGAAAGATGAAATAAAAGCTGGGTTAAAGTTAAATCCAGTCAGAACTCTTGCGGAGTTGATGGATAGGGCTTTGCTTGTGGAAGAAAGGAACCAGACTCTGAAATCTGCCAGGAACAAGGAAGAGGATAGAAGAGGAATGAAAGATAAGGGGTATTCTTCAGTGCAGAATCACAAATGGATGGATGAAAATAAATGGAAGAGCAGTCTGAATTACAAGCCCACTCAAGGGAAACCTACCATGGAAAAGAAAATGTTGGAAACAGGAAATAAGGAATCTGGAATATTGGGTACACACAGGTTATCACAATCTGAGTTACAGGATTTGAGCAGAAGAGGTCTCTGTTTTAAGTGTGGTGAAAAATGGGCAAAGACCATATCTGTAAGATGAAAATTTTTCAGATCATCATGTTAGATGAATCTGAGGAGGAAGATGAATTGGAGAGTAATGCTATAGAACCTGTTTCACCAGTGCAGGAAATTGACACCTCTAATATGCATTTATCTCTCATGAGTAAGGAAGGGATCACAACTCCTAAGACTTTAAAGGTGAAAGGAAAGTTAAGGAGTGAAAAAGGAGATAAAACCATCATCATTTTGATTGATTGTGGGGCCACCCACAATTTTATACTCCCTCCGTCCCCCTAAGTTTGTCTCGTTTTACCATTTTCGTCTGTCCCACTAAGTTTGTCTCATACCATATTTGGTAATATTTGAGTGGTTAGAATTCATTCTTACTTTATTCACACTTTATCAATTCAATATCAACCACACAATTCTACTTTTTCTTAAAAACCACACCACACCCCTTTGTCCCAAACTTAGGGGGACGGAGGTAGTATCTCCTAAGGTGGTTCAAGCAGCAGGCCTACTTATCTTCCAGATTCCAGAATTCAAGGTGAAGATAGGAAATGTAGACATATTCAGAAACAATGGGAGATGTGAAGCTGTTTGTCTTAACATACAGCAAACTACCATCATTCAAGACTTTTATGTCTTAGAATTGGGGGAAAATGAGATGGTTTTGGGGCTGGAATGGTTAGCAGGCTTGGGAAATGTTGAATTTAATTTCACTCAGCTGACTATCAAACGGAAGGAAAAGGGCAAAGTAATGAAGCTTCAGGGAGATACCAACCTCAGCAGAAATCAAGCTCCTTTCAAATCCATCATCAAGACTATGCAAGAGCATGGAGAGGGGTGCTGTTTGTTCAGCACTGCAGTAACTGAAAACAAACTGGAAGTAAGTATGACTGGAAATTGGAAGAAAAAGGTGGGTTACACTACTGATGGTTATGCTGAAATGTTCTTGATGATTGAACTGTTGCACATGGCCAGTACACCAGCGTTGCCTATTTTAGATCCCCATGTTTCATCTGATGGGACCAAACTTACATTTGGAAAACTTAGTGAGCTTAAGGGTAAGAGTAGGACTGGTCCAGTGGTACAGGAGACCCATGCTTATTTTTTTGGTATGCAAGGTTTGAACCAACAGTTTCAGGGATGGAAGGATGCTAAACTGGAGTGGTATAATAGTGAAAACAAGGGGTATGGGCTGCAAAATCTTGAAGGAGTATCTGAAAGGTGTTTTATCATTCAATATATTGGAAAGGAGGTGATGGATGCTTATGCTGAAATAACAAATGTGATTTTGGAGGTTCCTGCATTGAATAACAGTAAAGAAAACAATGGGAATTTGCAAGGAAGAGGTGCAAAAATGAGAAAGAAGCTGTTCGTTAGGATTGTCTCCTATGACCCACCTTGAGGACAAGGTGGTTGTCCCGGGGGGAGTGATGTTAGAGCCACTGATAGCCAGCCATTTAATAATAATATTAGCTATTTTGACAAAGTGTATGTTAGAAGAAATAAGAAGTAGCTGGAATTGTATGTGGGGAAACGGAAAGGGGGGTTCTATAAATAGATAGCTAATAACAGAATAAGGCAGGCTTGTATTGTTTCATTTGGGCTGGGACTTGGGACTTGGAGAGTGGCTCTCTTTAAACTGCCTCTTGTAATTCTCTCTCTTTTCTGTTATACGAATACTGCCATTGTTACGCAATTCTTCTCTTCTTCATCTATTTTCTTGAATTACTCTGAAACTAGTTAGGTCTCTAACAAAGACTGCTTATTTTATGTGTCGCTTATTAACGCGAGTCTTAATAAGCACCGTTTAGTAACCTGTCAAGTAAACATGTCCTTCACGTTGTGTGTTGTCCCGAATTGATTTTCCACTTTCCTTTTTAAGTATACAAATATGAATAAATTGACAAGTTTGCCCTTCTTCTCACCCTTCTAACCTTCCGCCACACCCATCCAAAATATACGGATGATGACTACAACCCATTTTTTTATCACCCATCACTTTCACCCACTCCCTCCTAATATTCCCATCGGAAACAACATCGTCTCTGTAAAATGCAGTCTCCCACCTCCTCCATGGTAAGATTTTTTTTCCCTTTTGAAGATGAAGCCAGACAAAAGAAGAGGGTTCCAGCTTAGTCCATCAGCTCCGGCTTAGGGGAAGAGTCGACCCCAAACCTCCCTTGCCAGATCCATCTGTAACGGCTCTTCCCAAGGTTCACTACCAGAAAAATCCACAGATCCGACAATCCTGGAGGAAGGTCGTCGTTGAAGTGGGTCTAACCAGATGAGTTGTCGTCGTCCTCGTTGAACCGGTGCTTGCGAAGCAAGTCAAACCATTGAAGCGCAAGCGGACAACGGTCAGTCGGTTGAAGGCGTGAGGTCTCTATCGAGCACTGGAAAGGTTGTAGTTGGACAAAGACCAGATGCCAACATCCAGCTCCGACTCCTGTTTCCCTTTTCTCCGATAACCATAGAGGAAGAAGGGTGTACAGTATGCACGCCTGACAAATATTATAATTGCTCTGCAAATTTTTATTTCCCAATTTTTGTTTTGTTTACTGTGGAGTACTTTGTACGAAGAAGGGAAAAATAGCAAAGTAAATATCAAATTCTATCCTTTCTTCATCCTTGTGCCGGTCAACTTTTGCAATTCAATTCGGGACGGAGGGAGTATATAATAAAAAGATAAAAGGATAAAAAACATAAGAAAGATAAAGAAGATAAAGGAAAAAATATTATAAGAGATCACTCTGCCACACGAAAACCCACCTTCCACTTTGCTCTCCCCAAAAACATACTCTCATCCAACCCAAGAAGAAGCATATCACTCCTGACTCCTCTAATCCACGTCTATTTGGATCTTCCTCTCCCTCTTCTTCCCCGCCTCTTCTCCTCACCAAAATAATTACATAGAGTGCAAAGAAAGAAAATGATGAGCGACGTACATGTTTGGACTCCTTCTTAACCAGTCTGACTTCTTTGTAGCCAACAAATGGGCGAAATATATCTACAGTAGGGGGTTAAGAAACAAATGCTACTGCAACAGGTAAAAATAGGCGTCTGTTCCTTCCTTTGAAGTATGTAAAAGGATACGTGCAACTTCTCTTCTAGTGCAGTCAGGAGGAAGTCCCTCAACATATATTGTGTTTGACGCATCAGGAGGCAAGGGTAGTGTATCACGAGGTCTCCCCATTGCATCCATCGGCATATGGCCAGCATATTTCATACTTCTACCATTAGTTACGAGTTCTGGTCCAAAAGCACCGTGAGCCATTGCAACAGGATCATGTGCTGTCATGACGTCACCTCCTTCTGCTCTTCTAAACCCAGCTCCTTTGTAGTTACTAGCCTCTCCAGTAGAGAAAGAAGGCGCATGCTATACAAGACAACACCATAAATATTAAGCACAACAATAGGTGCAAATAAGGAAAGATAATGCAATAGTGAGTGATTGGGATTACCGAACTTTGAAGATAACGATCATATGCTGATCCAATTGTCTGTGTATCCTTTAGCTGAGGCATGCCGCGGTCATCATCCCGTCCAAAGTAATTTGGCATTTCGTGAGACATTGGCAATGCTGGGGTAACCTCTATAAATTAGTGAAAATAAGTTAGGACTACAGCATAATGGAGTGTGAAATGACTTTAAAGCAAAACCAATTTAACTTTAGAAATACAGGCAGACAGGGGGGTTAGCACTCCAACAACAACAAGTTCACATTTTCTAAAATTACATGCACCAAAATACAAAAATCCTGCATATTAAAAGTGGACACAATAAATAGAATCTATTGCAGTCACATCCACACTCCATTGCATTGTACACTCTTTCTTTGTTTTATACTTTATATATTTATATCTTACTGTTCTTTATATGGAAAAATGGAGATTTTTTTATTATTATATTTTTTACTAATACAAAATTCAATACTACATCCGTGACCTCTGTCCCTTTTTATTTAGGGATCTTTAACTTTTGCAATCAAAGATGGTAAACTTTGATCCATTATTTTAAGATTTTTAACTAATATATATTTATGTGAAACTTGATAAATTTATACTTTAATGATAATATTTTTAACAAAGAACATTCTCATGTCATTTTCATATTATCAATACTACCGTGTATAAATATATAATCGACCAAAGTTTAGCATCATTGACTCGAAAAGTCAAATTTGGCTAAATAAAAAGGGTAGTGAGTACTAAATATTCACATTTCCGGAAAACCAACGCAAATCCCCAGACAGTACAAGGACAGAAAATTGGTTATAAATCATTAGACCATTATAATTAGGACCAAGTGTAAAGCAGAACCCAAAGCGCCAATATAACATCAACCAATTTCATTGAGGCATATATTAGTTTTTCATGTACTTATCTAGTCAAACCATCAAAGAAATCTATACTTCCTGAGGGGAAGGCATCAAAGTTTAAAGAGCTTCGATTTTTTTCAGCCAAGATGTTGTTTACAAAAAGATCAGTGATAACAGATGTAACCAAGGTAGTCAAAAGCAATACAGGTCAGGTGCAATTTAAACGCAAGAAGCGCAAGCCTGTTACCAGACTGCAGCAGTCCCTTCAAACCTCCCCAGGATATCAACTAAAGTGGTAAGTCAAGCAGGCATCGGCGTTAGATTTTTTGTCAGGGAAACAACCGGACAAACACCCCATGGTAAACATCCCTGGACCCAGGGCGGTTTAGGTTAGTCATGGCCAGAGAAACCACCGTCCCTCTTCCCACCGGTTTTTCTATTACCTTTTTATCTTCTTTATCTTTCTTATGTTCTTCATCCTTTTATCCTTTTTCTATATATATATTTTTATTTTTATATATATTTTTATCCTATTTATCTTTTCATTTTCATCTTCCTCTTATATTTACCTTTATCTTTATCTTATCTTTTTTATCTTACCTAATCCTTTTAAAAAAAAATCAAAAATATTACTCAAATAAAACTTGTTTACAAAAATATGACTAATAATTACTATGTTATAACGTCATGGTCACTTGGGTGTAAAAATTGAATATAAGTTAGAATGACTAAGTTGCTGGTATAGTCACTATACATAAGAAGTCACATTTTTGCAAATAACCTTTATTTTAGTCATAAATATGTAATTATTTATCTTTTAATATTTCTAATCTTTTATTCCTTTTTTACTCTGATATCATGTATCGATTCATGTAAGCCGACCCCAAAATCTTTTGGGACTAAATCTTGGATGATGTTGCTGTAAGCGCACGTCTGATGCATCTGGGCTGGGAAAATCTTGTCAACCAATTTTTCAATTTGCAAATAAGATTTGAGCCTATTTTAAATAAACCCATATTTATAATAAGATGTAGCCCACATACTTGTCACGGCATCACATGGGCGTCGCCTAGTCACCGACTAGGCATCCTGGTGCTATGGAGTGCTCGTCGGGTTCCCTCGCCGGAACAAGAGTAGGCGAGCCTAGCGTCGTCCAGGCGTGATTTTGGCAACAAGTCATCGCCTTTTTTTTGTCAGACGAACAGCAGTCTGCGATCGCCTTATCACCTAGGCAATATGGCGGTTGGCTGGCGCCATGGCTCAACTTAACATCATGACAACTATGATAGCCATTCAACTAATGGGGGTAAAATAAACCATTACTCAGTTGGTGTACTAAGGAGCACACAGAAAGTCAGAAACATAGGAAGACCTTTATCGTGCCATACTGGCATTCTTCTGGCATTCTCGTGTTCAACTCACACCCCACACATCACACAGAGGGTAACCTACTATTCATTGTTTATTTCTATCATTTTATTTAAAAGTCCATATCTTTATCTCTGGTTTTCTTCTGTCATTTCCATTTTCTGGATTACATTCTTTCTTCTACCGAGCTTTTTCCTTTTTCTTGTTTGTTTCTTTTTCTAACATGTTTTATATTTTAAAATTTTGTCTATTGATTGTACTTTATAGTATGTAGAAGGCAGTGGAACTTCAAATGCTGCAAGGAACACTGAAACAAATACTGCTGATAGGATATGGACTGCAGAGTGCAGACTGCTCTTTAAAATGATGATTCATGGATGATCCTTGCATTTGATAATTGGGCTAGAATCTAACTGTGTTTCAATTTTGGTTCTATTACTTAAAACTCAAGGTATGGCTTCTAAATTAGTGTTCTATTTGTGTGAATCGCGACTAGTGTAGTGCATTTAGTTCAATATTAAGTTGAATATCCGTGTTAGATAATTCTAGAAAGAATAAGTTTAGATATCATTGTTAATGCACTCATCCTTTACATCTTCTACCCAGAATAATATTATATTCTTGGTTACATTTATTATGTATTTACCGCCTAAGTAGCACGGAAACGGGAAAAGGGAAATGTCGGAAACGCCATTTTCCAAAATTACAGAAACGAAACGTGGGGGAAACGCGTGAATATAAAAAATATAGGATTTATTCTATAAAGTTTATATATGTGTATACACACACACATGTATACACATACGTACGTACGTACAAACATGCCACACAAGATTATTTCATCCTAAAAAGTACTCCGTAATAATAACTCATCATATTGAACTATAAAATTATTCAAATATTAATCCATAATTCATAACAAAAACAAAAAACACAACATCAATAATAGGGTTATGGGCTATAAGCTTTTAATCTACACCCACTTATCTGGCAATCTACACCCACTAATCTGGCAATCTACACCCAAATATTTACAAGCTCAAAATTGTATAGCCATTACCCAATATATTATACAGCTGTGTTGTATTCTATTACCGACCGAGAAGCGGAGAAGAGCAGAGGTAAAGCAACAGACCGGTTCGCAGAAAAAGGGAAACGATTCAAGAGTCTGAGAGTTATCGAAAACTGCTAAAGACAACGACCTGCTGACCAAGACGTTGCAGCTGACGAAGTGATGAACACTAGGGTTGAAGACAAGAGGTTTAATCCTACTAAACTCTAAGATTGAAGACCGTTTCCGAAACTCTTTTTTTGGGAAACGTGTTTCCAACTTTCCCAAAATCAAAAGCAGCCTCGACACGCGCTTCAATCGTTTCTCACGTTTCCGATATAGGGAAACTCACCCCTCCTGGAGTTTTCGTGCGTTATAGCCTCTATCCCATTTTGTGTCTTGTTTTGGTTTGGCACAATTATTAATAAAGTGGTTAAGAAAGTAAAAATTGTGATTGAGATTATAGTATAATAAATTGAAATGTCGTGGGTCACATATTTCTTTCCAAAAAGGAAATATAACACTTATTTTGGAACCCAAAAAGGAAAGTAAGACAGGTAAAATGGGATGGAGCGAGTATTTTCTAAACACTGGGCTTGACATGAGTTAGACAAGATCTTCTTTTGCGACTTGTGCCCCAGGTGATAGAGTAGTCTAGCACCTTAAGTGCGCCTCACGAATTTGCCTACCTTGGATGCAACAAATTGAATAAGCAATTGGCCAGTTGTTAGCAGATGGGAATGTAATCAGTAAGCACAGACAACCTTCCACTTTTTAATATTATGATCTCAAAAGAACTTGAATCATCACCCATTCACTACAGCAGATTCAAGCCTCCAAGGTTTAATGCAACTCAATATCAAAATTCAAATAGACAAGTACAGTACTCCCTCCGTCCCCCTGTTATTGTCCCATTTCCTATTCACTTTGTCAACACAAATCACTCTTAATCTCTTACTTTATGTATTAAATTTTTATCAAATTTGATTCTGGTTTTTGTGACTTTGCAAAGCTTTTAATGTAGTTTCTGAATATGTAATTTTTTTTCTAAAAATAATTTGAGTGCGGACAGGGATCCATTTGCTTTATCGTCGGTCAAGCATCGTAAACCGCAATGGGATAATAACAAGGGGACGGAGGTAGTATCTCATTAATGAGTTATTCTTAATCATTGTGATCATCAACATAAGTCTTAAAGAGAGGGTTTTGGAAGACATCTATTTTCCAATACTTTAGATTTAATAAACTTTGAAGGAATAAGATAATAGGTGATCATAAAAATTATGTCACCCCCTTGATTCATTTTTAGAAACATTTTTATTTATCATGATAGAGTCATATAGACTAGACTCTCCAAAGCCTTCCCCTCCATAGCACTCCATCCATACACTCCCATGGGAGGGGGTAATCGAACAGCATACAACCGCCCCAAAACAAATTAACAAGGTAGAGAAGTGAGAAAAACACAGAAACTTGAAAGTTGAAATAGAAAGAGGAAAATGAAGCTGAAAAATGAGCTGAAGCAGATGGCTAGAAGTCCCTAAAAGAATATGGAGAGTGGTATGCAATTCAAACATGAAATGTAACTGACTCAAACTGTTTGCTAAGTTTTTAAATCTCATTCAAAGGCTGAGTAGCGATTATCACTAATTACTTGGGAGTACTCAGTGACTACTAGGTCTTGTATTAGTTAATTTGAATATGTATACGCTATGTCGCTATCCTAAACAATAAAGATGCCAAGAATATGAAACTTGGCATTACTACATGAGGCGTTAATCTTGATCAGAATTTTTCCTTTATACTTCACTTTGTATAATGTTCACTCCTTTATAGTGTCATAGGGCATCTGCTTGAAAGCCAATAGTACTATTTTGGCAGATGTACCCGTACCCAATACTTTTGGTTTGAAAAGAAAAGGCCTTAAATAGCACTAAACCTAAATAGGAGCTCAATTGCAAAGAAACAAAACACAAATAACCTTCCATAATGTTCTAACTTCTAAGTGATATCAAATATCCACCAGCAGTCTCATGTTCCCTTTATAGTTATTGCAAATTTTAAAGTTGGTCTCTGTCCTAAATTGGCAAGTTCTCAATCATTCACGTTTTTCCTCATTTCCACTCAAGGTAGACTTTTATGGAGTATAACACTAGTACTATTGGCTAAATGCAGAGGTAATTAAACAAATGATGAAGATTACTTAGAGAAAGTGTTAGAACCTGCTACTTGTGAATTTACAATGTCTGCAATAGATTTGTAGAGTGACAAATAAACCCTTTGCAGTTACACAATATTTAATTCACTCCACAAATAATTAGCAGCAAATCATTTAGCAATAATCCCTCCCTCAACCTTTTTTTAGAACAATCCCTCCCTCAACTTAGTATGCGCAATAGCATAGTTCAAGTACATGTCTCTATTTATAGTTAAATCACAGCCAAATGGAATAACCCCCCATAGCATTGAAATCCCAAAACATAAAAAGAAAAGAAAGGAAGAATACACTCAGTAATAACATATATATAATATAAACATAGCAATAATAAATAATCTACCATAGTCGGAACGAGGTCGTTTGAGTAATCCTGGTGATTGATGCAAAGCCGCCTGTCGGTTCCAGTATGCGTCCCCCATCTCCTCGAGAGAAAATACTGAAAAGGGGGATAGGAGCTGGAAAACTGACGCCCGGAGAAAGGGAAACAGTGTTATTGAACCCTAGCCCCAATTCCCATCTGCTCAGTTGGGATTATGGGCATTGGCACAAATATTGCAAATATTAAGAAGGAAATAGTAGGGGTAATTTTAAAATCAAAAAATGTATTGATACACATTTTCATACACACATCTACACACTCATGTTTGTGAAGAGTATTTTTTTGTCTGTATACAGACATAACGTATTTGAAAATGAGTGTGTATGAAAATACGTTATGTCTGTATACAGACAAAAAAATACTCTTCACAAAAATGAGTGTGTAGGTGTGTGTATGAAAATGTGTACCTCAAGCTACATTGTTTTAAAAGTGTAGTGGATTGTGTTAAAATGAAAAAGTAGGAAAGAGAATAGATTATTAAAGGTAATTAGATTTGTGGATGAGGAAAAGAAAGAGAAATGAATAATAGAGGAAAGAGACAAGAGAATGACTAAAAGAGGAAAGAGAAAAAATTAATGGTACTCCATACTCTCTATTATGGAGTACATGGTTGCGGAAGTACTACGTACAGCAACTTGCCGCCCAATTTAGAAAATTTTTACATTTCCCTCCAAAAAAAATTGCTATATAAAGAAATCTCTTTTCAGCCTTCTTCTCTCTGCACGTTACTTTTCCAGATCCCTTTTAGGATTTATTTTGGCAGCCTTCTTCTCCAGCTTTATTTTTCAACCTTCTTCTCCAGCTTTATTTTTCAACCTTCTTCTGCACGTGTTGTTGAAGAGATGACCACAACACCTTTTCAAGACTCTGCTTATTTCATTGCTCTAGAAGAAATGATGTTGATTGAGCATAATATCTCTGAACAAGGTTTTGGTGAAATGGATTCAGAAGATGCTAACCCTACACCCAACTCAAATGGATCTGTACCTGTGAAGAAGTATGTGTTACTCACAAAAGTTACAACGAAAGACAATAGCAGAAGAATTGTTACCTAAATCAAGTGCATGTTCATTGACAAAGGTTTTAAGTTGTAGAAGAGGAGTACTTAAAGAGGTAGCCAACAGTCACAATGTTTCTTCCAAGACTATAGGCAGAATCTGGGCAACAACTAAACTGCAAGTCCAACAATGTTTGCCACTTAATACTGACCACAAGAGGACTAGAAAGTGTGAGAAGAAAAGTATACCAATTGATTTAGAAGTTATACGTGCCATTCCAAAGAACAAAAGAACCAATTTGAGAAGTTGGCAGCTTGTCTTAAGTTAAGTGTTTCAAAAGTGCATAATTTACTGAGTAATGGTACCATAAGGGCACACACGAATGCAATCAAACATGCTTTATCTGACAAAATCAGTTCCTTCTTCACCAAGTACATCAACCATAATTCTTTGGTTCCCTCGTTGCCTGCCCGATGAAGGCAGACCGCTTTGTCTAAAAGAAATCCAATCCTTGATGTTGTTATTCAGGTTGGAGAAATCATGAAGCCTAGAATCCCAATTGATGTAGCGGCATTTTTTGCGAGTTTTCCAAACAAAAACTTCTATGAAGATAAAAGAATAACCCTTCATTTTCCTTGGTATTCTTCTGACCATAGCTGTAAGGGACAGGATAATACTCCTATATTCTTTGCAAGGCTTTAGGTTCTGCTCCTCTAGATTATCACAACATCCTATGATAAAAGATAACTTTGCAGAAGTTAAAGCAGACACTCTCCGGTCATCATTTAGTTGTTGAAGGAAATAGTTTGACCAAAATGAGGTTATCGAATCTCTGCCCTCAGTTCCAACCATACTAGATTCATCATATCATATATGTCTGCTGAATTCATAGAATGTTCAGTTTTGAGTTGAGCTTTGACACCCTGGACTCTTATCCCCTTTTCACCCGTAATAACTTGATTCTGGCTGTCAGAATCAGAAACATACTTCTCCATAGACACATACTTCACCAATTCTTTTTGAATATTTTTCATAGAAGTAACCCCTTCCCATTTAGGAATATCAAACACGTTTAATCCTTCCAATGTAATATCTAATGACTGACAATACATTCTTTCAGTCTTAGAGACATTTGGCCAGTTCATTTGTTGTACAATATGAGAAGAAATATCACCTTCCTGAAGAAGCTTGAACCTATCGATTTTAAGGTCTGATTGGTCCAGATCGTTCTTGGAAATTATCTTACGTCTGGGGAATCCAACAACTGCTCCATCTTCAGGTTGAAGATTAACGGATATCATTGCGTTCCTCTTCTCCATCGGTGTGCTGCTGAATAGCCAACTCCTGATGCGACTCTGGAAACTCATATAGAGATTTCGAACTAGGGTTTTCTACTCGAATTGAAGCCAGAGGACCGTAAGAAGGATCTTGTGACTACGACGGGCCTTTGTTTTTCGAATTCGTGCATCGACGTACAGTCCTCGACCTCCCTCTATTTCTGAAAGAAAGTTGGATGAGTCGTTAGACCCCTATCAATGTCAGTTGACGGAAAACGTTATAGACACATATTGGCCCAAATCACCGCCATACGAATTGGTAAGGGTACCGTCTTACCAATTAGAGACCTTGCAACTTAGGTAACAATAGTTCTATAAATGTCAAAATTCAATGCTCATGGTTTTCGGTAAAACTCCTTTTGTAAAATCTATTGTGAGAGGTTGATTACATAGCTTAGAACTGAGATGACTCTGATACCACTTAATTGTCACGCCCCAGACCGCAATCTAGGCGCGTGTACAACTGCCGTAAAAATCAAGGGACGTCACCCGCAAGTCAACCTCACTTAATCATACAAGGCGTTCGAGAAACATAATCCATCCATACTCAGTAGTAAACATACATAACAACATCACATTCATACCAATGAATAGCGGAAGTATTCTACAGTAAATCTTAAGCCACACTCGGCTATCAACATGGGCATGCTAGCCCAAGAGTAATTTATTGTAGGTAAAATATCCATGAGCATTATTAATATTGTTTTAAAATCAGGAAAACGGAGGAAGCACGAACCACGTCTTCTCTCCTTGAATCTTCCCAAACGACGGGCAGTGTAGCAACCTCAAGTTCTACCTGAAACTGTGAGGTGGCCTCCCCCGTGAAGGGAAGGTCAGTACTTGGAAGCATTTGAAAAGTACAATGACAACTATACTAAGTATAGTTGTCATTTAGGGTATTATTACATTATAGTTAACCCGTTTATTTAATATCGATTCACCGTGATAGAATCCTACTTCTAGTCACCTTTACGTCGGTCCAGAGCCCTGCTCTAATCACCCCTACTTACGTTGGTCCAGAGCTCTGCTCTAATCACCGCTACTTACGTTGGTCCAGAGCCCTACTCTAATCACCGCTACCTACGTCGGTCCAGAGCCCTGCTCTAATCACCGCTACCTACGTCGGTCCAGAGCCCTGCTCTAATCACCGCTAATTTCGTCGGTCCAGAGCCCTGCTCTAATCACCGCTACTTGCGTGCTAGAGCCTGCATGCTCTAGTCACGTCGTTTAATTATCTAAACAATTTTGTGTCCTATACTCTGTTCATAAAGTTCACCTCAAAAACATCTCTTAAGGCTACTTAGGACACCTTCCTTACAGGTCAATTTCTTAGGATTAGTTCCATCAATTATTCAACTAACATTTCTGACTAATCTAAAAAACTTATAAACATCAATGATGGTTAGGGCATTTTTAGGAATGATAAAAATGTTGGTGTAACACTAAAGCAATACACACTTGTACAATTTGTTTGATTCATTGTACCATCTATCATTAAATCTATTACTTCTCTTTACTCCGTTAAAGTTAACTATTGACTTTACAAATTCCAACATGCATGCTTATGTGGCGTTAGTATTTGTATTATAACATGCACTTGGTGCTTCGATTTCCACTAGTTATTTTCATTGATTTTTTTGTTTTAGTTTTTTTCAGTACGTTAGTACGTTACCTTATATCTTATGCAAAACTATCCTTTAGTAATATTAACGCTGTAAATACTATTATTACACCAACTCATTTCTCTATTTTATGCATCTGGAACAACTCATTCTGATAGTGAAAAAAATATTATGTATGAAGTGTGTTCGTAATTTTAAACATATCGATTATGCTAACCAATAGTGTTTCATTCGATTAATTCTACCGGAATCAGGGATGGTCTTGTCTACTTCAATTTTGGGCCTATGAACCATATACCATCTTGGGCTTATTTTCAAGATTGACTGTAGAATTATATTTTCTAAAAATAAGGATTATAATAAACTATCTGATAAAAGTTACTACGTATAAAATAAAAATGAAAGTTTCTTTATTACGGAATAATATTTTAATTACATGGTTGGGCAAAAGTAATCAATCTTTTCAAGATTTCATGCTCAATGCTAAACAATGCTACCATTAAGTTTTTTTGAGATATAGTCGATCGCGGATAAATGGGATGAGGTTTGGAAATTGGGAGGCACGGGTTGGACAAAGAATAGTATAAATTGATAATTTGTAATTAAAAGGAATAAAAAAACCTTAGAGCTAAAAAGATGTGAATAGTCGTGCATTTATTGATTCAACAACAAATGTGATGATCTACAACTAGCTTTACTTAATTAAAAATTAAAATTAAATGTATATTCTTTTGTAAACTTGTTTGAGCGAATCGATCAAAAGTTTTTGCTTTTTTACATTTTCAAATCATCAACATAAATTAACCATTAGGTCTAATTAATTGAATTTAAAACTAAAAAAAACATTTGTTGACATTATGAATAAAGAAAACAAATTGGGCCTAATTTTTCTCCTATATGTTTGGGCCTAAAGCGGTCGCCCCTACTGCCCTCCCCCTAGGACCAGCCCTGTTCAGAATAGCATTGAACATTTTCCTCTCGCGCATCGCGCGTAGTAAAACTAGTATTTCAATATTAGTCGTTCGTTCATTTCCATTTAATTCATCATTCATGTGTCATTTGGCATTTATATCAAATATCACTTTTATACTCTCATGACTTCTTCTCATGAAATAAATGTATATTTATCACAATAGAATTTATGGTTAATACAACCATCATACCATCATATTCATAACACATAAACACACCCGATTTATTCATAAATTTGTATACTATGTATACTACACTTATAATCAAAAGTGATTTCATTTAGGCATTATTAATATTTAATAATCCAAAAATATAAGTACATTTATCACAGTAAAATTCATGGTTAATACAACCATCATACCATCATATTCATAACACATAAACATACCCAATTTATTCATAAATTTGTATATTATGCATACTATACTTATAATCAAAAGTAATTTCATTTAGGCATTATTAATCATTAATAATCCATGCAAATTACATTTTTATTCACTTAGGAAATCTTATGAAATTAACCCAATAATTATAAGCAATATAGTCGGTCATCTTCACTTCGAATTAGCGCTATGAAGTTCTACCCCTCTTGGTTGAACTCCGGCGAAACTCCGACGACTTTTGACAAACTCCGGCGACAACTCCGGCGACTTCTTTCAACTCCGTGAAAGCTCTTGAAATACCTTAATCAAGTTCCTAACAAGGTTTTATAATCATAAAACCCATATTAATACAAATAACCTCAAAAAGGTTATTTTTCGGCGAACCAGTTGTTTTGGCGCCTAAGTCCGTTCTTGGACATAGAACCATCTTCCAACCCATAAATCCATACTTATAACATGTGGAACCAACCAAAGGGTTCTTCATATGGTGTATGAGTCATATGGTAGATAAAAAGTAGAGGAAAAGTTATAATGAGGTTATTACCTTAACCCTTCACACTTTTCCTAACTTTTGCCTTCTTAAAACCTCCTCCTTGAACCATTAAAGCTTGAGCTCGAATTATCTATGGAGGATGGGGGTTTGCAGAGCTCCTTTTCCTTCCTTCCTTGGTGTCGGCCGAATACAATGATGAGGGGAAGGGGGATGTTCACTTTTTGTCTTAATTGGCAAATAAGTGATGGGAGGGGGGTCATCTATGTACTTTAGATGCCAATACTATCTCTTCAGTTCCCTCCCCTATCTATCCAGCCCTCTTTGATTAATTGGAGCACACAAAAACGTGGGGTGGCCCCCACCCATGTGGGAGGTCATCCCATTATGTCCCGATGTGTACAATCGGCCCCAAAAGTTGTATTTTTCACACTGTTTTACATATATTTTATTTTATCAGGTCAAATAAAATATCTTACTTACTCTCAATGGAAATGGACCTTTGAAATTATATATTTTCCAAAACATTAATTTAGAAGTCTCCGAAATTCATTTTCGGGCTGTTATTTGATAAACCGTCGGTACTCGGTACTGGTAATTGGGCCGTTTTTGACCAATCGGTCAACCCTGGCCTTTCTATGGCCCAAATAAAATATCCACAACCATATAATTATTATTATCCAGACCAAGATAAATAAAATATATGGTTTCGGGATTATCGGGTGGCCCCCGCTCCCAGTGCGGGTCCCACGTGCATTTTCCTATTCACGCGAAAGAAATAATAAAATTTACAACTTCGTAAACACATTAACCATTTAATAAGGTTCAATACATTATTTATTTAAAAGTAAATATATCTGGGGACGATGTTACAATTGTTTTGTTAAAAACAGATTTCTCCAACGTGGCTTCGTTACAAAAGATATGTAGATGAGGCTTTTGAAGTGTTGAAGAACTGGAACTCTGCTCTTGTTGGATATGGTAGATGTGAAAAAAAAAATATTTTCGAACGTAAGCTTTTCTTGCTGAGGAAGATGAAATTCATATCTCAAGAAAGCTTTTTGAATGTTCGTAGAGAGCAAAAGTTATCCCGGTAGTTCTCTAAAGTGTATCTTATATACTGAGAGTTGTCTTTCCGTTGGAGTGTAAAAGACAGCTTCATTAAATGCTCGTACTGTAGATTTGACCGGTTGGTTCCAAAAGCAGACGACTTGCTATTTTTGGGCGCATAAAGATATTCTTTTTGGATTCTTGGTCAATCATGAGCTTTAAATATCTCAACGTGTGAAGCACAATAAATGGGCATTTAATGCACATACTGTAGCTTTCCCGTTGAGGGGCTCCTAGCCGTTAAGAGAATATCCCGTTAGTTTAACCGGCTTAGGTAGCTACGAAATTCTCCAAGTGTGAGGCCATCTGTTAATTTACACAGAAGGGTAATCTCATAGAGCCTCGATCACTTCTGCCCAGTAGAAGTCCAACTGAGGGCCTGGAGGTCTTCTGTTCAGTAGAAGTCCAACAGAGGCCTGAAGGTCTTCTGTCCAATCGATTACTCTAATGCTTACATAAGGAAATTTCTAATACAATTTTCTAAAGAGGTTATGTTCTAAAAGTCTAAATAGTCTAGCATCATCAAAATCTAAATACAATTTATTATTCCTTATACATCTTATTTATTAAGTCTAGTTTACTCATACCAAATTTCAGCTAAAACTTCAATCGGGAAGCCATTCAAATGAATTATTGAAGATAACTGCGCACTTATCTTCAAGAATTAATTTGAATGTCTTCCCGATTGAAGTTTTAACTGAAATTTGGTATGAGTAAACTAGATTTAATGAATAAGACGCTTAAACAATTTTATAAAAAATTCCACCGGGAACCAACCCAAATGGAGACGGATGAGCAGAGCTCCTATATAAGGGGTATTTGATCTTTTTATGTAAGTTCAAGGCCTATCTCACCATTTCCCCTTTTTTAATCAAAAAACCCGTAAGCGTTTAAAAGCGGTCTTGCACCGATACTTCACCCCGATGCCGTATCCGCGTATCCGATACCGATACCTCGATGCGTATCCTTTGTAAATTGCCGTATCGCCGTACCCGTATTCGCGTATCGGCGTATCGGTGTCCGTGCACATAGTTTAAAAGCAAAAAAAGCCAAATACGTGGACGAGTGAATACACTAGCCAACTAGCCAAGCCAAAATGAGAACTGGCCCAAAAAATCCAAAGAAGGAACGCAAGGCGCATACTACGTAGCGACTCGCGCCGTGGCCCGTGCGACTCCACTTTTCCATCTTCTCTTCAATCTGTGCAGATCAAGCACGTCTGTAGCCTCTAGCCCGGTAACGGGTAGCTGGTCGGCCGGTAGCACCTTTTAGCCTCTAGCCGAGTAGCACAACACTCTCGGTGCGCCATTTCTGTCTTCCGGTATGTCAATGATTAATTTTTTTTAGTTTTATAGCCATTTATATGCTCTTCCAGGTTAATGGTTTAACTGTTTAAATGCTATTTCTATAAATTAGTATTTTTCAGGGAGGGCTTTAATTCTTTAACTCCTTTAAGCCTTTAATTTATGTTTCTTAGAAGCCCTTTAATTAATGGTTTTATTCTTTATACTTTTACTCTTTCGGATGTTAGGCTTTGAGGTTTAGACCTTTATATAATTTATGGCCTTATATTCATGTTTACGTATGATTTGAGTCATTTGACTATTTCAGTCAGCCATTGGCAAGTTTTAACATTTATTATGAATGTGATTTGTCATTTGTAAGTTCTAATTTGTCATTTGTGAATATCATTTATTGCAGTATGAATTTGATTGTGATTTGTTATTATTAATCTAATTATTTAGTTAGTTAGTATTAATGTAGTAACTAGTAAGTTAGTAACTAGTAATCCCATTGTGAACATCTTTGATTTTTTGTTGCAACTTGCAATGGATGTTATTGTGTACCTCAAAATAATTTTTGTTAAATAGACATTATTATATTACATTTTAACTTTTTTTTCGTTGCAATATAAGTTATTTAATTAAACTTTTCCCTCCCGAATGCCAAAGCTAGACCTGCCCGCCCCAGAGAACAAAAACACTCTTCCCCTGTAAATAAAGACGAATTCCCTTCTTTGGCAGATAAGGAAATGGCCCTAAGAGCACCCATAGCAGGAATATGCACATCTTCAACTCTGTTTGCTCCGTCATGTAACTACAATAGGGCAGTGGTCAATGCGAAGGCTTCATCTTTGGGAACTTGCTTTTTTGGTCGTAAAGGTACATAGTTTTACGGTCATAAACGCCAGTTTTGTGAAATTAGCTGTAGAATTCGCTTTATTTGCTTCTTTGCTCATACAGAGTATTAAACTTAGGTGTATACTATTTCATCAATTGGTCCATATTGGATTTCAACTTTGATAGTCAATATTCAATAGCCTTTTTTTCATAGGTGTATTTCTAAAACAACAATCTAGTCTTAATTATGAATGAATATAAAATGTTAGAGTAACATTCACCAAAATCCATATTTTTCAATTTCTTCTGTCGTATACCATCCTACTTATTAAGTCCAAACATATAATGTTTCTTTTGTTACCTTTAATCCATGTACGTATTACGTAATAGTGGCAGAGTTCTGCCAGAACTGTTGTATTAAGGGGTTTGGAGCTTGGAAGATTAATGCTAAAAGTTTCATATTTCAATAATTATTCTAATATTTTACAAGTATTTATGCGTACACACACACACACACACTAGGAAAAGGGGGGGGGGATGCCCCTTCCTGTCCAAGCGAATTTCCTTGTTATGAGTTGTTACAAATATTATCTTTATCTTACTACTTATCATACTCATCTATCTTATCCTAAGTCTCTCCACCACACTCATCATCTTTATTAAGTCTTTCTTAAATGGACAAATATTCTGATCGGTATGGTAATGTCAGTCTTGTAGTAATCTTATAATCTTCTTCATCATTACCCCATTGCCGCAAAGGCTCCCACCAACAGTGGGTTAAAGGTGGGGGGTCGGATGTACGCAGTCTTAGCCCTGTACTAAATCACAAAGAGATTGTTTCTGAATGACCCATAGTGAAAATCGCGTCGAAAAATTGCATGAACCGACTGCCGCTTCATAACAAAGAAGCGCGGACAGTTTAGTGAGTCATTTTGCTTTATTCCATCATATTCCCAAGCCAAAGAATAGTGAGTTTTGGCTCCATTGCAAATGATGGAAGTGTAGTATTCTTATAATATTCCTATAAAAATTTCCTTTTAACTTTTAGGAATATATGTTGCTATCGCATAGTATACATTTTGCCCCTTTGCATTTTAGCATACCGGTATGTCACATCTCTTTCAGTGCCTTCATTTATATATGAGAGTGCATTTGCGTGCAATCAAACAATTCATTATGTATGTTTTTCACATCCAATTTTACTCCACTTTGCATTTTGTTTTTTGTAGTGCTAAATTTGCACACAAAATACTCCAATAATGTGATTACTGGCTGTACTAATCCATTATTGGACTTTGTTTATGTTAGCCAAAGATTATAGAATGCGGATTCTGAAAGACTTACTAGATTATTTAAGTTGTGGATTATTCAAAATTCACTCTTTAAAAGTATAATTATAATCCATTATCATGAACATTGCCAAGACTTGTGGGAAATGAAAATGTTACAATGCCATTACTGCCCTATGTACAAGACCCTGTTTGAATATTGGGAACTAGAGTATGTGAAGATGGAATACGGCCTAGACAAGTATGGAGTAACTATAATTTAGTTAATGTGACTCTGCTATGCTATTTAATTGGCGATTAGTCTCAGTGATTACTTACTAGCAATGTTCAAAATTGCGTTCCGCCTCTACGCAATAAGGCTAGCCTTATGATTTTTAATCATTTTAGGATACAAGTCTGAAACGGGATTAGGCAATATAGAACTAACCGCCTTTTTGGAAAAGGCGTACGCTTATTGCGTACGCCATAAGTCGGATGTTGAGGCGCGATTAAAAAAGGGCCGTCTTCTGCAGCCTGCAGCCCAGATTAAATTTAAAAAAATACCTTAAGAGGGTTAGACGCGTAGTACATAAGGAGAGACATTCCTAGTTCGTAACTTCGTAACATCCTTATCCCTTATCGGCAGGTATGGGTTTAATACTTTATATATTTATTAATAGATGTTCTGGATGGGCACTTAAAGTGATTTTATATAGTTAACTACGGATTAAGTGATTTCTCTTGATTTGATTTGATTTGCGTAGAGGCATGATTTTATATTTTATATAGTTATGTACTTAACTACGGATAAAGTGAATTCTCTTGATGTGTTTACGCTCTGTTTTCGGTGTAGTGGAAGTGACTTGAGCTTTCAAAAAAAATACGGATAAAGTGAAGAAGTAATATTTTATTAGTTTCTTTATGGTTAGTGGATTCATCTTTGTTATTTTAATACATAGTGGAACATATCATACATAGTTGAACATCTATAGTGGAGTAATAATATTGATTCTTCTTTGTTATTTTAATTAGGAGTAATATTATTGATTTTAATACATAGTGGAATTTTTATTAGGAGTAATATTATTGATTCTTTTTTGTTATTATTTTAATACATAGTGGATTTTTTATTAGGAGTAATATTATTGATTCTTTTTTGTTATTTTAATACATAGTTTAGTATTAATTACATTATTTGTTCTTTTATATAAATAAATTTGTTAAAAAATTGAGGCTTACGCCTCATTGCGCAATGAGGCTTGCGCAATAGGCAATGCTAGGAAACCGCCTCAAACACGCAATACGCAATTTCGAACCTTGCTTACTAGTCAGGACTCAGCCCTAGGCCATGTCGAGTAGGTTAACTACGGGGAACAATTTGTAAAACCAAGTTACTTGGCTAGTCCTCTGTGATTTTCGTACTCTGTGTCTCGTTTTACCCGGTGAGTAGTCGGCTGGATCAAATATGAAAATATTTAAAATAAAATTTGAACAAAGCAGTTAAATTTGATAATACTTCATCAACTTCTTTTAGTATCTACCATGTTTAAAAACCTAGGGTTTAGTAATATGACAACCTTTATGGTTCCAGCTATGTGCAAGAGCCATATAGCGATTCCAGTTATATCAGCGATGTGAATTGGTGAAACGATGAAAGTTGACTACTTCTATTTTCTCAGTTCGTATTTCTTTTCTTTTTACTTTCTCCGCTCGTCTGCCCTTCCGGTTAGTGGTTAGTACTAGTGCGTTAATAATCTATGGAAGCAAGAAGTTCTTGGCACTATAAAGGATACCACATTATGCAAAGTGCACTGTATAGGATAAAACAATTGTACAAGATGGACCTCCAAATTTGTAGTGCCAATTGTCCATTTTCTGGCATCTTTTTTGCATTATATGTGTGTGTGTGTGACTAATAAGGATCTTATAAGCAGAAATTGTTAGGGTATGCTCCCTCTGTAACAAAATAAGTTACATTTTCCTTTTTGGGCGTATCAAAATAAGTGCCTCATGTTATGGCCTTGGTATATGATATCGCCCAAGGTCAATGATTCTGAGAAGAATGAGAAAAATATGAATCTACGGTGCTTGAAATTTTAATCGACTCCCGCTCTCGGCAAGTAGTTGTCGCAGGTTCCACCATGCACCAAATAAAAATTAATATTCCAAAGCTGATCTTTTTATTCCAACTGATAAGCCTTAAATAGGCAAAAGACAAGTTTCCTAAAACAATCATAGGAAAGAAGTATTAAAGAAGCTCCTAAACTCGTATAACTTATACTAGTTTATAAGTATAAGGAAACCTGAATAAATAAACTGGTATTAGACTCAAAGTAGGAAACTGATTTAATTAATTAAAATACTGTGGACCACTCAAGCTGATCCCTCCTTTGACTGCCTCTGGTAGTCTCTGCCAAACCGACCCATATCATCACGCACCCCACCCCCACCCCCCTGTGGAAAACGAGCTTGTCCTCAAGATCGAAATCAGGAAAATTCTCACGTAGGATCTACAAAGAAGGAAGAACTCACACCAGAAGGAACTCACGAATACTTTATCGCAGTCAGAGACAATAGATTCTGGAAGACCATGGAAGCGATTTTTTTTAGAGAAGAAGACTGCTGCCACTGAACAGCTGTAAACGGATGTACTAGTGCAATGAAATGAGCAGCTTTTGACAATCGATCCACAACCACAAAAACAACTGATTTCCCCCGAACCTTGGGCAATCCCTCGATGTAGTCCATGGATATATCTGCCCAAATGTGGTGAGGAATGGGTAGGGGCTGAAATAAACCTGCAGGCTGAAGGTTCAGCCATTTGTGTTGTGCAATCCCGTACATAGTCCGTGATGGTTTTTTTCATGCCAGACCAATAAAATTCTCGACACACCCGCTGTAATGTCTTAGCACTACCTTCATGGGCCATGGAGTGGAACAAATTGACTATAATTGGAGCGGTAAAGGATGGCAGTAAATACACCTTATATTGGAAAAATAGCAACCCCTCTCGATTTGCCTACTTTGTTCTCAAGGCACCTTCATCAAGCTGGCATCAAAGAGCTCAGGTTTCGGACGAGCAAGGTAGTCAAAGTCGCGAGGCACATTGAAGGCGCTAGAGTAGGCGCAAGGCGCAAAAAAGCGCTCGCCTGACTCATGTCAAGCGCTCTATTTAGAAAATATTATGTATACTATTCTAGAGTGATCAAATATGACATATTCAACATCATATTGAACTAAATGCAATAAAAAGTCATGTTTCTCAAAAGCAAAGTCACAATCAACAAAAATAAAGACACGGTTCACAAGAACAAAACACCGAGTGGGGTCTGTTTAGGTGATTTTGCAGTTTGAGGACTAGGGGTAGCATAAATTGTGCAGTGTATGAAACTATCAACTAAGTTAGATTATATGAGGGTTTTGATAGATCACTGGTAATCTCTAGCTCAAAACAGTATAGAATCAATAGAAAATAAAGAAGAAAGGATTGGAAATTCTTATTATCAAGGATGAACAGAACAAAGAGGAATACAGTAGCCTTGGACGATTTGAGATGCCCGGTCTCCCAGCCTATTCCCAACAGAATACTTGCCTACCTCTTTTCCTCTCCTTCCTCTTCTATTTATAGTACAAGCCCACTTATTATTATCTACAACAATAGGCCCAATATTCCTGATTTACTAAAATGTCCCAGAATCTACATTTATACTCTATTACACTCTTTAATACTATTCTAGTATTCTTATTAGTATTATTGTCTATGTTCCTATCAGTTTTATACAATTACAATATGAAACGATAATAAGAAGATACAGAGTTATAGACTGTATAATAAGATGAAGCAAAGAGAAGTATAAAGTATATAATATATATGAAACAAAGAGAACTATAAAGTTAGAATATATAAGAAGCAAAGAGAACTATAAAGTATGGAATATATAAGAAGCAAAGAGAACTATAAAGTATGAAAAGAGAACTATAAAGTATGCATAGTCAGATACATGTAATTTGTTTGAGGTGTATATAGAATATATAAGAAGCAAAGAGAACTATGAAAGTACAGGAAGAAGATAGACTGAAAGAATAAAAAGAAAGGATCACCAAGAAGATGACAAAATAAATGAAGACTACAATCTGAAAAGGAAAGAAGAAAGAACATGGGAAGATGATGAAGAAGAAGACCCCTTATGGGTTGCTCACTTGCTGGCTTCTGTGGGTTGATCGTTGAATGCTATTTCAGTGCTGAACCGGTTGCGTGAGTAGAGAATAGGAGAGTAATGATGAAATCACGCTATAAAAGGATTTTACTGTGACTTAGAAGGGTTTAACATGTTTTTAAGTTGTTTTGACCTATTATTTGAATGGGCTAAATCTTATTATAAGTATGGACTTGTTATTTAAAGTAGGATCAACCAAATATATAGGTTGATATTTGATAAGCCTTTCCCGGGCCGGGCGACATAAGCGTGCGCTTTTCAGCGCTTCAGAGCATCTGCGCTTATACACCCTTGACAAGGTCACGGGCTGTCCTTTTTTTTTGCCAATACCTGTAAAATTCTCTAAGTCGAAATAGATCATGTTATGATAGTATGTGTCTTGTAACAAATGCCGTTGGCTGCTGTTGCAGGGGCACATTGTGAATGGTGTTATATTACTGCATGAAACTATTGGATTTTGCTAGTAACATATTTCTTGATTTTCTTCCTCCCGCTTCCTTAGGCGTAAAGTTTGATGCTGTCTGAAACAGTTTCTTCTCTTACAGTTGGAGCTCTAAAGCTTGCAGTTGAACAACGTCCTCATTTTAATAGATTCAGAACTGGTGCCCTTAGTACTCACAGTAATTTGTTCGAGAGATTTGCCAGAGTAGTTAAGGTCAGCTGTTAATGATGATTTCTTATTCGTCTTTCTTTTCTTACTGCATCATCAGGCCATTGAAGTTATTTTCTGTTTTATTGTTTGGACTGTAGTCTTATGCTAATGCCATCATTAGCTCTTTCGAAGACCCAGAGAAGATCCTGGAGCAAACAGTGCTAGAAATGAACAACGATTTGATAAAATTGCGTCAAGCTACAGCACAGGTATGTTGTCTTTCGGCCTCACTTTCTTTCTATCTCAATTTGTTGAGTCTTCGATATGCTTTACTTGAATGGCTCAAGGAATAAATGACACACAATTGCCCACAAAAAAGTTCAGAGTCACTGCTTTATCTAATTAAGGTATATGGGTGTGAAGTATTTCAGTTAATTTCTTTTTGTCGCCTTAAAGGTCTTGGCTTCACAGAAGCAGATGGAAAACAGATACAAAGCTGCACAACAAGCATCTGAGGACTGGTAACAGCTGAGGAGGCTTGACTTGTTTTGTTATGCTCTTTTATAGCTGTGAGCTTATTCACTGTTTTTGTTACAGGTATCGTAGAGCGCAACTTGCTCTTGGAAAGGGAGACGAGGATCTTGCACGTGAAGCTCTCAAGCGAAGAAAATCTTATGCTGTAAAGCCTTTCTCTGTAAAAGAAGTGCTTTAGTTTTTTCTTGAATGTATGGTTCTTTAGAGAAATATGGAAACTGTGAATAGTAGCCAAACCTTTGTATTTGATATTTGAGTCACGACAAGCATGTTTACTGAACATCTATATGCATTTTGTTCATCAAATATGAGTTCTAGCAGTGTTAACTGTATGAGAGAACTTAGTCCGGCTTATTATTTATACAGTTTCAATCAAAGAGAACTAAGGCGGTGCTTATTGCTTAATAATTGTTTTTCTTTGCAACATATTTTGAAACAAAAAATACTCCATTGTAAAACAGTAAAATATTTTTGTGCACCCAGCCGAATTGTGTTATACTATGTTGATCTGGGAATACTAAAGACAAAAAACTGCCAGTAATGACAGGCTTTGATTTTCGTGCTTTCACTCAATTGGCAAACTCTTTAAATTTTACAGGATAATGCAAATGCATTGAAGGCTCAGCTTGATCAGCAAAAGGGTGTGGTTGACAATCTGGTCAACAACACACGGGTGCTCTGCTAAGATGCCTTTGTAGTTGGATTGAATAATTATATACTGAATATATATTACAGAATTTAACATTTTTATGCTTGTATTTCTTTCACAACAGCTTTTGGAGAGCAAGATTCAAGAAGCGAAGTCAAAAAAAGATACACTAAAAGCACGTGCTCAATCTGCTAAGTGGGTTCTCGCTCCTTGTAGCCCTACATTAGTTTTCTATATTTGATGATCATTGTACCATGTCTTGTCTACTTATTATCAACATTCTAGTGGCACATAATTTACTCCTCTTTTCTTTTAGTACATTTTTTGCTAATATTTAATCCACTGACCGTCATTCCTGTAGGACTGCAACCAAAGTATCTGAGATGCTTGGGAATGTGAACACTAGCAGTGCCCTTTCAGCCTTTGAAAGAATGGAGGAAAAAGGTACTCCACTGTCCTCTCCATAGATGTCACTTGGAGAATTGAGAATTGTGGACTAAACACGTAATGATGTGATACCACAAAAGACTATGTTTACAAAAGATTGAAGACTATATATATGTACAAAAAATTGACAACTAGAGACAAACATGTAGTCACCTGCAAGTCTGCAACTTCTGGGGAAAAAATTGTAGTTTTTGCTTTGAGTCACTCACAGCATGTGCTTGCACATGTTTTCCCTAGATTAGATATAACTATGAAGTGGAATGGTTGGCGATAGCTTTTGTTTCTCGTAATAGTTATGACCACGAGATCTCAAGCAGACACTCTTAACCAGTTAACATAACTATGTAGTGGAATGGTTGACGATAGCTTTTGTTTCTCGTGATAGTTATGACCATGGAATCTCAAGCAGATGCTCTTAACCAGTTAACAAGTGATGAGCTTGAAGGAAAGGTAAGCATCATAATTTTTTTCTGATGCCAATAGTGAACAAAATTGTATACTGATTGTGGACCTTGTGGTTTAGTTATCTCATGGCCTAATTAAACTCTAAAGTATCAGAAGTTGAGGTGAATGCCTCATATAGAACCTGGCTATAATGCTCTGTTATTTTTCATCAAGTCTGTCGATAAAGTTTTCTTATAGTTTCTCTTTGCTATCATTAATAGTCTGTTGAACCTTTTTCTGGATTATGTCTTCGCTTCTATGTTTTTATCTCCTACAGTTTGCGATGTTGGAGAGCTCTTCAGTTGACAGTGATCTTGATGAACTAAAAAAAGAATTGGGTGGAAAATCAAAGGTAACTTTTTCCTTTGGAAATGGATATTGTGAAACAAAATAGTGCCACATATTCCTTACTTCAAATGGAAATGGCAAAGTATTTTGGGACAGCCGAAAAAGGAAATTTGGCCAAGTTTTATGGGACGGAGGGAGCATTATTCTATCATGTTCTACTTTTGTATTTGAGAGGGAAGTGGGTTTCGGGTGCTGGGCTTCTAAGAGAAGAACATGTCTATAGATACCATTGGAAGGAATCTTTTGTACATGCACTTTTACCATATTTACCAGTTCTTCAAATATTTCAGCATTTGTTAGAGAAAGAATCAAACTAGGTAGTGCAGTCTCAATTAAAAATAAAAATGTCTTCCTCTACTGAGTACTGGGTACTTAGATAGTAGGAGTGTGACTTTTTCCTTTTGATTGACTTCTTTAAGAATTATTTCTTGTTGACGAGAGCTATATTTCCATTTGATAAATAGAAAGGTGAGCTTCCGCCTGGCAGAACGCCCATTACCAGCACAAGGTCATTGCAGTTTCAGGATGCTGACATTGAGAAAGAACTGAATGAACTAAGGAGGAGGGCTAGTGATTTATAGGTATCATGGACGATCATGAGTCATTTTTTTCACTTTCGTACAATTCCAATATATATGAATTAAGTGCAACAAGGAATTGCCATTGAAGAGGCAGGCCTGGTTAGAGGACATTAGAAGAGTGATAGCGTGACCGGTCTTGATATATTATTTTACCTGCTTGTATGGATTATAGCTCACACTTGGACGTCCATATGTGAGTTATTCTACCGTTGCATATGAAATTGATTGCCTAGAATCAAACTTCCCAAAGAGCGAAGGTTTTGTATTACGGCTTTATTATCTTCTCTATCATTTTGTATTGAGACTGAATATAAACTATTTTTCTCTCGTCTCAATATTTGGCAGTCTATCCTGGATTTATACTTCATATAAACCGTTTGTTATTTCATTTTTGCAAAAAATGAAAATGAATATGTTTTCCTTTGAAAAAAAAACCTTTGTGAGTTTGTGGCTGTTGGACTTTGGGGTGGACTGGGCTGGTTTGGGCAGGGATCCGGGCCGGGCTCTGGGTTCCGTTAAAATGAGTCCCGGTATTGGCCCGGTTATATACCGGGACCGGTCCGGGTCGGGCTTCGGGTCGGGTTGGGCTACCCTGTCAGGCTTCGGGTCGGGTTGGGCTACGGGCTACCCTGTCAGGCTTTGGGTTGGGCCTAATAATTTTTTTAGCTAATTCACAAGTGCTACAATATATACTTAATGGGATAATTATATGAAAAATGTATAATAGGATAAATGTATGAATGTATTAATGAATGTAAGTGTGTAAGTAATGGGATAAATTTAAATAATATTAATGAAAGTGTAATTAATAGGATAAATGTATTAATGTATATTAATTAATGGAAGTGTAGGTAATGGGATAAATTTAACTAATATATAATATAATGTTTGTAGTATATAATAATATAATATATACTCCCTCTGTCCCATTTTATAAGATATCTTTACTATTCACTTGGTCAACACAAATCACTCTTAATCTCTTATTTTATAAATAAAAAATTTATGAAATCTGAATTATTTTTTGCAGGTTTTGTAGCGGTTTTAATGTAGTTTCTGAATATGTAATTCTTTTTCTAAAAAGAATTTGAGTGCAGATAGGGATCTGTTTGCTTTATCGTCGGTCAAACATCGTAAACCGAAAAGTATCTTATAATTCGGAACGGAGGGAGTAAGTAACTACTATAAGATGAGCAATATACTTTAATTCAGATACTTAATATATAAGTAGATATAATAATTGTATAACTAGGTTAAATAGATATAATATATATTCATAGGTGTGGAGAGAATAACATCGTGCACACGGTGTTCCGAACCCAATTGGGCATCATTTTATTAATTTAAAAAATAGCAAATAACTTGTCTTCTTCCTGGCCATCTATTCATCTTTTTCATCGACGTGTTTGACCATTTATTCTTCTTTTCAGTCCAGCTATTTGGCCATTTATTCCTCTTCTTACATGTCCAAACTCTTCTTAATCGACTCTTCTAACTTTTCTTCTTATCTGTCCAGTCCCCATCTCCTTCAACCATAACTTGTTACTCTCGAGACATCACCATTTAGCACTTTTCATGCATAAAAAGGGGTAAAAAAACATGGAGGAAGATGATAACTATTTCCAATGATTAATACTCACTTTTCTTATTAATGGTCATTGAATTGCACACAAATTATATCATGGGATCGTTACACCGTGTGCACGGTGTATCAAACTCAAGACATCTTCGTTTTATTAATTAAAAAAACAAATAACTTGTCTTCTTCTTTGGTCATCTATTCATCTTTTTCATCGATTTGTCTGGACATCTATTCTTCTTTTTGGCCCAACTATTTAGCCATTTATACCTCTTCTTACATGTCCAAGCATCTTCTTAATCGACTCTTCTATTTTCTTCTTCTTTTCTGTCCATCTCCTTCAACCATAATTCAATTATGACTGAATATAAATATGATTAATAATCAAAATTCATGATCTCATGTATGAAAAGTGTGGCTCTTCCCGTTTTATAGGCAACACATAGGATGAGGAGAAGTTGTTTAGATATAAGGGATAGAATCTACTCCTTTAGCAAGGTAAAACTTCCACTTCGGTAAATTAATTTAAATTTTGATTTTGATGAATACACATAATTTTTATTAGATTTCTAACTTTCATACGAAGTATATAGTTACATTCTCCGAGATATCAAACTATGTTGTAAAACCATCAAATTGACAAGTGTGAATTATTCATCCTTGTCACTAGGACACCAAGATGTTCCTGATCTTTGTAGTGATCCTTGTAACCTAGTTAGAATAAGTGGCTCAATTTGTTATTGCCACCAAATCTGTAGACTCATCATTTAGGTGACTAATCATCAAGCTCAAACACTATAAATAAGAGTTTGATGAAGCCTTGTAAATTCATTCAGAAATTAAAAGAACTCAGAAATTTCAGAGATTAAGAAGAAGTTATTTAGAGCTTTTTAACAATATATCTATCTCTTAAATCTGTTCTTCATCTTCTTCATTTCACAACACGTTATCAGCACGAATCAGCTCAAACTCTTCAAGAATTCAGCTATCTCCTGCAGGTATTCATGACAATATCAATTACCTTCTTTTACTGTTTAAACCAGAAAATTATTCTGAATTTTAAATAATATCTTCTATCATATACGTATATATTTGGTATTAAATAATATAGATAACATACCTTTGCATGATTGATATCTTCGATCAATTCTGATAAAATAAAATCACCATAATTACTTAGTTATTCTTACAAGAATACTGTAGACAAGTAATAAAGGAGAAGAAAATGATATGAGCGGAGTGTTCCTATAAATTTTTAGTAAGCACGGTGTGGATATTAAAAATTATTTAATATTTTGGACTTAATATTTTATGACGGTCCCTAATATTATTAGACTCATTCAAATGCTACCAGACTATTCTCAATCATATTGGACCTCGTTTGGATGCTACTGGGTCAACGTTGAATTTTACTAGGCTGCTCGTGATAATTGTTGGGCCTTATTTAAAGAGAAATATTAATACGAGTTCATATTGAGAAAAAAAAATTAGTGATTGAATTATTTTGGGTCATTTAAAATACCTACTTAATTCAATTATAAATTAAATCTTTAAAATGGACCGGTCCTATTAATTTTGAGCCCATTATTAAATAATGGCCCGACAAGCATGAGACATGATTCAATTGAAAAAGAGAGCAATGAATCTGGTTAAGAAATCCGTCTGTATGCATGGAAAATGGCTACGAACCTTGTTAAAAAAGGCTGTCCAGATACATCGAACAAGTGCTGATTTTTCTAGCTATTAAAATGCAAGCAAATGGAGCCCAAAGCCCATTTTATCATGGCCCATAAGGTATGGACGAATTTCAGCAACCCTAGGTCATATTTTCACCCCCTCCACACCTATAAATAGAGGTCTCAGTTGAGAGAAAGGGAGGAGAACGGCCAGACGAAGAAACGCTGCAGCAAAGCTCTGAAGAACTCCCGAAAGGCTCTGAAGGATTCCGAAGAAGAGGAAGAGATCAAGCCACGTTTTTGTCAAGAATATATGAATAATCCTTTGTGATTTCATCGATTCTTGATCAAACAAAGCCAAAAGTTGAAGAACGTTCGAAGATCTGAAGAACGAAGCTTGAAGATTCGAAGATCTGAAGAACGAAGCTTTGAAGATTCGAAGATATGAAGAACGAATCTTTGAAGATTTGAAGATATTCATATGAAGATTGAATCAATATTCAATTGAAGATCAAGCCATATATCCCGGGAAGCCCTTTAACAGAAGATCAAGCCACATAACGGCCCTTTTGTTGAAGATCAAGCTACTTGAAACCGGAGGCCCTTCAATATTGAATTTTGCATTCAAGAAGATTTGAAGATCTGAAGAACGAAGTTCGAAGATTCGAAGATCTCAAGAACGAAGATTCGAAGAATCGAAAAACGTTCGAGTTTTTGAAGAATTAGAGATTTAATTTTAAATTAAATTCTTTAATTATATTCATATCAAATTGCAAGTGAAGAATCAGAGGATTCATATTTAGAGATTGTACCCGATATTCTCACATATTATTATTTGCGATCAATTTTAAGTAAATACTTAAAATTTGTTTCACAAAGTTTTGGCACGCCCGGTGGGACAACTCTACCTCTCATCTCTTCACTTTTAATCAAGGAAAACGAAACAATGGCCTCAAGCAAGCCCGTGTTCACTTTGAATTCTCGAGCATCGTCAATCTCAAATCAAAACATGCAAGGCCCTATTACTAGGAGCCGATCAAGAATCCTGGCTACGCAGTCATCTTCGGGAACTACTCCCGATGCAATGGATGGATCTCGAATTGCGCAAGAAATGACCTGGAAGCTTTCTTCACCCATAAGTGAAGTTACTTCCCCGAAGTGGACAAGCGGAGGTGAAAGCTCATCATCTGGATCAGACTCTACTCCCCCGTCAAGTCCTCTACGAAGAACTACTCCGCAGTGGTCAAATGTCTATACTGTGATGCCCACCATGACAACGAGCACCACATCTATGGAAGAACAGATCGCCCATCTAACTAAAGTCATCGAAGGGATGAGTATGTTCATGCAAGCTCAAGACCAAAAGTTGAGTGATCTGAACAACAAAGTAGAAAGCTTGAAAGGCGAGTCAAGTCATACTCATGAGAAGGATCCCAAAGTGAATGAAGAGAATGATCCTCACCAAGAGGATTCAGGGAAGGATATCTCAATTTCTGGGGGCATGATCTTGATTGATCAACTTAAAGACTTCATCATGGGAACCATAAAGGGGAAGATAGAAGAAGGTCAATCTACTTACTCCTATGTTAAGCCATACACTCAGAGGATCGAGGATCTGAAAATGCCCATTGGTTACCAGCCGCCGAAGTTCATCCAGTTTGATGGGAAGGGAAATCCAAGGCAACATGTAGCCCATTTCGTGGAAACTTGCAATAACGCGGGAACAAGCGGAGATCACCTTGTCAAGCAGTTTGTGCGCTCCCTTAAAGCAAATGCATTTGACTGGTATACTGACTTAGAGCCCGGTTCCATTGATAGTTGGCAAGATATGCAACATGAGTTCTTAAACCGTTTCTATAGCACAAGGAGGGTGGTTAGTTTACTCGAACTAACAACTACTCGCCAATGGAAAGATGAATCTGTGATAGCTTACATTGAGCGTTGGAGGGATCTTGCTCTAAACTGCAAAGAACGAATCTCTACAAGCTCTGCTATCGATATGTGCATTGAAGGAATGCATTGGGAATTGTGCTACATTCTCAAAGGAGTCAATCCAAACACTTTTGATGAGCTAGCAAGCAAAGCTCGTAACATGGAGTTGAGCATTAAGAGCAATAGAAGGAAACCCGTGGGTATGTATCCCGTCAATAATACGATTGAAAAACAAGATACCAAGAATGGGGGCAAGCCCTTTTCTAAGTTTGAAAAGAAAGAAGCAATGGTCACGAAGACTGCACCTGTTAAGATCTTCACTCAAAATTCAAAGCAAGTTCCTAGAGCCGACTTGGAGGCATCAAAACGCGTTAAACCATTTCTAGAAGAGATGTTGGAAAAGAAGTACCCCTTCTTAGACTCTGACGTTCCTCTCATGTTTGAGGAACTGATGAGACTGAATCTTATCAGTTTGCCCGAGTCCAAGCGACCCGAGGAAGCCATAAAAGTCGATGATCCCAAATACTGCAACTATCATCGAATTATAAGTCATCCCACTGAGAAGTGTTGGGTTCTTAAACACAAAATCATGGCACTAGCTCGTGATGGAAAGATTGAGCTCGCCGATTCTGCTGCAAGCACAAACCAAGTTGCCATCACTTTTGGTATGTTTTCTCCATTCATGGTCAAAGATGACTCCAAAGAAGAGAGCAAGAGCTCTCACAAACAAAAACTTCCTTTTACTATCAAAGTGATGGAAAATGACCATCGTTTTAACAAAAGCATGAGAGATGAAGAAAATAATGGCAAAGAAGGTCCATGGATGCTAATAGCTCGAGATAAACAAAAGAAGAACCACAAACCTAAGCCACAACCGAGGAAGGTGGTAAAGAAATGGGTTAGGCAACAACCGATAAACGAGTTGAAGAAAAGGGAGCAAAGGAAAGATCAAGTTCGATTTGAGGTTACGCGAAGGCCGATTACTCTAAACGATTATATGCCAAAGAATATCAAGAACAAGATGACTCAAAATTCGAGTTCTTGCCTTAGCACCCATAAGAAAGAAATTGAGAGTTCGAGTAGATGTTCATCTCCAGTTTCAACTAAGAAAGAAGTGGCTGAAGGACAAAAATCTACCTCTTATGCCACTAATATTATCTTCAAAGATGAAGACCTCATGCTGGGCGCAACCCCGCATAATCGCCCACTCTTCGTCGAAGGATATTCTCGAGGCCAAAGAATTAAGAGAATCATGATCGATCAAGGTTCTGCCGTTAATATTTTGACAGTTCGAGCTATGAAAAACCTTGATATATCAATGGATGAACTCTCTCAAAGCCGCTTGATGATTCAAGGCTTTAATCAAGAAGGGCAAAGGGCGATTGGGATGATAAAGCTTGACCTAGTCATCGATGGATTACAAGCAAGTACTCTGTGTCATGTTATTGATGCCAAAGCTTCATATAATATTTTGTTGGGACGCCCATGGATCCATGAAAATGGTGTAATTCCATCAACTTGGCACCAATGCTTCATGTATGAAGAAAACGGTGTTGTGAAGAAGGTGTTGGCTGATGAGACTCCATTCACAGAAGTCGAGTCCTATTTTGCAGATGCAAAGTTTTATTTAAAGTCTAGATTGAGATATTGAAAACTCCTCGGAGCACATGCAAGGAGGAAGTAAAGAAAAAAGATGATGTTAAGGCATATGATCTCCCCAAGGCGCGTACAAATGAAGGATTTGATCCAAACGCGTATAAACTCCTTGCTAAAGCCGGGTATAATCCTAACGAACAGAAGTTGGGGAAACTCATTCCAGAAGCTGGTGGAGAAGGAACACCGAAGCAAATAAGGTTACAAGGGCATGTTGGATTAGGTTATGTTCAACCTAAACCTATAAATATCCTCATAAATAGAGCTGCAATACATCATATTAGTGTCGATGAAGATAATGAAGTGACTTCCAAACTAAAGTGCTCTGTCTTTGATCAGATTGAGGGGGCCAAATCAAGGCCCGCCATCTTTGATAGATTGGGTTTGAAGCCAAAGAAAGTTATGAAGAACACTTTGCAAGATCGTCTTGGAACGAGCCTAATGATGATAAAGCATGCTGAAGACCCATGCATGGGACAAAACTTTGAAAGGAAGTCCATACATGAAACATTGGGATTAAAACATGAATGCAATACATCTGCTAAAGTTCCTCTCGAAAAGCAAAGTCTTAATGAGTATAGAAGTTCTATCCCATCTCGTATGAAGCGAGAAACTGATGTGAAAGTGACCTATGAAAGTGCACTTAAAGTCAAGCCAGTGACCATTGTGCACACCCGTGGTCAATATGAAGACCAATATGAAGATTTAATACCCTTGATGTCGGGGTATAAATATGTCAAATGAAACGTTGAATTCCTTAAACCACCAATGATGTTGTAAGTGGCTAAACTGCTAAAACATCTCACTTTGTCTATGGGTGAGCATAATCATAGATACTCTTGGCCCACAAGAGTTTAAAATGTGTACGGCAAGCTCCTGGCCCGCATGAGTTAAAACTGTGTACGGAACCCCACCCTCTTTAAATTACCTATTCAAATGGTATTGTGAACTACATTTGACTTGATCTCCTTCAGAGGAGTACGTAGGCAGCTCAAAAGTTTCAATTTTGAGTTCAGTTATAACAAAATAAATCCCAATTACGTCATTTCGTCAGAGAGAATATCAGAAGAAGGCTTACGAAAAAAGACAGATGAATGGTGAAGGCTTGAGAAATACTTTGGTCTCCTCCTCACCAGAAGTTGATTGAGCAGAACTTCAAATGATGTCTCCACAACGACACCATCGTGTCAATAACACATCACGAGCAACTGCGACTCCTCAGCCTCGGTGTCTTAAATATTTTAAGTAAATACTTAAGATTTTAACTTCTCCCTTTGAATTGCGAGCGACGATCCGCCTCCTAAATTTTTGACGGGATCGACAAGTGCAATGATCGCCGGTTCTTATCACGTGCAACGCCTAAAATCGCCAGAAATCGACGTCAAAAGCACGCTGTCGCAGCTCTGGAAGAATTCTACTCAGCTACTCCCTTCTAAAGCTTTGAATCGGCAATGTCATATTCTTCACAAGGACAAAGGGCAACACCATCGTTTGAAACCGGCAAAACTGGTAAGACATCTACAAGCTCCTGCCTGACTGCTTCATGCTCCTGCCGAACAGCTACAAGCTCCTGCCAGACAGCTACAAGCTCGGGATAGACCGCTACAAGCTCCTACCGGACCGCTGCAAGCTCCTATCGCTACAAGCCCATGCCGCTTCAAGCTCTAGCAAGACCGCTTCAAGCTCCGACAAAATAGCCGGTCTTCAAACCGACGAAGTGGCCGGTCTTCGCACTGACAAAATAGCCGATCTTCAAATCGATGGTCGTCAATCGACTTAGCTCCTTCCTCTTCAACGAATGGAATAGCGAAACCTCAAGTTCTCTGCCAAGTGGAAAGCTAATGCATGAAATAGCCACGATTTGTTTGTCCCTGCATTTAAAAAAGGGCAAAAGAAAAACAAAATACAAAAAAGGACCCAAATTTCCTAAAAAGGACCGCATCTTTTCTTACTGAGCTAAACAAGCTTCCAGAGTCCACACTCTCGATTTCCTGCAAATGTATAGCAACAAAAAAGGCATTGTTTTTTTAAAAGGAGTAAAAAAAATGCTCAAAAAGGAATAAAAATCCTATGCATCCAAAATTGGGTCTCCTTATGATTTAAAAAAAAAAACAGGTCAATTTGAAATAGTCCAAGTCTTAAAAAGGGAGAAGGAAAATTTTGGTCAGGATCAGAATGGTTAATAAAATCAAGCCTGCCAGCATCAATTTCCCTAGTCATCTTCACGCTAGGCAATATGCAGAAAAGAAAAGTCTGCTGCGGTTTCTCCTCCTCGCCAGAAATCAGCTTCGAGCTCAGCCTGGATTTCTCTTTCGATCGGAGAACAGTATCAGCGACCAGATTCATCCTCCGACGAGCGGAATCAGTAATCTACAAGCTTCCTCCTCCTCAAATCGGCTGCAGCTTCATCCTCTGGCGAACGGACGAAGTAAAATCGGAGAGAAAAATCCACTCTCCGGCTAGCAGCGCCGACCACCGACCTCTGACAGAGAACAGCTCCAGCAACAAAATCAGCACCGTCATCTTCTCCAGCACAGCCTCATCTACCAACGGCACGAACCTCAGGCGCAGCTTCAGCCTCTAGCAGGTAGCAACATCAGCAACGTCGACTCCAGGGTCGAAATAGCAACAGAAAATACTTCCACAGCCTGGCACGAAACCAGCAATTGATCAATCAAGCCCAAATGGTTTTCCGGCAATCTCCTTCTTCTAGTAGCATAAACCAGCAACGACGGTAGCCCCTCTCCATGAGCTTTCGATCTGCCTCTTCAATTTTCGACGGGATCAGCTAGTGTAATGGCCGCCGGTCCTGTACCACGGATGATGCCCAGAATCACCGGAAATCAACCTGAAAGACCACATCGATTTGAAATCTGACGGCTCCAGTGGCAGCAATTTCTTCTCTCTATCTGCCAGTATGACCAGAATTTTCTAGTTGCGGTTATCATGGCCTCAAGGTTTTGGTCCCTTTGTTGCAAATATATCTTCTTTATGATGACTGAAAGGTCCCTGCAAAAAGAGAAAAGAACAAGAGGAAAACAGAGGTGTTAAGTATACATAAACTCACCTTAATTGATTTGGTCTTCTTCGTCGATCAAAACTACCTGTGTGAAGGAAGATCCTGATATCTCTATTCATAAGAGTTTTGGGAAATTAAAGTTTGAGTAGGACACATATACGAAGACACTTCTAGATATGCAAGGTTGTGTCCTAGTTGAATGCCATCAGCCAGTGTTACTCGATTAAGGGTTTTTGTTATGACCTCTCACTTGTTATTACGGAGTAATTGATTGGTGGACTTTGATTTGGTATTGGAGGCTTAACGAATAACGGAGTATAATACTGATGGACTATTTCAAGCTATCAAGCATATCATTACGTTGGTTCAGTTTACTCACCCCTAGAGAAGAAGAAACCCTGCTGCAGGGTCCTACTTTCCAACGCAGATTTGGAAGCCTTCCTCAACTCCGATCGTCGCGATCTACACCATTCCAGAATCCTTGTTTTAAGATCTTTCTCTGGACACCTCACACGCCTGATTTGAACGAGTGAAGCTCAAGATATGGGCTGAACAATCAACCCTACGCACAGTGACGAAAACTGCGAACTGCTCTCTCCTTTCTCTCTTTCTTTGTTCTGATCGGTTCTCTTCTCTTAGAAGCCAAGTAAATTCGAATGGGGGTACTAAGGCTGACCCTTAGGCCTCCCAAAAGGTTATTCCTTTTGTGTGGAGTGGGTTGAGTGAGGTGTGGATGATTCTCCACCAAGTCTTACTAAATAAGTACAAATGGGGTCCAACCCTTATCATTTTATTCTCTACACAACCCCACTCCATCATGGTCCGCCCCAAAAGTCAACACACCATATTCTCTTTGTCTTGTAAGTGCCAAGGAGGTGTGGGACGCACCCCCTTCGGTCCAAGTCAGCCCGGAAGGAAAATCCTTACCGATAATTCCTTACGGAGGAAAATTGAGTGTTATTATTTGTGTCTTCGTAATGTGATTTCTCTCCATATAATATCGGGCTCTTATACTAACCAAGATGGCCCACATCAGTATTTGGAAACTCACTCACGAAACACGGATCCCAACGATAGGTTAACAAACACAAGTTACATCAAACACTACTCGTTTCACACAATGTCAAAGCATGAGTTACATAAGATAACACACGTGTTACACACGGCTGGTAATAACAAGTTCAAAACATCAATTACGAAACTTTCAAATAGTAAATTCGGGTACACACGGGTGCGGTGTCACAAGTTTGGTCCAATCCAGAAGTTTTACGCACGCCGTGCGTAGGGGAACGTAAGACCGTACGTCTGAGGCGAGAAAGCAAGGAAGATACTTCCAGCAACGCACGGCCGTGCGTTGGGGGACGCACGCCGTGCGTTCCATATTTTTACGCGGCTATTCTCCGGACGCACTGGGGGACGCACGCCGTGCGTTTCCCCGTGCGTTGCCCCTGGAATTCTAATTTCGCTCAAATTTCACCCGATTTTTCTATTTAAACAGCCTGTAAACCCTCGTTTTCAAAGGGGGGGCTTAGAGAGAGTGCCTAACACGAATTTTAGAGGGCTTTTCAGCCTTGTTCATCAATCTTTTGAGATTCTTTGTAAGTTCCACCTTTTTAATTAATGACAATTAATTCTTTTTATTCCAATTATATTGATTCTTCAATTATGAATTGTGAGTAGTTTTAATTAGAGATTTGGGATTGATGAAGGGGTTGATCATGATATATGGCTAGATTCTTGATGGGTTAATTGCATGAATGCCGTTTAATTTGTGTTTGAATAAATTAATTGATATCTTTTGTAACCTAGATAGCCACTAGAATTACAATTGCATGTAGAATAAATTAAGAGAGGTCTAATTTATTCTAGGACACATTCACACACACTTAATCGTTCACTAAGAGATTAGTAGCGATTAAGGGGTCGTAAGCTCGCTCGTCTTGGCAATAATTTAGGATCCTGTCGCATGAGAGATCAGCCTGGTCCCCTAAATTATTGTACTCTACGCCGCGAGAGCGGTAAGAACTTAGTAGTGATTAGCTAGGCTCAATTAAATTAATTTCATGTAATTAAGCCTGATCTGCCAGAAATCTGGTTACCCCGGAATCAATCCTTGTTCCCTTCGTCATTAATTAGAAAGAACCCCCTAGTTTAATCGTTTTATTCACAGTTTTATTTTCCAAACCAACCAATCTCGCGCGACGCTTTTATTTTATTTTCTTTTTAATCGCTGAATTTAATTAATTCTTGATTCCCTTTTGTCCGTCTCTGTGGAGACGATACTCGTACTTACACCACTATATTACAATCTATTATAAGTGCGAGAAAAATCACATCAACGCACATTTTGCTTCTCTACCACCGTAACACGGCAAGTCCACGGGCGGGTTTCTGGTGTGATAGACACTATAGGAAGTTGAACTGCCATTGTTTCACTAGTTCCCTGCAGCGAACAGAAAAGTAATTAGACTACAATAGGTAAGCAATGTAAGTGAGTGGAACCCCCCCCCCCCTCCAAAAAAAACACAAGGGGAAAACAAAACGTAGTTAATGAAAGGCAATATTTCTTCGAATACAACGTTGGGGGTTGTATAGGCCAGCACTGGGTTGGGGTCATCAGGACAAATGATAATTTTAATGGAATCGGCATTGCGAGCCCTTGACATTGCAACATAAAGCTGCCCGTGGGAAAAAACAGGCTCTTTCAAATATATGCCGACGAAGGCAAGCGTTTGTCCTTGAGACTTGTTAATTGTCATCGCAAAGCAAACCTTAACAAGAAATTGTGTGCGCTTAAATGGAATACGGCAATTATCATCTCTTGAAACTTCAAGGGGGATTTTAGGAATGAACACATGTTTTCCCCTGTGGTCTCCCGCAGCGATGTAGCAGCTCAGAATGTGATCCCCAAACGAATCACAAATCAAATGGGTTCCATTGCATAAGCCTTCACATGGATTTAGATTGCGAAGCAACATGATTGGGCAATTATGTTTCAAGGTCAGTTTATGTGGGGGCAGTCCAGTTGGGGACAGAGTGTGCAAATAATCTGTACAATGCGACTTTTTTGAGTCAATAGGAATATCATGACTAAGGAACGTGTGCTCTTCACCTGGGAATTTGCGCATCAAAGATGAATTGATAAAATCCACGATGTCATTTTTTGTTGTCAGTATTGCGCGGGACATCAAAGCATAAGGGTCACTTTCAAACATGCATAGGTCTGGGTACACAGCAGAAAAGAGCAAATCCAGAGAGTCAGTTTCATTGGTCCATGGAAGCAGAAATTTGGAAGGGATTTTGATCCTTCCTGAAGATATAGTGGGTTCAGTTCCATTGCCAATTCGCAGCAGGTAGTCGCAAAAACCAGGGTCTTCATGTGCACGCATATTCAGAACAAGGCGCAATCGGCGAACGTGTGGCCATATTGTCACTGATCTAAGTAGACAAGCATTAACAAAATCATGTCTTGTGCCTGAACGCACAACCGGCAGTGTCTGCCTGAAATCACCGCCAAACACCATAACTCGACCGCCGAAAAGAGCGTTTACATCGAGTATGTCTCTCATGGTGGTATCTAAGCTTTCAACAAGCAAGCGATTCGCCATGGATGCCTCATCCCACAAAATAAGATGCGCCTCCCACAAAATAAGGCGCGCTTCAGAAGTCTGCTTGCCAATATTGCAAATGTACTTTGATTCCCCATCAAGAGGCAATTTGAACCGTGAGTGGGCAGTGCGCCCTCCAGGAAGGATTGACGCAGCGATACCCGAACTCGCGGTCGCAAGAGCTATCCATTTGTTTGTTCTGGTCGCAACAAGCAAACATCTGTATCAGAAGCTTTTTCCCAGTCCCCCCAGGGCCATCAATGAAGAAAACACCTCCTTCACAAGCATGTACTGCAGCCATTATTGAGTCAAATGTGGTCTGCTGTTGCTCATTCAGCGTTGAAATACCATTCAGGTCTGCATGACTCACAATGATATTTTGTTCCGCCAACACCTCGCGCGTACCCCCTTCTGCTAAAGTTTCATGTAGTTCAACATCCACCAAATTAAAAGAATCAATATCCTTACCCATTTCAGCAAAGAGATCATGCAATAACATGAGGCCAGCTGTCTCAGCAGCCGGGATTGATTGAAACCGGGAAAGGTCCTCACACAGATGGACTTTGTATTCTTCCCAAAGGGACCGTGGGTTCGAAACATCTGAAAAGCACAAATGTGTGGCAAATAATTTGCGGAGGCTGGATGGCAACTGGAACAAGACTGCCTCATCAAGGGATGCCCGAATGATAAAATCACCTGACAGTAGGCCAAGTCGTTTAGCTGTAGCTCTGTACGTCGGCATTTCATCAGGACCTACCCTTCTGAGGTTGACAAATGACGTCGGTCCTCGTACATTGGAAAGCAAGAGACGGAGATAATAGCGCTCCCCTTCTACGGGATTGACAGAGACAAGACGACCGATGACATCCCTTTGTTTGCGCTGAGTCCATTCCTTACGCCGGGCATTCCAGACAAAGTAATGTGGGAATTCAACATAAAGAAGGTGTGTGTTTTTTGCAACCTGATTAGTTTGGTTCATGGTAAAGAATTGAGTCAGCATTGTCTTCATTGAATCAGCAGCCTGCGTGATATACGTAATGCACTGGTTGCCATAAAGGGTAAGGTATTGAGAATTTTCCAAGTGCACTTGCAGCTGAAGAACAGCAGGGCGCATTTCTGAGATTGGAAAGCCGAATATACGCCACGCTGCCTCAGGTGTAGAAACCCAACGGGCTTTCTGAAAATCAGAAATTTCATCAATGACCCCATCTTCCCTTGTTTCTAACAGCGACATGCTGATCCTATCATGCCCCTGTAGACGTATTTGTATATGTATTTAACTGAGCGCACGCTCGCACAAGCTTCTCCATTGATGAGGCAATCGTACTTGCGTAACAAGCGGGCATTGTAAGGCACAACCCAACGGCTATCAAGGCAATGTTTCCTCACCTGGACAGTAACTCCCGTATCACGATGCTTATATACAGGGAAGCAGTTTTCGTCAAACATAGTGGCTTCAGAAAAGTTGAATGGAAATTTGCTTCTGCATTCAGGAGTGGTCGAGCCACGTGCCAAAACCATGCAAGGACATTGCGGGTTCATCTCGCCGCATGGTCCGTGGATCATATGTTTCTTCACAAGTTGATACATGTCGGGATCCATAGCAGGGTCTGGCAATTCAGCATTAATCATTTTATCACAACGGGAAGCGTTTGATATTTTGCATTCTCTGGCGAGTATAAGCAGGAAGTGTGCATGAGGCAGGCCTCTCTTTTGGAATTCTATGACATATGTGTACGCGACCACCTTGCCAAACAAAGCCCCTTTGATAATATCTTTTTTGAACTCTTCTAGCCGGGCCCGGAACACACGAGAAACCAAGTCAGGCTGATTTTGGGTTTCATCAACAAAGGCCAGACGTTCTTTGATCTCAGGCCAGTTGGGGTTGCAGGTAATGGTAATGAACAAATCTGGCTTACCGTAATTCTGGACAAGTGCCATTGCATCCATGTACCGACCGCGCATGTCATGCGGACCGCCGATGAATGAACCAGGTAGCATCACACGACGACCAGCATCATTAGTGTTGTCTATACTTGCGCCAACACTGTCAACCAAGCCTTGGAACGTATCTCCGCGGTAATCACGTTGTTTTCTACGGTAATAATCGAGCCTTTGCGTTTCAATCTTAATATACAAGTCAACAATGTATTGCTGAAAAAGGTGACCAGAATGAATGATAAATGACATGTCCCCGTGGCGTAATTGCAGTTTGTACGCGTAATATTGGCGGCAAGAAACCGAATGTCCCTTCTTGCCAGCATTCAGCATCTGTTCTTCCCCCATGATCAATGATTCACCCGACTCTAACTGGTTGCTATTCATGGAAAGCGACCTTGCAGGGCTTGAGCCATTCTGCAGGATGCAGAATGGCCTTTGGCAATGCCCTCGTGCCAGCCAACTTCTCCCCGCGGGAACAAAAGCGGGTACTGAAGGGGGTCATAATAGCCATAGTAATAGTGAACGGTCTGAGATCTTCCACTATGGGCATATATGCGAATGTTTCTGCCTGAAGCTGCCCCCTCACCCCCGTCCTCCACCCAGACTGCAGCCACCTAGGATGAAGTTGGGCGGTTATAGACACGCTGATCAAGACCGGGGTTACTGTTAAGAACAATTGAATATTCATCCGTCTGCTCCACATCAGCCAATGTTTTAAAGAACTGTGCATATGGGTTTGCACACATAACCTCCATCAATACTTGGGTAACTTCCTTGTCCAAGCGATCTGTCGAATCTATCCTACTGGCAAACGCGTGGTTTGTGTCGTAGAAATATAATTGCAGATTGCGAGGCGGGCAGCCATCAGGGAGTAAATCATTTATGAAGTGGTATATTTGGCCTTGAACTCTAAACGTATAGATCCCCTAGTTCCTCCGACAAAGGCTTTTTATCATAGTTGTAGATCCCGATGGATGTGAAAGCAAAAGTGTTGTTGTATGTGCGCACGCATGACCGAAAATGTGTAGATAAAGGGTCATGGCCCGTGAATAATCGAACCAACTGTTCTGGCATTTCAGTAGATGTCAGAACCACATCACCCTTGCTGCAACACATACTTGCAGGTTCATATTGAAGCCGCTCGACTCCGATGCAAAGACGTGCAGTGGATCAGCCGCTGTAATTATCCCACAGATCAACATGGGACCGAGACAATGTCAGTCAGGTACACGTCGAATACACAACCAACAGGATTACCAAAGTGATTGCGACAGTTAACCAAAACGTTATAGGTGTAATTAACAGACAGATGGATGAATAGGACAGTACGCCATACAAATGAAGGATGGGAAAATAAGTGGGCAACGACCAAGATGATTGTACATTTTTTGGGGAGCAAGTTCAGGAGTGAATGAAGAGTATTATAAATATATCCAACAACGGGAAAAAGGAGTGTGACAAAGGGGACACGAATAATTAACATTATAGGGAAACATATGGTTGTTAGGTTGTCCAGGTTGTGAAGAATGCCATTTGAGAAAAAAATAAGGAACAACAGGTTAGACTGCATCACAAACAGATTTCGGACCATAAAATACACATAACACCGTACTTTTCTGGGACAGACCTGAAGGAGTTGAAGGAAAAACAGAACTTCCATTATTGGCTGCAGTCCGCCGACTGTATGTCAGGCGCCGACGTTTCAGGCGACGACTGTGCCTTTCCTCTGGCGACACCTGATTGGCCGTACCGCGAGTACGAATCATACGCTAACTGCGCCAATAAAGCACGCAACACACACGCTATTGAAACAGTGGTGACGGTAGAACATGAATTCATTCCTACGCTCAAAAATAGATACTACAGATCTAATCTAAACACAACACCCACACAAAACGGTTCATCAAGCCACACACAAAGATGATAAGAGGCAAACCACACTCAACTACTCACAACATCAAACAACTAACAAACCTAATGTCAACGACCGAACCATACACGAGATTGGTTAACATTCACTCCCCACCACAAAACAAATAAATCAAGAATGGTGGAACCGTTAAAATGCAGGCAAGCCAAAACTTGGTCTGTACATGAATAGAAGTTCATGAGAAAACCAATGCAGAAGATATATGTATGTGTATGCGAAGGAAGTTGGCCATTCTGGATGGAAGAGAACCCTACGGTGGCTACTCTGCCACCGCCACCGCAGAAGCCTAAATCAGTCTGGATTGGAAAATCATTCGCAGACATCGTTGCTAATAGAGAAGGAAAGCTTGTGACTCAAAAATCTCGGTTTAAAGGGCAGCCATCAATCTCGTTTGATGTGGGAGATGTTCAAGCTTTGGCAGACAAACACAATCGAGCATTGATCGGATACTTTTTCAAAGGCAGACCAAGTCTCCCGATTGTAAGAAAATCTTTCGAGCTCATTGGTTTTAAAGGTGGTTTTCAATTGGGTTTGTTAGATAAAAAACATGTCCTTATACGATTTGAGATGGAGGAAGACTATTTGCGTTGCTGGAATAGGCAGACTTGGATTATATCTGGTTGTGTCATGCATGTGACCAAGTGGTCACAGGAATTTCGACCTAACGTGGAGTCCCCTATTGTTCCAGTTTGGCTTGCTTTGGAGGGTCTTCCTAGGGGTGGACCGGTTCCGGTTCGAGCCTGGGCCCGACCGGGCCTCGATTCAGAAAAATGAGGCCCGAGCTCGAACCGGTAGGGGGCGGTTCCGGGCCAGACCGGGCCGGGCCACCCGGATTTTTAATTTTTTTTCTTCTTCTCTTATTTAACCCCCTACCCCTCCCTCTCCACCCCAAACCACCTCAAATGGCCCAAAATACCTAATCCAACCCAAAACTTAAAAAAAATTCCAAAAAAAAAAAAATTAAATTCCGGCCCGAACCGGGCCCGGCCCGGCCGGGCCGGTTCACTAAACTGGAGGCCCGGGCCCGGACCGCTTTACCACAGGGCCGGGAGGCCCGAACCGGGCACGGACCAGTTGACCGGGCCGGGCCGGGCCCGCACAGTAGCGGGCCGGTCCGATTCCGGGCCGGTTGGCCCGGCCCGAGTCCATCCCTAGGTCTTCCTATCCATCTTCAGGATAAGAGAGCCCTTTTTGAAATAGCAGGATTAATAGGGAAACCTATTAAGATTGATCAGGCAACTGCTACTCTAGCTAGGCCGGCTGTGGCTAGGGTATGTGTGGAGTTGGACTTGACTAAGGAGATGCCTCCTAGAGTGTGGATTAACTGTGGCTCTTATGGGTTTTCACAGCCAGTAACATATGAAAATAGGCCGGAGTACTGTGTGGCATGCTTGCATCTTGGACATAATGAGCTTAAGTGTCCAAAAGGTCAAGTTGATGTACAACCTGCAGCTAATACTCAAGCTTTAATCCTACCCAGGGGAGTTTCACAGCCCAAGAAAGTCCAGGTTAAAGACAAGTGGGTACCCAAAAAATCAACAGAGCAACCGGAGGTTGCAAGAAAATTTTCTGCTAAGGAGAAGGGCAAGGGCAAATTGGGGGAAGAAGAGCTTAACACTTCATCACAGGCCATAATATTACATCACTCAGAGATTCAGTCTACATCTAAGATTTCAGAGCTCAACATTGAGAAAATCTGCGATGAGGAAACAGATGAGGAGATCATCATGGAAGAACCACCTGCAATACAGAATAAGAACCAATACGCCTCATCTCTTCCGGAGGCACCTGCAAAAACAACTCTTGCTCAATATGTCCCAACTACTCAGGAGGAACCTGCAAACATAAGACATGATCAGGATATGGTAAAAGATGATTCTTATATGAAGGAGTTATGCAGATTATTTGAATTTGATCAAGAGCTTGATAACAAGGCTTATTATTCTGATGATGAGAAAAGGAAGAAGCACTTAATCCAAAACCTTAAGCAAAATTGGGAGGAATTCAAATTAAAAGCTGAAATTCTAATAAACCAAAAACAAGCAGAAGAAGACCTAGAGGCTACTACAGTGCAGCTAGAGGAAGCCCCACGTATGGCACCTAAGGAGGTGGACAGTCTTAGTGTGTAAGTCATTAATACCTACGCTGGGGAGGAAGACAATACAACTCAAACTGAGAAGGAAGATAATCAATCTCTTATCTCAGAGGATGAGGCAGGGGAATTCATTGAAGTGGGCAGGAAAAATAAAAAGAAAAAGAAACAAGAGGCTGAAGCCCCGATTAGGAGATCCATAAGAAACGCTGCAAAGGAGGTGGGTATACCCGCCAAATGAATTGGTTAATATGGAATTCTAGGGGTCTAGAGTCCTCCAGCTCTAGACTTCATTCCCTAGTATCTCAATGGAGGATCCAATTGATAGTGGTTATTGAGCCAATGGTTCAGGAGGGCAAGGCTGAGGTTTTTAAGAAAAAACTGGGTTTCACTAATGTTATCTATTCCCCTATCAATAAAATTTGGGTTTTCTGGGAACTCCCAGCTGGATATTTCCCAGATTGATTGGCACCCCCAATTTACTCACTTTAAGGTTCACTGTCAAATTTTTGAGGGCTGGGTCACTGCAGTATATGGTCTTCATACTTATATGGCCAGGAGGAGTCTTTGGAAGGGACTGACTGATATTTCTTCCAATATGCTGGAACCTTGGGTTGTAGGTGGTGATTTCAATGCTATTGCTAGCTATAGTGAGCATAAGGGGAGTTCTACTTCTATAATCAGAGGTATTAATAATTTCTCAGGGTGCATTACTACTTGTAATTTGGTTGATTTGCCACATAATGGCCCTAAATACACTTGGGCAGGGGTGAGAGCCAATGGTTGGGTTTTGGAGAAGATTGGATAGATGTTTACTGAATAACATTTTCTTGAATAAATTTGAGAAAATTCAAATCTCTCTTTTGCCCAAAACCCCATCAGACCATAATCCTATGTTGCTGCAGTTTGATGTTCAGAGCAATTTTGGACCTAAACCATTTAGGTTCCAGAATATGTGGCTGGGCCACTCAGAATTTATGGGTTTTGTTAATCAGAAATGATCTTCCTACAAAGCAGGGGGTGGTATGAAGGGGTTAGTATTCAAGTTGCAAAGTCTTAAGAAAGATCTGAAAGAATGGAATAAAAGTGTTTTTGGCAATATCTTTGATGATATAAAAAATTGTGAAAAAGAGGTGTTGAAAGCTGAAAAACAATTTGAAGATCTCCCTAATGATGGCAATAGAGAAGACCTAGCCTATAAGAGGGGACTGCTTCTATCCAAATACAGGCTTGAGAGAAAGTATTGGAAACAAAAGGCCAATATCAAGTGGATAAAGGAGGGAGACTCAAATACTAAGTTTTCCATTCTTATGTCAAAATAAGGAATAAGATTCAGAATATTACCTCTATTACTGATCCCTTAGGCTAAGAATTGACTGATCAGCAAGCCATTGGAGAAGCAGCAGTTGAATTTTTCTCAGATTTATACTCTAGAAGTCCTGTGGGTGACTCTAGTGAGATCCTGCACAATATTCCTTCCATTGTTAACATGGAAGATAACAACATGCTGATTAGTTTACCTAATATGGAGGAGGTAAAGGAGGCTGTTTGGGGTCTAAATCAGAATAGTGCAGCTGGGCCGGATGGGTACAATGGGAAATTCTTCAGAAAATGTTGGCAGGTGGTTAAAAATGATGTCCTAATGGCTGTTCAGGAGTTTTTTTTGGGACACCCTATTCCTAAAGGGATGTCAAGTGCCATGATTATTCTTATACCTAAAAAAGATACCCCCTCTTCTTTCTCTGAGTTCAGGCCAATCTGTTTATCAAACTTTATTAGTAAGGTTTGTACAAAAATTCTGGCAAACAGGATGAAAGCAATCATGCCTAAAATCATATCCAGGGAGCAGGCAGGATTTATGCAGGGAAAAGACATTTCTGATCAAATTTTAATAGCCCAGGAGATGGTGCATTGTATTGACAAGAAAATCAGGGGATCCAATATTATAATCAAATTGGACATGGCCAAAGCCTTTGACAGAGTCTCTTGGGACTTTCTTAAGGATATTATGCTAAAATTTGGCTTTAGTATTCAATTTGTCAGTATGGTGATCAATAATCTTCAGTCCACATTCTTCTCTATTTTGATTAATGGATCACCCCATGGCTTCTTTAAGCCATTCAAAGGTGTCAAGCAAGGAGACCCTTTATCCCCATTTTTATTTCTTATAGCCTCGGAAGCCTTCTCCAGGGGGATCAAAAGCCTTTTTCATTCAGGTAAAATTAAGTATTTCTGGATGGGAATGAATGGATTTCCTATTACTCACCTTGGCTTTGCGGATGATTTGCTAATTTTTCTGAATGGAGATGCCAGATCTTTGTTATCCCTTAAAAATTCCTGGAAGAATATCAGAACACATCAGGGCAGCTTATTAACTTTGACAAAAGCTCTTTTATTTGTGGTAAAACTTTACCAGGCAGACAACTCAGCATTAAAAATCTCCTAGGTATGAATCAAGCTTACCTCCCCATCAAATACTTAGGAGTGCAGCTACATAAAGGAATAAACAGACTACAATATTGTGGGTCTATTATAAGTCAATTTGAAAAGAAGTTATCTCCCTGGAAACAAAAGCTATTGTCCCGGGGGGAAGACTTGTACTGATCAAACATGTGCTCAATACACTGCCCCTACATGTCTTGGCTGTGGATTCTTTGCCTAGAAAAGTTATCAGAATTTTGAATAGTAAAATGGCCTCTTTCTTTTGGGGATCTACTAATGAGAAGAAGAAGTTTCATTGGGCCAATTGGGATAGCCTTTGCTACCCTACTGAGGAAGGAGGAATAGGGATAAGGTCACTAGTCTCTTTGGATAAAGCTTATGGTTTTAAAATCTGGTGGAAATGGAAGACTGGAGACTCTCTTTGGGCAGACTTTATTAGAGAAAGATATAAAAGGGGGGAGAATATGACACCTAAAATTTATGACTCCCCAATGTGGAGAAGGATTTGTAATATACATGAGGAAGTTGTTTTACTATGTTCTGAGGATCATACTGGAACTTTGCTATGGGAAGATGATCCTAAAGGGATGTTTTCATTTAAGTCTGCTTATGAAGAAGCAAGGGACAAACAAGATACTACCTTTACATACAAACATATTTGGCATCCTCAACAACAACTTAAGATGAAGCTACTTTTATGGAAGATTACTAAAGGTCTTCTTCCTATATCTGATAAGCTCAGAAGATTCAAGGTGGTGCTTGAACCCTCCATGTGTGTTATGTGCAGAAAACACTCTGACAGCCTGGAGCATCTGTTCTGTCAATGCCATACAGTGAAACCCATTTGGCATCACTTTATGAAAATATTTGGGATTCCTATTACTCAAAGTGATAACATTGGTCAAATTCTTCGGAGTTGGTGGTTGAAAGCTGGAACCAAAAGTGTGATGGACCTATTTAAACACAATTTACCGGGAATTATTTGTTGGCAGGTGTGGAAAACTTATGCTAATCTGGTCTGGGAAACGGCTCAAGTTATATAGCTCCCTCCTCAATCAGTCTTATCTCTCAAATTAAGGTCTACACTCAAAATTGGGCTTGGTCTCTTCCTAAACTTAAGAACAATTCAGTTTGTAGCATCTTGAAGGAAGAACAAATAGTTTCGAAAAATTACAGAGCAAGAGGTACATCTATACAGATTATTCGGTGGAGAAAACCGAATAACTATCTTAAACTGAATGTTGATGCGAGTTTTTTACCTACTGAAGCCTCGGGAGGAGCAATACTTCGTGGCTCCGAAGGTGAAATGATTTGGGCAAGTAGCTTTCCATTGACGGCTTCGTCTCCGATTGAAGCGGAGCTTAAGGCTTTGGCAGTGGCAGTCCGAGGTGCTATGGAAGAAGGCTTCGTTGGTTTTCAGGTAGAAACCGATTCAGCTATGGTGATGGGAATGTTTAACGATGGGGAGGATAGACGCTGGTCTGATATTTTTCAGGAAACTACGCTGCTTATGGAAAGGAATGGGCTGCGGCTTGGTCATGTTTTGAGAGAGGGGAATTGGTCGGCCCATTTTTTAGCTTCTGATCATTCGGGCCCAATTAAAAGATATTCAAGCCCAAATTCACTTCCCATTCGGGCCAGAAGGGCTTTCTTTATGGATAAATTTAGCATCCCTTCTATTAGATTTTAATCTTTTTAAGATTTTCATTTATTTACAATTGGGTCAGGTATAACCCCCCCAATTGTTGTTTTAATATTTCTGATTTATTGTGGTGTAAATTGAGCTGTTTTAATAAAATAATGGCATTTGACTCCCGGCATTTACCCCACTGATTTTGGTGGTTTGCCTTCCGGGATAAAAAGAAAAAGAAAAAGAAAAAAAAACCGATGCAGAAAGAAAAGTACACCCACATACATACGGTCGCCATTGGAAGCACTGTGAAATCTATTGAACAACTCACCTTAAGCAACGCAAAAACAGTAACACAACATAACTCCAACAAAAAAACGAACAACAAATCAAATGACTTACAATTTCAGCAAACCAATTTCGTGCAGCAGGAGTACCTATCACCGGACATAGAAAAACAAAAGCATTTACCGAGAGTCAAAGCCAGCAGTCCAACTCACAAACCCAGCAAACAAAAAACTCAAACAACACAAAGCACTGAAAACCCACCACCATCCCAGGAAAAGGAAAACTCAAGGCCCCCACCCCATTAAATCAGCACAAAACACAGCCAAACCTCCTTGACACACCCTTCACAAACGCAAAGGAATCTGCTCCCACCACACACAGCCACACACCCCAAAGGACCATACACAGCAACAAAGGGGCCAGACCGTGCACAACACTTAAACCCCAAAATGACAAACGCAAGGCTCCCCACACCCAAACCCAGAGACCTAGGCCGAAGCCAACTAACAAAAATACAGGCAAATTGACAACCCAACACAAGTCCAAGGTTTTGAAAGGCGAAATCGAGCCCCGAGGTGTTCGATGGTAGCCTCGCGAGGCGTAAGCCTCGAGGCTTATACGAGGCGTAAGCCTCGAAATTAGTTGTTTAAATATTAAACAATATCACAGGCTCACAACTAAACAAAATCACAAGTAAAAATTTGACATAACACTAAAATATCCAGGCCAAAATAACATAAAACTCGAATAACATAATAAGAAATAAATTACTAAGCTAAATGATAGTTTTGTATGACAACTCATCAAGATTAAATGGTAGGCTTGATAAATACATTAATTATTAATAAAGTTAAATGACAAACTAACAAAGATCAGGAAGTGCATTATAGGAGTGCTATCTAATACTAACTTGAAATAGTTCAAAACAGAACTTTAAATACGTAAAAAAAAAAGTGAATAAAAAAACTTGATTATAAACACAATAACAAATAAAGAAGTTAGGCAGTGGGAAAGTGATGTTCGAAGCAGTGAAGCACCTCAGTACGGAGCTTCGACTGATACAGTAAGCTGAGCAGCACTCCTGGAAGTCGTTTGTTGATATCGGAAGACCAACGATTGCCGATTGGAAGACCAGCGGATATGGTTACGTTGATATCCGACCTTGGGCTGACTAAGCACATATAATTTTTGGATAAAAATAAAATTGAGGCCCCAATAATTTAAAAAACAACCCCAAATTTTGCGTAAATCAGAGGTGTACGCCTCGTATCCGACTTGCGCCCAAGGCCGATTCAACGCCTCAGCAAATCTAAGGCGTAGGCCTTGTTAGCGGAAGATAAGGCTTAAGCCTCTCAAGCGAATAACGAGCGCCTTAACACCTTTGCGCCTCAAGTGCGTAAAGGCTAAACGCCTCTTAAAACCTTGCACAAGTCACACGAAAAAATAATCAAAGCCAACAATTGCACCCCCACCACTCGACAACAGAAAACCTAGAAACGAACAGGATCAAACGCAAGAAAAAAAACTGGAACACACGGGAAAAGGGGAAAATAATTAACAAAATCACTTACAGACGGGGAAGAAAAATCGAGGCGCAGGCCAAGCAGAAGGAAGAGAGAAAGCAAGCGGCGAGAAGGTAAGAACGAATGAGATGAAATGATACCAGCCATCTTGTAGGAGTCACCCGCAAAAGCAATAAACAGTAAAAGGGAACAGTGCGCGTAGAGATCAAGCGACAGAGATTGGAAGCGTGTCCGAGATGTTTCCGTGTGTGGCAATGCGCCCATCTTCAATCGCTTCACCACCGAAATGTGTTTTCCGGGTAATTTGAAGCTCTTTTAGCCAAAAGAAAGGGAAGTAAACGGAAATCCTCCGTTAGTCCAGCCCTGCGCAAAAACGAAACAACTGTTGCACTGTAGTAACGGTAAAATGCCCAACTTAACTACCTCTCACACTTTATCTATAGTAGGATTTAAAAGCTTACCCTTTTTACATTTCTTTTCATTTTGAAAAGAAAATGATAATGCTCTTAATTGAGAAATTTCGGTAATGTGTCTGTCCTATCAAATTTTGTCAAATTTCTATACATTTGATGAAGTTTTGAAGGGCTCAATTTTGACACAAACGGTGGGTGAAGCAGCTTTCAATTCAACTAGATCTTTCACCCGTGCGGGATGCAGTTAATAAACAATAATTAATTTGTGAATTTATAGAAATGTTGTGTAAAAATAGAACAATGTATATATTATTTTGAACAAAAGTATATGAAGAAGGTATAAAATTAGAAAATACTATATGCTTCCCAATTGTAAACAAAACTTGAAGTTTTCTTGGCCAATTTTTCGTCATTATCACATATACTCCTTCCGTCCCACTATAGTTGTCCCATTTTTTTCCCAAAGAAATGAGTCATAAGACTCACAACCATAAAAAATCAACTGAAGACAGACAACAGTGTGATCACAAAAGATGCTACTCCGTAGTAAAATTAAAAAAGAAATGGATTGTCTAATACTGAGTATCAAAACTTAGACAAGAATATGAATCGGGTTAAAAAAAACAGGCAGCTCTCAAGACTCTCAACTCTTAGTTTGCTCCCTAAGCCTTCTGATAGTGCTTCTGACCGTCACAACACTAGCAGTGTTCAAGGTATATGCCCCGCCTGCCTTGACCTTGCCACAATCTTTGCAGCCCAGCCCCATATACTGACTGCCTTTCTGTTCACAGCATACTTGCCACAAAACTCAGAGAAGAACTTACTGTGCTGGCTAACCTCCATCTTTTTAATTTGTTTACGGAGACTAGCACCATAGCGGGTGCCATACTTCCCAACTATACTAGCTTTCTTTGTCCTCTTAGTCATTTGAGCTGATCGGCAGTGGAGGCTCTGCACAGATGAAAGATCAGAGTTCAGGAAGCGCCGGAAGTGAAGCCCTTGTCCCATTTTTCTTTTTTTGTCCGTTTCACTTGATTTGTTCCATATCATATATGGTGATATTTGTGTAGCTCTAATTATTTCTTACTTTATTTTCACTTTATCAATTCATTTATAAATCAAATAACTCTTTTTTATCTTAAAAACGACACTACTCTCATTTATCCCAATCTTAGGGGGACGAAGGTAGTAATAAAGTTCAACATATACGGGGACGTTACTCTTGAGACAACGACGTGAAGTTGTTCATGCGTAAAACCCAAGTGACATAAGAAAATATCAACTCTCTCTAAAGACCGTCCCTAACTCTTATTAATGTTCATGTAACTAAGAATCAAGGAAATTGTCTGCGCTAAAATGTGAACTTCAGCTTTAGGTCAGATGACATCAATCTAAACTTCAGAGTATGAAACTTTTGTCTCGCATATGTTCCCATCTTCGGAAGCTTGGTTAGATAATGATTGTGTGCTGCTCTACTTGATTTTATAGTTAGACTATATAAGGAATTCATGTTCTACATCTTAAACGTGAGGTCTAAAAAGATGAGCCTACACATCAGGTATACACAATACCTAAATCAACCAAAAACAAAATATTACTCAAATGATGAAGCGGGAACAGAATAAGAGATTTAGTACTACAAATTTCCATTAAAATGCATAACCTTTTTGGATAATGACATTAGTATTTTGAACACATACACATTAATTTTAGGCTTCTAAAATTTGATGATTGCATGAAGTTGAGAAAAGGAATAACCAAAATGAAATGCATTTTCACTTTTAACTATGAAGCCAACAAAGGAGTTGATCATATATAAAAATATCGCTTTTAAAAATTTTATGACCATCATTGAGAATACAACCATGGCGTAAGAACTAAAATGATAATAAAATGATACATAGAAAAGCACATTTATTTCTTTGGTTCGTTTTTATTTTCCTTTTTTCCAATTTATTAATTATATTTTCACAATAATTGGAGATCATGTTGACAATTTTAAATAGCACTAAAAATGCACTATCGAAAGCTAAATTTGATAAGGGGTTTGCCTAAACAGTTTTCTAGATATGGAAAAATAAAAACACTAATATTCATTAAACCTTCTTATTGTTTTTTTAATTGTCATTGTAGGTTGTCTGCACTTTCCTCTTCCCTCCCTTTTGACCAAGAAAGAAAATAAATCAATTTAAAAATAAAGACAAAAAAAACACAAATTTGATCTAGTTACCTTTGGAATGTTTAAAAAAATTAGTAAGAGAATAGAATAAATAAAAGGAAATAAAAGAAAAAGGAATAAATAAGTAGCACATTTCATTAAATTATTACCATTTATGTGTTCAAAAATCGTAGCCGTTGAAGACAACAAAAGAACAAATAAAAAGTTGCATTTTAAATCTCGTGGCAAATAGTGCCTTTAAAAAACAGAAAAAGAAGAAAATAAGATTTTACTCTTTCCATTAATGACTTTTAAAATCTTATTTAAAGAGGAAGTGCAATAAATATTCTTTTAAGACAATATCATGATTTAAAAAGGAAGCCAAATATATTTGAAGACCATTTTGCATCCTGTCTAGCTTTGTTATGAATAGCAAACCAATCTGTTATGCATCAAATTCAATTATCTCCTTCAATCATATTAAATAATATGATTTTAGTAGTTCTTTTGTTTGATCTTTTATTTTCACTAATAATTGTATTTGTGAATTCTCACTTTTTGTCGACTAATTGGTTTGGGGATATACATATAGGTGTTGGAAATATGCCCTAGGACAATCATAGTTTGTGATTTATCAATAAATATTTAATGCTCATTAATTAATAGTCACAAACTCATTTTATGTTAATTATTATTGTGAATTTTCTTTATTAATATTTAAGTCCATGAATATTCTGTTTAGTAGCTAATTAAGCATGTGACTTAATTGTGGAATGCTACACTTTAAAATAAACATAATATTCTAATTGTCCCTGGTCTAATATTATTAATTTGGGACATTAATAATTAATAGACCAGTATGTGAATTAACTGATGGCTATATTCCACTAGTCATGGGTATAGAGACATCAAGTTAATAACATAGATGTTTGTTAGGGAACAAGTTCATTGGATAGACCCAACTTGAGGACACTGCTAGATTATATGTCATCAGTGTTGTCCTCAATAATGATGAGGTGCTATATTCTTATACTTGCGATAATCATGGTTACTTGCATGAGAATTAATATGTATTAACACCATTAAATGTTATCTTTAAATGGGTAATTATAAAGGTGGTGATTGTACATATTATGAACCATGTAGTAGTATGTGAATTATCAAGCTAAGATAGTTTTTGTCACTCTTGTAAAGCGAGAGAAAGATATCTATTGGTCCCCTTGACAAGTAAGATTAATTAGCATGGCCATGCTCAAATGTAGTGTCATTTGATGAAGATTAATCTTACTTGGTAATCAAGAAATATTAATTGAGAATAACAAGGATGACACGACCTAACCTTGTCTCAATTAAGATATCGTTTGACAAAAGAGAACTATTAGCACAAATTAATCATTAAAAGGTTATGTCAGATTTAATTGACATTTATATATTTTGGATAGTCATAATGCCTTTCTAGAGGCCGCTTATGATTTGTGAGGCTCGAATTAATTTTCTAGCCCACTGCCAATAATATATAAACCTACAGGGTCACACACCTAAGTGATCTGGATCATTAATGTTTGTTAATAACATTAAAATAGCCTGATTAGCCCAATTCGAAATAGGGTTTCAAAGGGTATTGGGCTAGGGCCTCTTTAAGGATTTTATTAGCTATAAAACCCCTTCTTTCCTCCTCTTAGAAATAGGGCCATATAGACCCACGAATTTTAAGAGTTAAAATTCACTTCTTAAACCTAGAGTAGAGAGGAAGAAAGAAGAGAACGCTAGCACGTTCCCTGCGGCCGATCCAGTCACGTGCGTGTGGATACCGGTAGAGCTCGAGATCTTTTTCTCAGACTGTCTGACATCCTTAATTAAGATTGCTATGAAAGTACCTCTTAAATCTTGTAATTTCGTTTATAGTAAGAACCTCAGATCCGGTTGTTTACTTTTGGGTAGTAAGATTTTCGTTTCTTCCGCTGCGTTTTTTCTGCCTGAACCCAACAATAGGTTGATGAAATAATATTATATTGGGAAAAGTACGGAATAGATACATGTGCTTGTGGGCGTTTTCACTTGGGGGTCTGTGATGATCTTTGTAACAAACGCAGCCTCGTGTTTTGCTACCGTTACCACCCGCGGGGTCTCCGTCTTGACTCTGTTTAAATAATATAAAGTGGCACATTATTTGCCACAAGTGTGCTTATGTGGCTTGCAGTCCCAATCTTGAAGCACCATGTCATTATCCGTGTTATTAAGTAATGCCAATCCCAATCTGAAACCCTATAACAACAGTCCGAACACATCTCTTCCACATGCGCTTAGGGTGTGACGAAGAAGAAAGATGAGTTCTTCAAATTCAAGCTCATCTGTCATGGATGGAAGACAACAACTGAAGAGGTGCGATTGTGGAGTACAAGCACCGATTTGGACTGCGACAACAGCGAAGAATAGAGGGAAAAGGTTCCATGGTTGTGGGCGTTATTCGAGTGGGGGTGGTCAACAATGCAATTTTTTTGAGTGGGTTGAGGAGGACACATGTCATACTTGTCAGGAGAACTTAGATTTGGTTCTTCAGAAGGTTGGAAGACTTGAAGAACATGTCCGAATGAAAGAGATGGAGCTGGAGGGTGAAATGAAGAGCTGCGTTCGTGGAATTGGTGTTCTGAAGGTGCAGAACATGGAACTGCAATTGAAGATGGCTAAGAATGATAATCTGACTTTTAAGTGGAAGCTACTTTGTGTGTCCCTATTGTGTTTTATCTTCTTTTCAATTAGAAGGTGTTAGGTGTGACTTCTTGGCTAAGAATGTTTTATCTTCTTGTCAATGTCTTTCATGAAATGGCTGAATCAGATGTCATTGTTTTAACTTTCATTTGTAGTGTGTTTCCATTGTGTAATGTGTAATGAAATGTAACAATGTTTGATGCTTGATATATGAACTTTGTGTGAATTTCTTTAATGTATGAACTATGAAGTTTGTTATCCACATATACTGAAAAACAGAGCTTAATAAAACATCCCTAAAACATTTGGTTTCACAAGGATTCATTCACAAATACAGACCATTTGGTGTTACAAAAGAAACTTGTAAAACATAACACTTGGTTTGATAACATCCATTAAGAGCATATATATACCCAAATGATTGATAAAGGTTTGAACAATAACCTATACAAAACAACATTTGGTTTGACAGCATCCATTAAAAGCATATATATACCCAAAACTAGAACAATAGGTATCACACAATCCCTATGTATAAACCAAAACCAAAACCATAACAATTGGTTGCACCAATGCACCATATGTATACCCAAAAGATCCAAAAACCTGAAAATAAAATGGACAAACTGACCCAATCTGTTTACTTATCCAAAAGAGAGAGAAATGGACAAAATAAACATACATTTCACCCAACACAAATTGCATGGCAGTGCCATTTCAGAACTTCATAACATAATGCGAAGTTACTTCATAATATACCCAAAAGAACTTAGATGCCAATGTCATACAACAAGTTCATAACAAAACACATGGAAAAGGTGTTTCTTACATAAGTTTCATTACAAAACACATGCTCATAAAAGGCATGATTGACGAGTACATAAAAGTGAACTGAAAACATAGCATATCTTTTAAACTACCCAGCTTCATCTCCCTAGACTCCATTAAAACATAACACATGCTCAAAACCCGGCTTCATCTCCCTAGACTTCTTTCCCATCACTCCATCCTTAGTGCTCTGGATCCTGAAATAAGTAATAAGATCACAGCAAGTGTAAAGACAACACTCTAAAGATTAGGTTACAGTAAAAATGAAGAACAAAATACTACCATTGGAGGTTGTGAACTTGAGGACCTAGTCATTCTTCTGGCTACTGGGTGGGGTGGTTGTGAACTGCTTATTCTTCTTTTCTTCTTTGTTATTCCTTTACCCCTTTGGGAAAGTGGATCATGGGCAATGGGAGTTGACATATGAAGAGTTTCATTATTGCCAGTCTGCTCTGGGTCATGAGAGGTTGGGTCAGCTGTGTGATCATCACCACATAGGGTTGTTTGGGCAGATTTTTGCTTTCTGATGGTCCCGGATAGGGTAAAAGTCTAGAGGGGGGGGGGGGTGAATAGACTTTTAAATCTTTTTCAACTTTATGAAGTTTTCCCTCTAGATGAATTGCTCTATAATCGTTTGAGAGATTAACAGATGCACAGCGGAAGTCTTTACCCTTTATGTAATGAGTGTTTGACCACTTTCTAATTTTGGGAAGATTGGACTTAGATAGCTAGCAGTTGGCTTGACAGTTAGCTTAGCAGTTGACTAGGTAGCAGGAACCTGCTGAGGTAACTGCTAAAGAAATATTGACTTTATGATGAGAGTGATGATGAAACGTTGTTTAGAACGCAAGAAGGATGTCTGAAAAGGTACTTAAGTAAGGTTAAGATGAAGTTTAACTGGAGCAGTGGTCTCAGCAGTTGGGTGGTACTGAGGAGACTGCTGAGGCACCTGCTATACTTTGAAAGTGAATTTCCGAGAACTGATAGAACAACCTTTTTGGTAATGCTTTAGTAAGTGAACTGTATGGAGATAGCCTCAAAGAGAGTGAGTAATTAAGCAGAAGGATAAGCAGTTGGGTCAGTTAAGACAACTGCTTAAGATGCTGCTGGCAAACTACAATCTTTATACGAGAAGTGCTGGGTGTGTGTTTTGTTGAATGAAGTGAAATCAACACACGATGTATCCTGGTTCAGAGGTGGTGTAATCCTCCTACGTCCAGTCCCATTCTCTTTCAAATGGATTTCCACTAAAGTATTCAGCCCAATACACTTAGTGCCAATCTAGCCTTTACAACTCTTAGGCCTAGATTGAAGGTTTTTCACAATGAGTATAACACCACTCAAAGTTACTCAGTCCTTAGACTTTTCTCAATTGATCCAGTGGGGATCAAAAGGTACTCTATCTATCTAACTACACTTTAGGATCCGAACAACTGTTCTCCTAAGTGTTTACAACCACTTGTGAAATATTACAAGAAAGTTCTAACCTCCAACTATGAACTAAGCTCTAAAAATGTAAAAGTATTTATCTGATCTAAGAGCTTAGTGAAGCATGAGGCTAAGCAGAGAGTAAAGTTGAGTTTGCACTTTCTCTTTTGCTAGATATCTCGTATATGCTTTGATGAAAGGATTTCTCCACTTAGGATGCTCAAGCTTATTTTTGAATTCATGCTTCTACCTATATTTATAGGCCTTCATGGTTGATCAATCTCATCCGTTGGTTGAGATGGATTAATCTTGTGCGTTGAGAGTCTGGCAAGGACGAATTGTACATTTGTCTTCTTGTGCAGGAGCTTTTAATCTTTTTGTTTTCTGTCTTGAATGATTGGGCTGCGGTATGGGTGTGTCTTCAGCCGCTGCAGCTTCACTCCAAGAAGTCCTCCCATGCTGTAGGACCGTGTATTTAATTTTTGTCTTCCAATCAATATTCAATGTATTCGGGCATCTCAAATGTGACCTATATTTAATCTTTGAGTAAAATGATATATGCCGGTAGGATTTAAATATCCTATGAAGGTAAAAAGTTACCTTATTGCATTTTTATGTATCCGGTAATATATCATTAATCTTAAAGATTGTACATTTATTTTTGTCACTTATGATTTAAATTTAAATGTTACTTCTGAAAATAAGACTCAATGTACATTTGTTTAGTATAGTGGCATCATCAAAATCTATCAAAATTGGAGACTAACAGTTTCCCCCTTTTTGATGATGCCAAAACTATACAACACAAGAAACAACTGTTTTTATTGATTTGCATTGAGAATATTGTACATTGGTCTATAGTCTAAAGTACAATAGTTTTTAGTCACTTTCGGACTTTTCTTGAAGTCTGCTTTTGTTGATTTCTTCCAGCTTTTTCTTGGCTTCTTCTGCTTTCCTTTTTCTGATCTCTGCTTCTTCTTGGAGCAGCTTGTTCTTCCTTCTTGTTGCAGCTGCTTTTCTTGCTGCTGCTGATCTGGAGGAAGAGGGACCTGCTTGAGTTGTCCTTTCCCCCTTTTTGGCATCATCAGCAGGGGTCTCACTCTCTTTGAAGAGTGCTTCTATTTCTGGGTCAGAGTCAGGATCTTCAATTTGCCTCCTTGATGGATCCAGACCATATACTTCGATGGACAGGGCCTTGATATGATTATTGACGTCCAAAAGATCTGTTTTGACTTCATCTTTGACCTCATTCTCTAATCTTTGAAGCTTGTCCTGTGTAGCTACTAGGCTCTGACCTAGTTTCTGAAAGTCAGACCCTTGCTTCCAAAAGGTGTCCTGAGTAGCCTTTTGAAGAACTTGAAAGTTGTGAGCAACGTCTTTAGTGAGCTGTTCATAGGCTCTAGCATGAGCCTGCTGGTCCATAAGGAATTTCTGAGAGAGCTTGAACATGGCAGGGAACTCCTCATTCCTTAGTTTCAGGAGGTATTCTTCATGCTCCTTCACCATTTGGAAAGTCTGCTGAAGATGAGGAGGTAAGGTTGGGAGAGAAGGCAGCTGCTCAGAGGTACCTGCTGCAGTAGGCTGAGCTTGTTGCTGCTTTTGAAGTGCTAGCATTTGTCTTTCGAAGTCCTCATTCTTGGCTTTTAGTGCAGCAATCTCCTGCTTTATTTCATTGGTCAAAGCAGAGTGCTGAGAGTTTTTGGTTTGGAGTAGAGCTCTCTGCTCAGCATTGAACACTTGTTGGATCATTGAATCTCTTCTGATGTGGCTGTGGACTTCTCCAAATCTGATATCTAGCCTTTCTTCTAGTTGCTTCTTCATTTTGATGAGTCTCTTGTGTAGTCTGACCTCTGCGCGGCTGATGAACTGTGTGGTAGCCCTTCTTTCTTTGATGAAGACATCTGCCAGGGTAGCAGTGTCCTCTTTATCATCTTCAGAGTTGAGAATGAATGTGTGAGAGTGCTGCTCTAAGTTCTGAGTAGAATCTGGAGAGGGGGCACCGGATTGTTGGTCTTCGTTTGCAGAGGTGTGAGAGGTAGGCTTCTGGAGTGAAATATCTGCAGGCTGCTGCTCAGGGGACTGTTGAGCTACGTCCTCCATAGCTTTGGAGGTTTCTCCACCTCCTTTAGTTTCAAACCTGGATTTCTGTAGAACCATTTGAAGTTCTTTGTCACTAGAGGAGGAAGAGGAGATGAGTAGTTTACCTTTATTTGCTGAGGGGGCATTTAGATCAGTATGGTTGTCATCATCATCAAGATCATCATCGTTATCATCAGCATCATCTTTGGGGTGCACCTCCTCTGGCTTGTCAGTCAGTTGCTTTTTCTTTGAGAGATAGATCAGATGCATTTGGTGAAGATTAGTTGCCTTTGCTATATCTTCATTGCCAAGCCAGGTGAGAGCAAAGTACTCTTCACTGATGAACTTTGTTAGGGTCCTGGCTTGGTGAAGAATTTTGGAGAGTTTCCATTCCCTCCAAGCCTTGACTCTTGCCCATTCAGCCTCTAATTGTTGCAGAGGAGTAGGAGAGTGATCTGTTGGTGAAGTTGGAGTTGTTTGCTTGTGGAGCTGATTTGGCTGGTCTATCTTTGGAGAAGTCACCTGCTCTTCCTGTTGAGTCCTCTGCTCTTCTATCTGAGCAGGTTGGTCTTCTTGCTGTTGTATTGTTGGATGAAGAATGGAGAGCGGAATGGCAGAGCTGTTGCTAGCATTGGACGAGTTGGAAGAGGACTCTGCATCCTCTTGAATTATGGTGAGAGGAGAGCCTTCTGCTGCATGCATAGATGATGCTGCTTCTTCCATTTCTCTGTGTAGATTCCTGGTTGCTGTCCTTGGCCTTTTTGACTGTGGTTCTTGACACCCAGATCGTAGTCTTTTGGCGGTCTTGGTATCAACTTTGAAGGATACCAAGAGGAGGTCGTTGGAGAGGAAGGAATCATCATTCTTTGGAATTTCTGGAGCCCCTACCTTGGAAGTTTGGAATAGGAATTTCCTCCAAGTAGTTGCCTCTTTTCTTGTGCCCAGTATACCCTTCTTTTTGAGTAGTTCTCCGATGAGGAATCCGTAGCCCAGTAATGGTAGAGATCCATCCTCCTTTCTTCCTGCGTGTGATTTGGTCACATAGCGTTTGAGTTCATGAGAGACATATTTGGTCCAGTTGTATGGAGTTCCTGAGATGATGGCGGCTAATGGCTTTGCCCTTTGTGCATTGATCTCATCAAGTGCTGTGGTCCTTGAGTCAATACATTTGTAGAGGATGTCTAGGAGAATATCATATTCTTGGACCATTAGCTTCTTCTTTATCTTGAGAGTACTGAGATTTTGAGCTTTTGGTAGGAAGACAGTTTCTTTGAATGCTGTTTCGTCCAAGAGGAGGTTCTCTACTTCTGGGGCTTCGTCACCAGGAAGAGAGAGCAACTCCTTAATATCTTCTTCTTGTATTTCTACCTCAACTCCCATAACTACTGATTTCAAGGTTTCTGGGGTTGAGTTGATGTAGAACTCTGCCACCACTTCGGGATAGTAGTGGGAGTATGTGTAGGTTGCCATTTTCATGAGCCCAGTTGTGTCAAGTTTTCTTAGGAGTTCCCTCATGAGAGCACTGTTGTTTGCTCTTTCGAGTGCTTTGGAAGTGTTTAGAATGGAGCCAGTGAAAATTGACTTGGAGACTTTGGTGAGAGAGGCCATTTGTGGGTTGATGAGATGTTTGATTTTTAGAAGTGGTGAGATTGTGTGTAAGAGAGCTTTTGAGAATGCTTAGAGAGAATTTGAGAGCTTAGAAACAGGTAGAAAGAGATTGCAAAGTGAAAGGTGTGAAGTGGAATGTACGGAAGAAGTATTTATAGGCTATCGGGAACTAGCCGTTGAGATATAGCCGTTGAAGAAGACGGCTGGTTTCGTCTAGTATTGATTGTGTTCACACTGGTAGCAGAGGGCTCGGTAGTATTGATGGTCTTCCGAAAGAATGACTTACTTCTTTTAGAATCCTTGATACAAGGAGATCAAGATGGTATTCTTCATGAGTTGAGATTCCAAGTATCTTTGTCAATAATTAAGCCAACTGCTGACCTGAGGCAGTAATCTGCTTAGCAGGGAGACATCTGCTGGTAGGTACCTGCCTGAATTTTTGAGCTAGTGTCTTCATCTCCATGTTTCCTTCCTTATTCCATGCTTATTTGTCGTGTTATACACATCTTCTCTTTACACATGTAGCAGTAGGCTGGTACCCAGTTGCCTGCTGACCCTACTGCTGTCTTGAGTAGTCACCCGCTGAGCCTACTTCTTGAATTTTGATTCCCTCTTTCTTTTGAAAGTCTGAGATAGACCTTCTTGGACCTTGATGCTTCATTCCTTTTTGGATTGTGAGTAGCCTGAGATGGCTACCCCTGTTGGTTCCCCCTCAGCAGATGGCTAGGAATTCCCCCTGAATAGATGCAGGGTTATTCCCTTACTTGATCTAGATCATCTAACATACCAAGCTCTTGGGGCTTGTTTGAGTCCATAAAGAGCTTTATGCAGTTTGTAGACTAGATCCTTCTCTCTATTGATTTCAAAACCAGGAGGTTGCTCCACATAGACCTCTTCTTCTAGTAGACCGTTTAGGAAGGCACTTTTCACATCCATTTGATAGACTGTGAATTGCTTGTGAGCAGCATAAGCCAAGAATATTCTTATTGCTTCTAATCTAGCAACAGGAGCAAAGGTTTCATCAAAATCTATACCTTCTTCCTGGCAGTAGCCTTTGGCTACCAGTCTTGCCTTGTTCTTGACAATGGTGCCTTCCTCATCCATTTTGTTTCTGAACACCCATTTAGTTCCTATCACATGTTGATGATAGGGTCTGGATACAAGCTCCCATACATTATTTCTTTCAAACTGGTTGAGTTCTTCTTGCATGGCTTGTATCCAGTCAGAGTCAAGTAGGGCTTCTTGTAACACCCCCATTTTCCCTCCCAAAATAATACTTGAAATAATAGATTTATTGACAGTAAACTTGATTTATTCTTTCAAAACAGATAAAAAGTTTTGCAGCGGAAATAATACTAATTGGGAAATGGGTATTACCGCCACATCCGGTCATCTCTTAACCGAATGCACAGGCAATCACAAAATAAAACAATAAGAACTAATGTACTTGTAAATAAATGTTTATTCTTGACTAGGTTTGACTAAGGCATCTCTAAACCGCTCTCGGGAATCAAGCAATCATCAGTCAACATAAGCATCATCACCTGCACAAATAAAGTGCAGAAAACAAAACAGGGAAAAGGAAACAAAAATTAGCTTTAGAGCTAAGTAAGTACTACCCAACCCCGTAAAATAATCAGGTTTGGCGAAAAATAGTTTTTCATATAATACTATATAAAAATGACACACTCCACCAAAATTCTTTTCTCTTTGATATTTCTCAAAATCACTTCTTTAATAAAGTCCTCAACTTTTCTTTGAAAATACCATAGTAACTCTTCTCTTAGAATTTCTCAAAGTTCACTTCTTCTCTATCTTCCTAGTAATTTAGAAGGGCGGTACTCAACACTGGTTGAGCCCGGTGGTTACGTTGTTATGTACGGCCAGCCCGGGACTTTTGCCGGTACCACAACTGCTAATGGAAACGAAACGACTACCTTAAGTGTGCACACCCCCTAAAAGGGATTCCAAGCCCTCCGAGTAGTAAGTCGTCACGAGTAATCGGGACTCAGTCTACCAACTACCCCACCTTTAAAATTCTTGAATGATTAGGGACTACTACTACTATAACTTCTTAAATGGGATCATAGATCCAAACGTCACTTCAAACTCAAACTGTACTTCTTAGTAGTAGCAGCCTTAATCACCCTCCACATTTATCCGGATGTGGAAAACCGACACCACGGATTTCTCCCGGGTGCTCACTTCTTATGAAAACGTAAATTTTATCTTGACTTTAGATATACTTCCAAAAAATATTTCTCAATCTCTCTAAATAGTCTCAAAGGTATTTAAAAATATTTAATACCCAAAAGTACTTCGTTTGCACTTCAAAAATACCATAGATCTAATATCTCCTCAAAATCACATACACATAATTCAAAATTCACACTTAATCACAAAATGCATAATAAGCATATAATACGAGGAAACAATTTTGGATCGGCAGAGAAACTTACCTTAACTCAGAAGCCCCTAGTTCTCGTCCTCTACTTCAGTCTCTAAATAGTCACCTTTTTTAATTAAAGAGGATACGATTAGTCCTTTATTCTATAATTATCCCATCCCCCTTCTACATTATTTTATTCCTTCTATTAATTACTTAATTGTGATTTATATATTTTAATCACTTTTTCTCTATTTATTAATTTAATGTAACTTGTGTAATTAGCGATTAATAAACCCCGTCAATACCTATTTACTTGAGTTTAGGTCATTATTACTAGTTACGTTACAAATCTTACTAGTACATTATTTACCGTAGCCGATTCACAAAGAACTAAAATCATAGCACAAACCCTAATTAATACATAGTAGGAGCAAAATAGTAGTTTTGATTGCAATAGTCCTTACCTCGATTTGCGATAAATTCTAACTGAAGCTTCTACCTTGATCTTCTCAGAGTACACCTTCTAGGATATTAAAATGCTAGAATTCATAACTGACTTATCAATTGAGATTAATTAGCCCACCTCCGTTTTAACTTATTTAGTTACCCGATTAATAATCTGTTTCTCAAATCCATAAATTTTATTAGCTTACTTTAACTGGCCTAATTATTTAAAATTATCCATTCCATTCATTTACTGAAGTCTGAAGTCTAGTATTCAGAACAAAAGAAAGGTGAGTACTATACGTACTCTTCCTCCTCCTTCGGACGGTGCTATGTACACGGTAAGCCAGTTAGTGCAGCGGCTCACACCTGCATCCTCTTTCGTGTCCCAATAGTCTGGTGGTAGCGCAGCTACCTGGATTCACGTACCCACGCGCAGTCTTCTTCTTCTTCTTCTCCACCGCCTACACCCAGTGGCCCGGCGAGTTCACCGGCCGCCATTCTGCTCCTCTCCCTAGCGATGACGCCACGAAGAAGCACCTCTCCGGCCGCTGCACAGTGTTGAACGGCGGCTGCAGATCCTCCCCTTCCCTTATCCCCTCTCTCTCGATTCTACTTTCTTTTCTCTCGCAGTAGTTTGTGTGTGTTACACAGGTTATGGATTGATCGCTGGTATATAAGTGTATATATATGCGCAGTAAGGGTCCAGCCGTCCAGGCCAGGCATCGAAATTCTTTCTCATGCATTAGGGTTTAGGTATTTGAGTGTAGGCATAATAAGTTTCTATAGATGTGAACATATACGAAGTATTTGTGCGTACGAGTCCTTAGTAGTATTATTACTTTGAAAAGTTAACATTATTATTTGTTTGTGTGTGCTATTTACTCTATAAAATTTCACATATTATTAACTAATATTTTGAAGTAATCTTTTAGAATGCAACTTTTATTTAAGTCCAAATATTATCTTGGTAACATACTAATCATAAAGAAAAATTGTAACCTCTGTAATATGTTAAATTTTAAGTTGTATCTGATCACTCAATAATTATTTTTAAACGAAAATTTCACTTAAAATTTTCGGGGTATTACATTCTACCTCCCTTAAAAGAATGCTTCGTCCCCGAAGCATAACTCTAAAATATTCCGAGGCATATCCCTATTCCATTTCCTACAATGAAACACATAGGAGAAAATATGCACATAGGCCCTAAAGTTTCTTTCAATACTGCTAGGGAAATATGACACCATATGCATGTTCCAATCAATCATCCAAGTTCACATATTTCCACAAAATTCTCACATCATCAAAATTAATCCCACATATAACATAACAATCAAGTATCCCACAATCTTACCACGATCCTAGACTTAAATTAAATTCCAAATCAGATTCTTTAGTCCTAATTATTAGAAAGATTAAATCAATCGAAAAGTTTTCGAAAACCTTTAAAAGATTTTGAAAAACAAAGTCTCTGATACCAATTTGTAACACCCCCATTTTCCCTCCCAAAATAATACTTGAAATAATAGATTTATTGACAGTAAACTTGATTTATTCTTTCAAAACAGATAAAAAGTTTTGCAGCGGAAATAATACTAATTGGGAAATGGGTATTACCGCCACATCCGGTCATCTCTTAACCGAATGCACAGGCAATCACAAAATAAAACAATAAGAACTAATGTACTTGTAAATAAATGTTTATTCTTGACTAGGTTTGACTAAGGCATCTCTAAACCGCTCTCGGGAATCAAGCAATCATCAGTCAACATAAGCATCATCACCTGCACAAATAAAGTGCAGAAAACAAAACAGGGAAAAGGAAACAAAAATTAGCTTTAGAGCTAAGTAAGTACTACCCAACCCCGTAAAATAATCAGGTTTGGCGAAAAATAGTTTTTCATATAATACTATATAAAAATGACACACTCCACCAAAATTCTTTTCTCTTTGATATTTCTCAAAATCACTTCTTTAATAAAGTCCTCAACTTTTCTTTGAAAATACCATAGTAACTCTTCTCTTAGAATTTCTCAAAGTTCACTTCTTCTCTATCTTCCTAGTAATTTAGAAGGGCGGTACTCAACACTGGTTGAGCCCGGTGGTTACGTTGTTATGTACGGCCAGCCCGGGACTTTTGCCGGTACCACAACTGCTAATGGAAACGAAACGACTACCTTAAGTGTGCACACCCCCTAAAAGGGATTCCAAGCCCTCCGAGTAGTAAGTCGTCACGAGTAATCGGGACTCAGTCTACCAACTACCCCACCTTTAAAATTCTTGAATGATTAGGGACTACTACTACTATAACTTCTTAAATGGGATCATAGATCCAAACGTCACTTCAAACTCAAACTGTACTTCTTAGTAGTAGCAGCCTTAATCACCCTCCACATTTATCCGGATGTGGAAAACCGACACCACGGATTTCTCCCGGGTGCTCACTTCTTATGAAAACGTAAATTTTATCTTGACTTTAGATATACTTCCAAAAAATATTTCTCAATCTCTCTAAATAGTCTCAAAGGTATTTAAAAATATTTAATACCCAAAAGTACTTCGTTTGCACTTCAAAAATACCATAGATCTAATATCTCCTCAAAATCACATACACATAATTCAAAATTCACACTTAATCACAAAATGCATAATAAGCATATAATACGAGGAAACAATTTTGGATCGGCAGAGAAACTTACCTTAACTCAGAAGCCCCTAGTTCTCGTCCTCTACTTCAGTCTCTAAATAGTCACCTTTTTTAATTAAAGAGGATACGATTAGTCCTTTATTCTATAATTATCCCATCCCCCTTCTACATTATTTTATTCCTTCTATTAATTACTTAATTGTGATTTATATATTTTAATCACTTTTTCTCTATTTATTAATTTAATGTAACTTGTGTAATTAGCGATTAATAAACCCCGTCAATACCTATTTACTTGAGTTTAGGTCATTATTACTAGTTACGTTACAAATCTTACTAGTACATTATTTACCGTAGCCGATTCACAAAGAACTAAAATCATAGCACAAACCCTAATTAATACATAGTAGGAGCAAAATAGTAGTTTTGATTGCAATAGTCCTTACCTCGATTTGCGATAAATTCTAACTGAAGCTTCTACCTTGATCTTCTCAGAGTACACCTTCTAGGATATTAAAATGCTAGAATTCATAACTGACTTATCAATTGAGATTAATTAGCCCACCTCCGTTTTAACTTATTTAGTTACCCGATTAATAATCTGTTTCTCAAATCCATAAATTTTATTAGCTTACTTTAACTGGCCTAATTATTTAAAATTATCCATTCCATTCATTTACTGAAGTCTGAAGTCTAGTATTCAGAACAAAAGAAAGGTGAGTACTATACGTACTCTTCCTCCTCCTTCGGACGGTGCTATGTACACGGTAAGCCAGTTAGTGCAGCGGCTCACACCTGCATCCTCTTTCGTGTCCCAATAGTCTGGTGGTAGCGCAGCTACCTGGATTCACGTACCCACGCGCAGTCTTCTTCTTCTTCTTCTCCACCGCCTACACCCAGTGGCCCGGCGAGTTCACCGGCCGCCATTCTGCTCCTCTCCCTAGCGATGACGCCACGAAGAAGCACCTCTCCGGCCGCTGCACAGTGTTGAACGGCGGCTGCAGATCCTCCCCTTCCCTTATCCCCTCTCTCTCGATTCTACTTTCTTTTCTCTCGCAGTAGTTTGTGTGTGTTACACAGGTTATGGATTGATCGCTGGTATATAAGTGTATATATATGCGCAGTAAGGGTCCAGCCGTCCAGGCCAGGCATCGAAATTCTTTCTCATGCATTAGGGTTTAGGTATTTGAGTGTAGGCATAATAAGTTTCTATAGATGTGAACATATACGAAGTATTTGTGCGTACGAGTCCTTAGTAGTATTATTACTTTGAAAAGTTAACATTATTATTTGTTTGTGTGTGCTATTTACTCTATAAAATTTCACATATTATTAACTAATATTTTGAAGTAATCTTTTAGAATGCAACTTTTATTTAAGTCCAAATATTATCTTGGTAACATACTAATCATAAAGAAAAATTGTAACCTCTGTAATATGTTAAATTTTAAGTTGTATCTGATCACTCAATAATTATTTTTAAACGAAAATTTCACTTAAAATTTTCGGGGTATTACACTTCTTCAATTTTCTTGGGTTCAATTTGTGAGATGAAGCTTGAGAATAGTGCCTCTTTTTGAATTGCTGATCTAGTACGAACCCCTTCATGGATGTTTCCAATAATCTGTTGTGGTGGATGTTGATTCAACCATCTAATGTCAGATGTCTGATTGATGTTGGTTTGGATTTGTTGGTCATCCTCTTCTTCTTCTTCGTCACTATCTTCTGGTAGAGTAGGGTGATTAGGAATTTTATGAAGGTCTGTAGGGATGTTTGTGGGTGAGTCACCTGCTGGCAGTGAGCTGACATTAGATTCAGCTATTTTTTCTTTATCATTTTCTGGAAGGCAGCTTGGAGCCTTTCCAGTGTCCCTTTTTGAGTTAGATGACTCACCTTCTTCTTTTGATTGAGCAGTGGGGTGCTTTTCAAAAACCACATGGATTGATTCATCTACCACAAGAGTTCTTTTGTTGAGGATCCGGAATGCCTTGCTTGTTGCTGAGTAGCCCAGGAAGATCCCTTCATCAGATTTGGGATCAAATGGCTTGAGATAGTCTTTTCCATTGTTTAGAATGAAGCATTTGGATCCAAACACATGGAAATGACTAACATTAGGCTTTCTTTCTTTCCATAGTTCATATGGAGTCTTTTTGTAAGTCTTATGAATGAGACTTCTATTCTGGGTGTAGCACGCAGTGTTGATGGCTTCTGCCCAAAATCTTTTGGGTAAACCAGCTGCTTCTAAGATTGTCCTTCCGGCTTCTTTGAGAGTTCTATTCCTTCTTTCAGCAACACCATTTTGTTGAGGTGTTCTTGCTGCTGAGGTTTGGTGATGAATTCCATTTTCCTCACAGTACTGAATTATTATAGAATTAATAAATTCAGTACCTCTATCTGACCGGGTCTTTTGAATTGAGAGGCTTTTCTCATTTTGAATTAGTCTCATCAATTCAGGGAGCTTCTTTTCTGTCTCATTCTTCTTCTTTAGGAATATGGTCCAGGTGTATCTTGAGTAATCATCAACCACAACTAGAGTGTACCTTCTACCACTTAAGCTCGTTGGTTCTACTGGTCCAAACAAGTCAAGGTGTAGTAGGCTTAAGGGCCTGGTTGATGATTCCACTTCCTTTGATTTGAATGATACCTTGGTTTGTTTTCCTTTTTGACAAGCATCACAGAGGTGGTCCTTTTTGAAGCTGATTTCAGGAAGTCCTTTCACCAATCCTTTTCTGGACAATTTGTTGATTGTTTTGAAGTTGAGATGGCTTAATTTGTTGTGCCATTCCCAACTCAAATTTGAATCTGCCTTTGTTACCAAGCAGATCCCTTCCTTAGCTGAGCTCCAATCAACAATGTACATGTCCTTCTTCCTTCTACCAGTGAGCACAGTTTTGTCATTTTTGACATCTCTAATCAAGCAGATGTCTTTGGAGAATGTAACATTATAGCCATTGTCACAGAGCTGGCTTGTGCTTATGAGATTGAACTTTAATCCTTTAACATAAGATATGTTTTGGATTGTAAGTCCATTGATGGATAGGTCTCCAACTCCTTTGGTTTCTCCTTGTTTTTCCACATTCCCAAAAGTAACTTTGGGTCCTTCGCTTGCCATATAGTTTGACAGGAGCCGCCTGCTGCCTGTCATGTGCCTGGAGCAGCCTGAATCTATGTACCATGTTTGTGAGTCAACTGCTCCAGCACCTTCCTGTATTCATCATTGTTGAGCAGTAGCCCACAAGTTAGTGGGCAACTTCCTTTGTACAAGTTTGGGCATCCATGCCCATCTAGAACCATTTAGTTCTAAGCAGATTGGTCTATAGCCATTTGAAGTATTATAATCATGGGGGATGGCTATGTAATTGTTAATCCTTTTTCTTCTTGAAGTGGAAAATGGATTATTGACTTTTGGAGGAGACTGCTTAGTGTTTTGACTGTGGTTGGTCTTATTGGTTGATTGCCAACGGGTTCTTGGGTTTTGATGGTTGGGAAGTTTTTGTCTATACAGGAGATTGGATTTTGATTTGGGAGCTGGCAGGTTCCTTCTTATGGGAACATTTTGAGAATGGGATTTTTGGTAGATTAGCTTACTTGTATTTTGTTGGTGGCTTGTGGAGGGTGAGTTTTGAGTGAGTCTGGTGGGGGATACATATCCAAGGCCTCTTCTCTTCTTATTTAAAACAACTTCAGCAGTAGAGTCACTGGTTTTACTATCCATGCTAAAGTTATTCATTTTGTCTTTCAGCTCTTTGTTCTCTTCTTCTAAGACATTATTTTTGGTTAAGGCATCTAGCAATCTTGTGTGAACAGCCTTAATGTCTTGTTTTAATCTATCATTTTCTGATCTTAAGAGAACATGGTGATTTTGGACTTTTTGGAAATCTTGTAATAAAGATTCCAGAGAAATATTGGTTGGTCCAGAATCACTAGAGCTATAGGAAGAACAGGATGTTACCTCAACATCATTGTAGTGGTCCTTGGCCATTAGGCATTTAGGGGAGCTGCATTCATCATCTTTACTGGACCATCTGCTGCTTTCTCCAGTGAGCCAGCTGCCGCCTTTTTCAGCCATCTGCCAGGATCCCAGGCATAGAAGTGCTTCCTCTGAGCTTTCAGATGAAGAGCTTTCATTGCTTGAGCTGCTTTCATCTTCAGATTGGGGTTCCTCCTTTTTCTTTTCACTTACAAAAGCTTGTCTTTTGCTTTTGAAGTCCCTCTTGTAACTAGCTTTGGGACCAGTCCCCTGCTGCCCTTGATACTTCTGGGCTAAGGGCAGAGGGCATTCACTTTTGTAATGTCCTGGCTGTCTACAGTTGTAGCACAGAACAGTTTCCTCACTGGATTGAGGTCTCCCTTGTCTTCTTGGTGGCAGGTTGTATGTTTTCTTTAGAGCAGTTCCCTCCTTCTTCATGAATCTTTTAAATTTCCTTACAAACATAGCAAACTGCTCGTCAGTGAGGAGATTATTGAGGGATTTTTCAGCAGATTTTGAAGTGCTTGGCTCAGATACTAGAGCTAGTGTCTTGTATTCATCTTCCTTCTCTTCTTTGATCTCCTTCATTTCAAATTCATAGGCCTTGAGATCACTAAAGAGTTTGTCGGTTGACAGAGTTCTGAGATCTCTGCTATCTCTCATAGCAGTTACCTTCATGTCCCATTTTGATGGCAGGCCTCTCAAGACTTTGAGGGAAATCTCCTTTTGAGATAGTTCTTTCCCAAGGTCAGAGACCTCTGCCACAATCTTCAGGAATCTGGATTCCATCTCATGGATAGATTCAGTTGACAACATTTTGAAATCCTCAAATTTCTTGAGGGCTATGGTCAGTTTATTGTCCTTCTCCTGTTCATCCCCTGCTCCAATCTTTGTGAGCTCATCCCAGACATCTTTGGCAGTTTCGCATTTCCTGATTCTGGGAAATATAGATTCATCAACAGATTTGAAGAGAATGTCCTTGACAATGTTGTCAAGATTGTTTCTCTTCCTGTCCTCAGTTGTCCATTCCATTTGGGTTTTGGAATGTATACATCATCTGTCCCTTCTGTGGTTCTGGATGTGATGACCTTCATTATTTTGATAGGTCCATCAGTAATTACTTCAAGCATCTCATCATGTAAAGCACTGAGATGTGCTCTCATCCTTATTTTCCAGTCATCAAATTTGTTCAAATTGAACAGAAGGTTCTTGGCTAGCTGACTGTCCATTTTTGAAGTGTTTTGGGGGGTAGAGTGGTTTGGATCTTTAGTTCAAATTAGTCAGAAACTGACTCTAGGAACACACCGGCTCTGATACCACTTGATGGTCCCGGATAGGGTAAAAGTCTAGAGGGGGGGGGGGGTGAATAGACTTTTAAATCTTTTTCAACTTTATGAAGTTTTCCCTCTAGATGAATTGCTCTATAATCGTTTGAGAGATTAACAGATGCACAGCGGAAGTCTTTACCCTTTATGTAATGAGTGTTTGACCACTTTCTAATTTTGGGAAGATTGGACTTAGATAGCTAGCAGTTGGCTTGACAGTTAGCTTAGCAGTTGACTAGGTAGCAGGAACCTGCTGAGGTAACTGCTAAAGAAATATTGACTTTATGATGAGAGTGATGATGAAACGTTGTTTAGAACGCAAGAAGGATGTCTGAAAAGGTACTTAAGTAAGGTTAAGATGAAGTTTAACTGGAGCAGTGGTCTCAGCAGTTGGGTGGTACTGAGGAGACTGCTGAGGCACCTGCTATACTTTGAAAGTGAATTTCCGAGAACTGATAGAACAACCTTTTTGGTAATGCTTTAGTAAGTGAACTGTATGGAGATAGCCTCAAAGAGAGTGAGTAATTAAGCAGAAGGATAAGCAGTTGGGTCAGTTAAGACAACTGCTTAAGATGCTGCTGGCAAACTACAATCTTTATACGAGAAGTGCTGGGTGTGTGTTTTGTTGAATGAAGTGAAATCAACACACGATGTATCCTGGTTCAGAGGTGGTGTAATCCTCCTACGTCCAGTCCCATTCTCTTTCAAATGGATTTCCACTAAAGTATTCAGCCCAATACACTTAGTGCCAATCTAGCCTTTACAACTCTTAGGCCTAGATTGAAGGTTTTTCACAATGAGTATAACACCACTCAAAGTTACTCAGTCCTTAGACTTTTCTCAATTGATCCAGTGGGGATCAAAAGGTACTCTATCTATCTAACTACACTTTAGGATCCGAACAACTGTTCTCCTAAGTGTTTACAACCACTTGTGAAATATTACAAGAAAGTTCTAACCTCCAACTATGAACTAAGCTCTAAAAATGTAAAAGTATTTATCTGATCTAAGAGCTTAGTGAAGCATGAGGCTAAGCAGAGAGTAAAGTTGAGTTTGCACTTTCTCTTTTGCTAGATATCTCGTATATGCTTTGATGAAAGGATTTCTCCACTTAGGATGCTCAAGCTTATTTTTGAATTCATGCTTCTACCTATATTTATAGGCCTTCATGGTTGATCAATCTCATCCGTTGGTTGAGATGGATTAATCTTGTGCGTTGAGAGTCTGGCAAGGACGAATTGTACATTTGTCTTCTTGTGCAGGAGCTTTTAATCTTTTTGTTTTCTGTCTTGAATGATTGGGCTGCGGTATGGGTGTGTCTTCAGCCGCTGCAGCTTCACTCCAAGAAGTCCTCCCATGCTGTAGGACCGTGTATTTAATTTTTGTCTTCCAATCAATATTCAATGTATTCGGGCATCTCAAATGTGACCTATATTTAATCTTTGAGTAAAATGATATATGCCGGTAGGATTTAAATATCCTATGAAGGTAAAAAGTTACCTTATTGCATTTTTATGTATCCGGTAATATATCATTAATCTTAAAGATTGTACATTTATTTTTGTCACTTATGATTTAAATTTAAATGTTACTTCTGAAAATAAGACTCAATGTACATTTGTTTAGTATAGTGGCATCATCAAAATCTATCAAAATTGGAGACTAACACTTTCCTAACCTCTTTCTCCTTTGCCATGGTGTTTCTCCAGTTATGGATGTCTTACACCCTCTAACATTGTGGCCCACTTGTTTACAATTGCCACATATGACCTGCTTACCTGCCCTAGACACCTTACAGGGATTCTTAGTTTCATCTGGTTGTTTAATCCTTTTTTCTTGGGTCTTCCTGCAGGTTTTCTAGGAATTGGGGGCTCAATATATGGAGTATCTGTCCTCTCCCACTCATCTTTACTTGGTAGAGGATGGATTATGTGTTTATACACAGCCAAATAGGTGGATTTAGCATAAAAAGCACTCACATAGTCTTCAGGTTTCTCTCTATTGGCATATATAACTGACACTCCATGCTTACAAGGGATCCCATTCAAATCCCACCTTCGACATGTACAAGTCTTGTCTCTAAGATTAACCACATGACTAGTGTCATAGAAATCAATCTCAAACAGCTTGTCCCCAGCAGGAGTAGAAAAACAACTCCTACTTTCAAATTTGAATTTTTCTAGTAGATCTTGCTTATTAGGACAAATATCACCCTTATACTTAGTCATGGCAGTGTACTTAACATGAAATCTAGCCATCAACCTTCTTCTAATCCACTCAAACATGCTCAAAATAGGCATATCTCTAGCTCTAAGTATGTATGCATTGAATGACTCACAAATGTTATTCTGCAAAACATCAGACTGTGCTTGGGTTGAAAAATGAGATCTGCTCCAAGTACTTGGGTCATACTGCATAATCCAGTTGTAAGCACCCTCATCAAACTTCTTTATTCCTTCCATCTGCCTCTCCCATGACCTCAGACTTCCAGTGCTAGCTGCAAACCAGAGCTTCTTTTTGTACTCAGCCCCTCTAAAGATTTTCTTGTAGTTCTCATACATGTGTTTGACACAGTATCTGTGTTCATTTGCAAGTGACACGACCTTGAATGCCTCAACTAAACCCTGAAAGAAGCTAGCAATTAAACACAGTATACAGAAAGAAGTTATTCACATGTTTTACAGAAGAAATGAGTACTTTTTTATTACCTTTTGTTTGTCAGACATGAAAACCCATTTAGTTTCCTCTGGTCTGCCAAAGTCTTCAAACAATACTTGCAAGAACCAAGTCCGTGAAGCTTTATCTTCACTATCCACATATGCTATAGCCTAGGTAGTTTACTCACTACTCGGTAGTAACTCGGTCAAGGGCCGAGTAGTGAGTAGGACCGATTACTCGGGATTACTCGGTCGTGTATTAATTAAATTTGATAATATATTTGCTAGATATTTAGAAATATAATAGTCTTAAAATAGTCTTAAAATTGTTTTAAAAAGCATAGAAATGAATAAAAAGATACAAATCCTATTATCCTAATGATGGAGTAGCAAAAGTCATAAATATTCTATGTTTTCAAAATTTAAATTTTATAAGTGATCAAAATTTAATGTCTATTGTTGAAATTGAATTTATAGGGAGTACGAGGGCATTAGTCTAACATAAAGCAAGATGTCTACTAGACTACTTATATTATTCAGAAGTATTTATCACTGTAGTCCAAGAAGTCATCATTGAATACTATAAAGCAGGATGTCTACTAGACTACTATCCAAGAATGAAAGCTTACTGAATACAAGAACCAAAACTAACCAAGAAGGCAAGAACATAGACGACTAAGGGAGGGGGGAAGAAGAAGAACCCAGAGGTGAAGAGGTGAAGATACGAGAGAAACAAGAGTTACCAGCCGACGTCGCAGTCTCAACTTAAAGGGATAGCGGATGTCGCGCAACTCCAAGAGAGCCGATGTTGCTGTTAGAGACTTGGAACTCCGTTAAATTTAGGTTTTAATTTAGGATTTCTAACCGTGCTATCGAAGGTAGGGATAATCGTCCAGGTCTCAATGCGAAAGGATAACCGTGCCCTTACAGCATGCTGGCCGATTATAAGTCCATAGGCCTTCGTAGTCCCTTCATTGGAGTGAAGGCCGAGCATATAGGTCCTTAATAAATAAGTGTCTCCCCATCCTGACCCTTTTTTATGGGGCTTGCGGGCGGAAGTGTCCCTACTGTGAACTATATATATATCATATATATCCATCCGTGCCCCACTCCTGTATTTGAATGGTCTTGGTCTTGTCCTCCCTGGACTCCATGAATGTGCTACCTATTTGAATGTGCTTCAATTTAAAAAAAACGAGTAATGCCGAGTACTCGCCGATTTCCGATGTTGACCGAGTAGCAAAACTCGCCGAGTAACTCGGAAAATTAACTCGGACCGAGTTAAGTTGCTAATCGGCAAGGTAAGGACCCGAGTTGCGAGTCCTCACCGAGTACTCGCCGAGTACTCACCGAGTAGATAACCTAGGCTATAGCAAGAGGAAACATGTTTTCATTTCCATCCTTTGCTACAGCACATAGTAGTTGCCCTCCCATAGGTGTTTTCAAATGGCAGCCATCTAACCGAATTAAGGGTCTAAGACCTGCAAAATACCCCTGCTTCTGTGCACTAAATCTCATGTACATGTACTGAAGCATCAGAATTTCCTTGGGCATTCTTGGACCACCCTCTGCATTAGCACCTTCTACAATCTCATCCCTGGCTTCAGTTTTTATTTTGACTACACTCCCAGGATTGAATTTAACTACAGTCTCTGCATAATCTCTCAACCTCCTATATTGTTCTTTTATGACCCCTTGAATATTTGCTTTTACCTTTCTTCTAGCTCTATAACACTTTGCCTTACCTCAGCCCTTAATTGTCTTTGCACTGACTTTTGCATAGCACTGACATCCCATTCAGGATTTTCCCTCAATTCATCCATGTACTTTTTAGCTAAATATGTACCATTGACCAAGCTGTTTCTATTACTGAAAGGGCATTCATGTTTTGGCCTAAATGTCTTAATCTGAAAGGACCCACACTCAGGAAGTTTAGAAGCATGAACTCTGAAAGAACATATGTCCTTATTTTTGCATACCATAGTGATTTTAGATCTATTGTTCTTCACAAATTTAAATTCAAATCCACCCTTGACAGCCCAATCCTTAAGAGCATTTCTAAAGGAGGTATGTGTACTAAATTTCAAACCTTAGGACAATTATGAATGTGTAGCACCTGTTTCTTCATTGAACTCTTCATATTTGGCATCACCTTCATCAGATCCTACAATGTTGTGCAGGTCATCACTATAGCAGGGCCTCTCATTAAACTCCTCAAACTGCTTTTCATTCAGATCCTCAAGCCCAAAAGTGTTGGGTTGTGAAGGTGGTTCAGGATCTCCTTGTGGTTGTTGGTTTAATGTTGCACTTTCATGATTAAAGACATCATCTTCACTCCCTTCTAGTTCTTGTTGGGATATCCAGCTAGCTTCAATGAGATTGGAATTGGAATGCTCCCCTGAAGCACTTTCAAAACCACTTTGAATCACATAGTCCTCATCTTCCTCATCACTCTCTAATTCTGTTTCCACAAATGTAGTTGATACACCCACGAATTGATGTGCATCTAGAGGTTGTGATACTGCAGGTTGGTCTTTACTTGGTGTTGTAGTTGGGACAGAACTTTGGGCTTCCTGTGAAGATTGGGTTGTATCTTGTGGTAAAGTTTCCACCACCCGTTTCTTACTAGTGTTTGCAACAAAGTACAAGTCAACATGTGGGTCCATGATGTTACACACTAGCATGTCTTGGACATCTTTATCACATACCATCTCTTGCAAATTTACTGGCCCACACAACTCCCTTATTGAGAATCTTCTAAACCACATTTGGATCCCATTTGTATAACCCAAATCTTTTGCATACCCATCTAATTCAAACTTGCTCACATAGTCAATGTCAACTTTTTCTTTAAACAAAACCTGCCTCCCCACATACTTTTTCTTTTGTCTTGGACAGTCCCACTTTCCACCAGGGTGAATTTTCAAATTGATGTAATCACTCATTCCCAACCTGCAAATACATTGAATGCGGACAACCTAAACATCCCAAACCATAAAAACATGACAACTTAAAGTGCTACTCTGCAAAACTACCAACCGGGTTTCAAAACGAACCCATTTACACATTAATACACCAACCAACCAGGTTTCAAAACACCATTGACGGTTTAACCTAAAAATCTAAGCCAAACTTCAAAATAAAGAATAGTTGGAGTACTTACTTTGACCTCAGGACGTTAACACGAAAGTAACTAAACTTCCATACCCCAGTCCGTGCGTTCTTGTCCTTTGTCTGCTACGACCCACATTTATTCTTCTTTCCAAACGCAGGTGAAGAACCGATGTCAAGAAGAACTTCCTATCGCGCCTAAATCGTATTTTGTTAAGCCCTAATTTGACTTAAGCTTTTGGTTTTTTAATAATTCAAATATTTGCTCTCCATTGGCCACGCTGGAGCCTATTTGGAAAAAATATATGCCATGTCGCACTTTACTAACGGCCAGTTCCAATAGACCCCGCGGGTGGTAATGGTAGCAAAACACGAGGCTGCGTTTGTTACAAAGATCATCACAGACCCCTAAGTGAAAACGCACACAAGCACAAGTATTTAATCCGTACTTTTCCCTATTATATTAGAGTTATGTTGTACTCCCCCTGTTATCTAATAGATGAGAGTATAGCCTTTGGCACAAGATTTAAGAAGAAATTAATAGGGATAAGATAAAAGGTGTAGTGAGTTGTATGTAAAGGAAAAAATAGGAAAGAGAGTGAAAAAGTAGGAAAGAAAATGAGCTTATATAGGTATATTTATTGAAAAAACTTTCTAAAAATGGAAAGAAAGACATGTATTAGAGAACATCCCAAAATGAAAAGAAAGACATGTATTAGAGAACAGAGGGAGTATAAGTTTGGTGCTTACTTTTTACATTTAAACTAGTACAGTACCCGTGCATACGCACGGGAAATAATCGATGAATATATTTGCAATCATGATCTAATCAATTAGAAAAGAAAATAATTTGAAAAAATTGCATTTCTTCTTAAAAGTAAGTACAACATCTCAATATCATAAAGTGTAAGTTAATAAAATAATTAGTAAATAAAATATTAAACATACGTGTTAGAGATTTTGGAAAACCTCTTTGAATACAACATTCGTAGTAGTGTCTAATGATTTACCATCCTTATCATGTATTAAAATCTTCAATCCATGTTTGCTCTGAACTCTTGACAATGCCACATACAATTGTCCATGACTAAAAACAGGTCTAGGCAAGTATAATCCAACTCTTTCCAGTGACTGTCCTTGAGATTTATTGATTGTCATCGCATATGAGACCATTATAGGAAATTGTCTTCTGATAAGTTTAAAAGGCCATGGTGATTGAGAAGGAGACATACACATTCGAAGTATGTAAATCTCATCTCCACCATTGCCTTCAGACATGATTCTTGCTCCAATGACATGATTACCCAGTCTTGTGACAATCAATCTAGTTCCATTGCATAGTCCTTCTGATTGGTCTATATTTCTTAGCAACATTACTGGAGTCCCAACCTTAAGTCGTATGTTGTAATTTGGGAGACCTGATGTTCTCAAGGAATTGAGAAACTCTGGTGTCAACGCTTCAAATGCTTCTGCTTCAACTACATCCGACTTGTCTACAGAATCGCAACTTAAATATTCTCTTTCTTCACCTGTAGTTGTAAAAGTCTATAGTCTTAATTTAATTATTAATTTTTTTAAGAATTTATTTTGTAAGTAAATAAGGAAAGTAGCTTTTTTATAATATTACCTGGGAGCGTTGAAAGAACATAGTCGTTAATTTTATCGACAATTTCAATAGTTGATGCCAAGACAGCTCTAGACTTGAGAAATTCCTCATTTTTGTATTGCTCCAGCAAGTTCGGATACGTGCTACGGACTATTGCATCTATTGGATCATCAAATTCTTTAATCAAAAACTCATCTGGAATCTTTATTTCTGCATAACCATCATTTGGCTCTGATATTTTTCCATCTCCCACATCCAATATCCATTTTGAAAATTCTTTGAGCTCAGTAACACTTGTCATATCCAAATTATTTTGGAGTCGCATATTTTTAGTAAGAGACAATACCTAGCAATAAAAAAAATACTTATATTTGAGTATAACTTATAAAGTAATTACTAAAAAAACTTACAAACTGATTATTTGAAATAGTTAAACAATTAATATAATTACTTGTACTTTATTTAAAGTAAAAGTGAACGAATGAACAATTTTTTTAAAGTTTTTTAGGTTAGTTATTTTGGTATATTGTGGTAAAATGAATTTGTAAATTATAGTAACAGTAAACATATTGGTTGTGGTACTAAAATGGAGTTATTACCTGACAGTCATCCCATAGATATGAAGAATTGATTGTAGCATTAACAATGTCTGAACGGCTTCCTCCAGGAATAACTGGTAAAGTTTGTCTGAAGTCTCCTCCAAAGACAACCACTCTTCCTCCGAATGGTGAAATAGAATCATCATCATTGTTGATGATGTCATTTAGGCTTCTGTCTAGTGCTTCAAAACAAAATCTATTAGCCATTGTTGCTTCATCCCAAATTATCAACTTAGTCTGTTTTAAAAGCTCTGCAAGTTCACTCCCTTGATGTATATTGCATGTAGAGTTCTCTAGAGTAGGAACTGGGATTGAAAATTTAGAGTGTGCAGTTCTACCGCCAGGTAAGAGTAGAGAAGCAATACCACTGGATGCGACAATTAAAACAATATGACGCTGAGAACATCCCAAAATGAAAAGAAAGACATGTATTAGAGAACAGATGGAGTATAAGTTTGGTGCTTACTTTTTACATTTAAAAGCTTACCCTTTTTACATTTCTTTTCATTTTGAAAAGAAAATGATAATGCTCTTAACTGAGAAATATCGGTAATGTGTCCGTCCTATCTCATGAAGTTTTGAAGGGCTCAATTTCGACACAAACGGTGGGTGAAGCAGCTTTCAATTCAATTATTTACAACCTCTTTGCTCTTCTCACCGGTCATTAATGGCCGATGGGCGTCACTGTGATATTTCGGACACAAACACCACCCTCTTCTCGTATCTTTCTCCATTCCGACCCCTCTTCTTCTTCTTCTTCTTCATCATCCTCACTTTCGTGTTTCCTGGACTTTCTTATTCCCACTCTAAACCTCAGCTGCCATGCCGCCCGCCGCTCCACGATTTCTGCAACACTTCGCTCCCCGTTGCCACCAGAGTCCATTCCCTCGTCTCACTCCTCACCCTAGATGAGAAAATCCAGCGCCTCTCCAACAACAACTCCGCCATCCCCCGCCTCGGGATCCCCGCCTACGAGTGGTGGTCCGAGTCCCTCCACGGCCTCGCCACCAATGGCCCCGGGGTAACCTTCCAAGGCCCCGTCAAATCTGCTACCGTGTTCCCACAGGTCATCCTCACAGCTTCTAGCTTCAACCGCACCCTGTGGCGCTCCATCGCCGCCGCCACAGCCGTTGAGGCCCGGGCTATGTACAATTCGGGTCAAGCCGGGCTGACTTTCTGGGCTCCCAATGTGAACGTCTTCGTGGATCCGAGATGGGGCAGAGGACAAGAGACGCCCGGAGAAGATCCAATGGTGGTTTCGGATTATGCAGTGGAATATGTTATTGGGTTACAAGGCCACAGCTCCGTGGCTAAAAATGGTGAACGGCATTTGCTTGGTGGGAGTAGGACGACTCAGGAAGAAGTAGACGAGGGTGATGGCAGATTGATGTTGTCAGCATGCTGTAAGCATTTAACGGCTTATGATCTGGAGAAATGGCACGATTTTACCAGATATAACTTCAATGCTGTGGTAAGTTACTCTTTTTATTAACAAACAAACCAACAAAAGAGTTATACTCTCTCCCTCCTAAGTCCTAACTTTGCCAAGTAACATGCCATACCCTTGTTCATTCCATCTTATTTTTTGCTTGATTATTTTTACGTAGAAAAAGAAGGATTAATTGTGTTATCGTCTGCTAGGTTATCACACTCCTTCCAAAACAAGTTTTTGTTCCATAAAAAGATTTGACGTACGTGAAATAAGGATGTACTTCGGAAGTTGGAAAGTTAAAGCAATAGTTTATTTTGCATAAATATGTTTAGGTAAACCTAAGTTTTTTACTTCCAACTATTTCATCTTCCCCTCCAGTTATTTTCACTTTTAATAATTTTACGGAAAAATTGAAAATAACAATCTCAGCTATTGCTGGTCTGCTAACAATAATCCAAACTATTGATTATTTTTGTATAATCCCAACTATATGAAACGTCCGCCAATAATGCTCCATGACCGAATATTACCAGCTATAACAGATGATTTTTAATAGAAATTAAGCGTAAAAATTAAAAGTTGGGATTATTTATAGGGATTACCGGCTATATCTCTTAGCATCCAATTTAGAAACTATAGGAATTTATATATAGTCAGTCACGTCGGACCATTATTGGCGGAAGGTCTCTAAAGTTGGGATTATTCTGAAATAATCGAAAGTTGAGATTATTATGAGCGGACCGCCAATAATTGGGATTATTACTATCAATATTTCCTAATTTTACTCTAAGATGGTGTTTGGTAGGGCGTTAAATAATTACTTTGCTTGCAAAAGTTTACATCAGTTGGTTTAATTATTTAATGTAAATTATAGGACTCCTTTTTTGCCCCAAATCTTTTTGGGAATAAGGCTTGGATGGTGTTGTATAGTACACTTTTTTAGACATTTCACATTGTACCATATAAAGTATTTTATATGGGGGTGGTAAAATATTTTGCATGTTTTTTTATAAAGTATTGCAATGACTAATTTCAAAGCAAATTACACACCTAAGCAAATAGTGTATTTTTATTTTACTTACAAAGTAATTGCTTCCCTAAACTTTACATTTAATTATATTGCGTGCAAAGTTTTGATGTTAAACTACCAAGCGAGCCCTAAAGAATCGTGAAAAACATGTCGAGCCCTAAAGAATCGTGAAAAACATGTCGAGCTGGTAAAAGTAACATGTTATTTATTCATCTTCAGATTTGGTCTCCATTATGGTCTAGGATTACAGATAACAGAGATAAGTAAATAGGCTTGCTTGCTTTAACAAGGACTAGAACAAAATCTGAGCAAAAGCTTTTCCTTTAAGGAAAAATTCACATGAATAATCCCAATTATTAATGGTCTTCCAATATTAATCTCACCTATTCATAATTCTAGAATAAGCTTATGTTCAATGGTGGTCTTCTGTAATTATCTCCGTGTACCATCTACCTACTTAACCGATAAAAAACAAAAACAAATAAAAAACAAAAAAAGATGAATAGCCGGTAAGGGGCTTTCTCTGCCGGCGGAGGGATTAAGCTCCAAGCACATGGAACCGAGCTATTGAGCTAGTGAGAAGGTTTATACAATTTGATTAATGCCCAACTCTCCCGTTTGTCCAGAGCCTTCCTTCTTCAATTTTCTCTTCACCGGAGCCATGGTGGAGACAATGATAACAGGGTTGGACAGAACTCCAAGGCGGCGTAGATGTGATAGAGTTCATCCGTCGCCATCTTCTTGATTTCTCCTGTTGGCCAGAAAACGGTTGGTCGGCCAAGGAAGGATGAAGAGGAAAACAAAAACAGGATGGGTATAGTAGGACGGATCTTGAAGACATATCAGACAAGGATGAAATTCTTCATCGTTTCTTCTCGTTGCCGGACACCTTCTGAATTTTCTAGTCGGCAACCCTCTAGAGTGGACCGTGGAGACCTGAAGAAGAAAAGCACGGGGAAAAAGGAAATAAAATAAAATAAAAAGGAAAAATAAACATATAACAATCAATAAAAAGATGACATGTCACATGTGGCTCAAGACACTTACTGGAAATGATATGTCAGGTCGGGTAACTGTTAGATAATTCAGTTTCCCGACTAGTCTCCTGTAACGCTTTGGATCCTTCATAGGACTTCCATCCTTTTCAAGAAGTTTCCCTGTTGTAAGCATTGGGCTGTCCACTGGTTTGCACCCTAGTAAGCCACATTCAGTCAACATATCAAGGACATACTTCCGTTGAGATAAAAGAATTCCCCGTGGAGACTGGGAGACTTCTATCCCAAGAAAGTAACGAAGACGTCCCAAGTCTGTGACCTGAAACTGTGATTGTAGAAACTCTTTCAATTCTGAAATTCCCCTGCTATCGTTTCCAGTGATGATAATATCATCCACATAAACTACAAGAATGAGTCGTTGACCCATATAATGTCTAAAGAACACATAATGATCCTGAGAGCTTCTGGTCATGCCAAACGGTTGAAGGACATCTGAAAAACGTCCAAACCATGCTCTAGGAGATTGTTTGAGTCCGTATAAAGAACGTCTCAGTCGACATACTTTAGATGCCTCCTCCTTAGCTATAAATCCACGGGGCTGCTCCATATATACCTCCTCCTCAAGAAAGCCATCAAGAAAGGCATTCTTGATATCCAACTGATAAAGCGGTCAATGATTGATTGCAGCTAGAGCAATACAAATATGAACAGATGACATCTTGGCTGACATCTTGGCTACTGGGGAAAAAGTTTCGTCATAGTCAATCCCATATGTTTGAGAGTAACCCTTGGCGACTAATCGGACTTTCAATCGATGCAGTGAGCCGTCAGGATGAAGTTTAACTGTATAAACCCATTTACAACCAACTGTGCGCTTTCCGGGAGAAAGTTGAACTAAATCCCATGTCTGATTTTTTTGTAGGGCATCCATCTCTTCCTGCATTGCTTTAAACCATCCAGGATGATTCAAGGCCCCTGGGAACAGGGTGATTATCAATGGCTGTTTTGTAAGCATATGCTTCAGGTGAAAGATGAGAGTAGGAAAGGTAATTTTGAATAGGATATCTGGTACAACTCCTGGTACCCTTTCGTAAGGCAATTGGAAGATCAGGAAGAGGTGCTCCAGGTGGGTCACAAGGTTCGGAAGGGAGAGGTTCGGATACAGATTGCTGTTCTCGATTAGGATGAGGTTCTGGAACAGGAGAAGTTCCGGTTTCATGGCACAGGGTTGAGTTCTCTTGGTTCTGTGTTGCTTTTCTTCGCTATCTGGTGTATACTTTTGTGAATCCAGTGTTTGTATCTAATGGTAAAGTGGGAGATGAGTTGTGTGATGTTTGTATAGGGGTGATATAGACTGGAGGATCTACAGCTTCAGAATGATCTGGGAATACAATGATGACTCGGAAGAGTTACTGGTGCTATCAAAGAATGAATGTGACTCATGGAAAGTAACATCAGCACTAGTAAAATATCGACGAAGGGTTGGACAATAACAATGATAACCTTTTTGGACTCGTGATTACCCTAGAAATACACACTTGATGGCACGTGGATCAAGCTTGTTATGTCCTGGACGGTGATCATGGACATAACATACACAACCAAAGATCTTAGGAGGCAGAGGAAAGGGAGTGCCTTTGGGAAATAGAAGAGAAAACGGTATTTTTCCAGAAAGAACAGAGGATGTCATGCGGTTGATTAGATAATTTGCTGTGAGGACCGCGTCAGCCCAGAAACGTTGGGGCACCTTATAGTGAATCATCATAGTGCGAGCAACATCCAACAGATGACGGTTTTTACGTTCAGCAATGTCATTCTGTTGGGGGGTGTACGGACATGATGATTCATGTATAATACCATGCTCAGATACAAAACGTGTGAAATCAGAAGAGAAATACTCTTTTGCGTTGTCAGATCGAACTGTTTTTATACAACTATCAAATTGGGTTTTAACATATGCATAAAAATTCACGGAATATGGTAGATATTTCATTTCTTGATTTAAACAAGTAAACCCAAGTTGCACGGGAATAATCGTCAACAAACGTAATAAAGTACTTAAAACCATTTATTGAAGTAACTGGACAAGGTCTCTGATACCATGTAAACAGAGAAGTATGGAAATGTTTTCTGTATTGCCAATAAACAAAGATATCCCGTGCACTACTATTTATAACTATTATCAACGCAGGGATTAGTAAACTCCTTATTTCTCCTCTTGTAAACTTTATAAAAATACTGAATAAGCACCAGATTCCTAACAATACACCCTTGTGGTGGGACCCTTCCCCTCACCCTCGCTTTGCGGGGATGCGTTCGTGCACCAGACTGCTCCCTTTTATGTAGCATTAGAAATTCCACAAGCAGCTTATGGTTCATCATGAAACTTGGTTGGGGCATGTGAATACATTCTTGGAAGAATGGCATCATGCTGAGCCAATGATTAAGTTGAATTGACAGTGGTTCTGTACTTCTGTGTAAGAGCATCGAGATTTATGATTAATGAATCTGAGTTGTGCATTAAAAGGGACCCTGGCATGCATTTCTTAAAAGAAAAATCAGTGATATGTGATACCTTGACCAACGGAATACAAGGGTCAAGCTCCAACATTTGTTGTATTGAATATTTGCTGTTTCAGTCTCAATGAAGATCAAACCAGAACAGAACCACAAAGCGATATGTCTAAGTCTTCAACACTAGCAACAACCAAATATTGATCAATTAAGTGATGAGCCAACAACAATCTCAATATCCCCCAGCTTCAACACAATCGTTGACCATGCATTGATTAGTTTTATGGAGTGTCCCGACTTCCGATGAAGAAGATCGTGAGTGGAACGCGGGGAGTAAAATCTGAGCAACGAAGACCCTTATAATTTAATCCCCACCCGTTTGACTCTTTTGACTGCCCATCTCACGGAAAACCACCTCATATTCACAGCACTCATGAAATTTCTCTAGATGCTAGGTTTACATCGGTTCCATAGTTAATCTCAACTTTGCATTCCGTAAGTTTATGCTTCCTGCATTATTTGACTCATTGACTGGAGCAATTTCGGTTTTGTCTGTCACTTTTTTTTTTTTTGAGTTTTTGCTTCAATGTGTTAAGACTTGATAAATTGTTTATTCTTTAATTACAATTTAACTCTTTCAGATAACAAGATTTGTGTTGAACCTTGCAGATTTTGATATCATTTCTTCTAATTAGTAGAAACTTGACTTGTAAATTATGGTAAGCTAAATGAAATTTTTATCTGTAAAAAAAACCTCAATGATAATTTTCGTATTTATTAAGGTGACGAAGCAAGATATAGAGGATACGTATCAGCTGCCTTTTAAAAATTGTATTCAGATTGGTAGAGCAAGTTGTTTGATGTGTGCATATAATTCTGTCAATGGGATACCAGCTTGTGCAAACAAGGATCTCTTAGAGAAGGCTCGAACAGACTGGGGGTTCAAAGGGTGATAATTTCCTCCATTTTCCAAGTTAAAATTACTTGGCTAATGTTTTTCGCAAAGCCTTATGTGATTTCCACTGTCATGCTTTTAGATACATTGCATCTGATTGTGATGCTGTTGCTACTATATATGAATATCAGCATTACTCAAAAACTCCTGAAGAAGCAGTTGCAGCTTCTCTTAAAGCAGGTCCTCCTCATTTCAATAAGCCTGATATATTTCATTGCCAATGTTTCTAATAAAAGGTTTCGGACAGGAACCGATATAAATTGTGGAACATACATGTTGCGGCATATGGATTCTGCACTCAAGGATGGTATTGTGCTTGAAAGCGATCTAGATAGAGCTATTTCAAATTTGTTTTCAGTTCAATTTCGGCTGGGACTTTTTGATGGAAGTGCGGTAAATAGGCAGTTATCTATGTTTGGTCCTCAAGACGTATGCAGTTCTGAGCACAGAAGGTTGGCACTTGACGCAGCAAGGCAAGGCATTGTGCTTCTTAAAAACGAGAAGAGGTTTTTGCCTTTGAATAAGACTCGTGCCCCTTCACTTGCTATTATTGGTCCCATGGCCAACATGAGCAGCCTTGGTGGTGATTACACAGGTACTAATGCCCTAAGTAGTTAAATAGCTTCTCGGTAGCAACTCGGTCAAGCCGTCAAGGGCCAAGTAGTGAGTAGGACCGAGTACTCGGGATTACTTGGCCCTCAAGATCATTATCATCATCATACCAGTGCCGCAAAGACTCCCATCTACGGTGGGGTAGGGGGGTCAGATGTACACAGCCTTACCCATGTACTAAAGCACAAAGAGACAGTTTCTGGATGACTCATAATGAAAATCGCGTCGAAAATTGCATGTCTGACTACTGCTTCATTACAAAGAAGCCCAGACAGTTTAGTCAGCCATTTTGCTTTATTCCATCATATTCCCAAGCCGAAGAATAGTGAGTCTGTGGCTGCATTCCAAATGATAGAAATATAGATTACTCGGCCCTGTATTAATTAAATTTAAAAATACAAATTCCTGAAATTCTAGCAGTATATCAGTCTTATTCTTATAATTCTTAGATATGAATAAATCATCCCAATGAAGAAGAAACTAGAAAGAATATAGAGCCATGGAGGAGAATGACTTACCACGAGGTGAGGAGGAACCACTATTGGAATGAGCCGATGTCTGTTATACTGGTAAACCTAGATTTTGTAAGGTTAATTTCCAATTTTTAAAATACCCACTCATTATTTACATATTCCACAATATCCCACTTTAATTAGAACTTTTCAGATTTAACCCCCAAAAGAATTATGAGTGGCCGTGTAACTCACCAAGTCAAATATTTCCCCGTGGTAAGAAACTCGCCGAGTACTTGGCGAGTAACTCAGAAAATCAGGACGGGTTGAGTTGAATTGCTAAACGGAATGGCCACCCTTGAGTTTTGAGTACTCGACCGAGTAGATTAGACAGCTAATGCCTATTATATCTAACAAATTTTGTGGTTTCAACCTAAGTAGCACCGGGACGGAAACGGAAACGGGGACGGAAACGGGGACGGGGAAGCACTAAACTCAAAATATAAGGAAACGGGTACGGCAAGGAAACATCAAGCTAAAATTTAATTTTTTTTACTAATATAAGTAATGTATATGTCCAACAAATAGAAAATAATAAAACAAAACATACGTCCTTGTTATAATCCAATCTACAAGCGCAATAAATAAAATTTAAAAAGTAAGGGCCTGTTTACTAACAGAAATATTTTCCAGTTTTCCAGAAAACTGGAAAACTGGAAAACAGAAAACAGGAAACGTGTTTACCAAAGAAATTCCTGGAAAACTGGAGAAAGGAAAAAAGAAAAACGCGTTTACCAAATCGTTTTCCAAAACGGAAAAAATGAAACATGTCTCTCTTTTCCTTAATGATTTGGAGAAGTGATTTTTACTAGTTTTCCAAATTTGGAAAACGCAGATGCTACAGTGCCTTTGCAATGAATTTGCATACTTACACCTAGTGGTGGGTCCAGTCCCGCTCCGATGTCGATTCCATTCCGGTACCTCCATCCTCGTACCTTACCCCTTACCCCTACCCTACCCACCCAACCCCAACCCCGCGTACCCATTTTTCCCTATAATGACCTTACCCCACCCCCCACCACATGCCCCGACCTCGGCCCCACCCCGATTCACCCTACCTTACCGCCACCCCCCTACCACCTCGACCCCACCTCGATCCACCCTACCCTACCGCCACCCCCTACCACCTCGACCCCACCCGACCCACCCTACCCTACCCCCACCCCTCGTATATTACCACTTACCCCTACCTTACCCCTTACCACATGCCTCCTACCTCGGCCCCACCCCACTGCCATCCTACCCCCACCCTCGTACCGCCATCCTACCCCCACCCCACCCTACCCTACCTCGGCCCCACCTTACCGCCATCTTATCCTAACTCCCTACCTTACCCCAACTCCGAACCCTACCCACTACCCCCACCCTTACCGCCATCCTACCCCCCACCCCACCCCTTCCTTATCCCGGCCCCACCCTGGTCTCGACCCCCACCCTACCGCCACCCTATCCCAACTCCTTACCCTACCCCTACCTTACCCCAACCCCAAACCCTACCCACTACCCCCACCCTTACTGTCACCCTACCCCCCCACCCTACCCCAGCCCCACCCTGGTCCCGACCCCACCCTACCGCCATCCTATCCCAACTCCCTACCCTACCCCTACCTTACCCCAACCCTACCCACTACCCCACCCTTAACCCTAACCATGACCCTAACCCACCCACTACCCCCACCCAACCCCCAACCCCTAGACCTTACCACCCCACCCCGACCATACCCCTTACCCCACCCTCACCCATAACTTCCCTACTTTGACCCCTACGAGTAGGTATGAGTGGGTATGAAGGGTTGTGGTGGAGTATGGGCAGAGTGTAAGATCGTGGTAAGGGTAGATGTATGGGTCAAGGGTGTGGAATTGGAGAACTGTGTGAAAAAATTGATGAACATGTTTTCAAATTTGAAAATGGAAAACTAAAAAATAGAAACAGAAAATTGGAGATAGAAAAACTGAAAAATAAAAACAGAAAATTGGAGAACGAAAAACAGAAGTAGAAAACAGGAAAATATCTCTGTTAGTAAACAGGCCCTAAATGTTTCATTCACTTGCGCACCATCACTAACTTCTCAAGTACGTTCCATATTTGAGGATAAAGAAAGGTCCATAGCACTTACTAGAACTTGGAAACAATTGAAATTGAAACAGCGAAGCCTCTCACCCCAAAACTCCTTGCCTTCTCTTCGGACCCGTCCAGCTAACCAGCACTCCCAGTCCAGGCGATGATGATGGTCTCTGTGTCAGCAGACCAGCCGTGAGCCGTCAGCCGCCCAGCTTGTAGCAGTCCAACGGTTGAAGCAAATAACCCTTACGCAAGAGCCAAGCTTCGGTCGCAGGTATTTTTTACAAAGAAGACATTAAACCCGCTCGATTGCCCAACCCTTTTCTTTAAAAAAATTCAGAAGAAACGCGTCGGCCCACATGGATTGCCGTTTCCGAAACGTTTCCCCAACCCGGCCCAACAGCCCAAGACCTGAGAAACGTTTCCTTGCGTTTCCCGGCGTTTCCCGGCGTTTCGCGTTTCCGAAACGTTTCCGGGACGGAAACTTCCCCTCTATTCACGTTTCCGTGCTTCCTAGGTTTCAACCTGTTCATATGGTAATTATGCTTGCCCATTAAATTGTACATTTTGTGCATTCGACCCGTTCATTTTACTGGGGCTTCGAACTTGTAATGAATTTAAAACTGGTTGGGTTTTTCCATCTAATTTTTTATTGAGTATCAGTCTGAAGCCGCAGTGCGCAGGAATGTTGTAATAAACCCAATGCTTTTTTTTTCTTTTCTTGGCTTGAATAAGCTTTATGTCCTTGCATATATTACATTTTTTCTTTGGGGGCCTATAATATTGTAGTTGTGCATTCTTGTATTACATTGTGTTCCATTTGTAATCCCTCCCTATCAACCTCCATTTTGCAAAAAAAAAGTGGGGTGGCTGAGAGCACACCAAACCTCGAGTTTTCATGGTTAATTTTTAAGATTTAGTTATATTTTTGACATGAAATTGTGTGGAGAGCTCTGGTTGGAGTCATGTGACATCAGTTTTTTTTTCAAAATGGAGGTTGATTGGGAGGGACTGGTGATCGAATGTGGTAAATTATATGGATCAATTTTTTTTACTAACCTAAAACCAAAACCGTTGTATAATGCACGGGAGGTTGATTGGGAGGGACTGGTGATCGAATGTGGTAAATTATATGGATTAACTTTTTTTTACTAACCTAAAACCAAAACCGTTGTATAATGCACGGGAAACATATTGAAGCCTTTTTAGTTTCATTTTTAATAATAGAGGCATTATTGGGAGTTTTTTTGGATACTGAGAGTCTGAGACTGGGCTGCTCAGGCAACAACACACAGGCTGGGGTTCTCAAAGCATCCCTACGTATCCATCAAGGCATTTGGTCTCATTCATTGGGTTGGATAATTTCGAGACAACAACAAACTAGTTTGTTTGAGTGTCTGAAGTTTGCTGACAGTTATCATGCTTTGCAGGAGTACCATGCACCCTGAAAAGCATTCTTGATGAGTGTGGAGAGTATATACAGAAAATATCTTATGCTACTGGGTGCTTTGACGTTGCTTGCAAATCCATTGATGGTTTTGCTGAAGCGGTTTCAATTGCTAGGAAAGCTGATTATGTCATTGTTGTAGCTGGACTGGATCTATCTCAAGAAACTGAAGATTGTGACCGCTATAGTCTTCTATTGCCAGGCAATCAAATGGCACTAGTTAACAAGGTCGCTGCTGCCAGTAAAAAGCCTCTAGTTTTGGTCCTTACAGGTGGCGGACCCCTTGATATCACATTCGCCAAGGAAGACCCGAGAGTTGCCAGTGTTCTTTGGATTGGGTACCCTGGAGAAGAAGGTAGTAAAGCGCTGTCAGATATCATTTTCGGAGACTACAATCCAGGTTAGTTTACTTCATATATAACCATTTGCAATGGAGCCAAACTTTCATTATTTTTTGGCTTGAGAATATGATGGAATAAAGCCAAATGGCTCACTAAACTGTCTGCGCTTCTTTGTTATGAAGTAGCAGTCAGTCCATGCAATTTTGGACGCGATTTTCACTACGGGTCATCCGGAAACAGTCTCTTTGTGCTTTAGTACAGGGGTAAGACTGCGTACATCCGACCCCCCCCTAACCCCACCGTAGGTGGGAGCCTTTGCGGCACTGGGGTAAATGAAAATGAAAATGAAAATGATAACCATTTCTTAGTCCCCTACATCTTATAATAATACTACGTAGTATAAGACAAATCAGATATCAATTTCTTTGTTGGTCAAGTCTAATTATGATTCGTTATGCATCATGATTACAAAAGTACTTTGGATATATTCCATCTCAGTATTTCTCTCTCATATTTCCTTCTTCGGCCGTCCCATTGAGTCAATCACATTCTATATTTGATAATATTTGTGTGGTTAAAAGTTAAGACTTAAGATTCATTCATACTTTACAAATTACAAGTTTAATACTCATTTCATCATTTTCATTTACCCCAGTGCCGTAAAGGCTCTCACCTACAGTGGGATAAGGGGGTCGGATGTACGCAGTCTTACCCCTGCACTAAAGCACAGAGAGACTGTTTCCGGATGACCCATAGTGAAAATCGCGTCCAAAATTGTATGGACTGACTGCTGCTTCATAACAAAGAAGTGCAGACAGTTTAGTGAGCCATTTTGCTTTATTCCATCATATTTTCAAGCCAAAAAATAATGAATCTTTGGCTCCATTGCAAATGATGGAAATTACAAGTTTAATACTAACCACATAAATTCCACTTCTCTTAATATGTGTGCACTTACTCATGTCGCAAAGGCCAAAGATAATGGGGATGGTGGTAGTATTTTTTCTATATAAACTTTGCTATATAATCAAAGATAAAAATAGTCGGCATTATCAAATGTAGACTATTCACATATTTGTATGTAATCAAATATAACTTCAATAAGTTTTTAGAAATGCATTGTGCTGTGAAATGTCACAATGACTGTTATTATGAACAAGTTCAACATTAGTCTAAGAAATTCCATAAAAAAATTAAGTTCCATCAAGAAGTTGCATTAAAAAGGTAAAAGTACATAAACTCAACATTTCTGAAACGCTGATTGATTAGGAGAGCGGGGTTCCCATTTCTTAATTCATCATCATCATCATTATCCCAGTGCCGCAAAGGTTCTCACCTACGGTGGGATAAGGGAGATCGGATGTACGCATTCTTACCCTGTATTAAAGCACAAAGAGTGTTTCTCGATGACCCATTGTGAAAATCGCGTCAAAAATTGGATGGACTGCACTGCTTCATAACAAAGAAGCGCATGCACTTTAGTGAGCAATTTTGCTTTATTACACCCTATTTCCAAGCTAAAAATTGTGAGTCTTTGGCTCCATTGGGTTCCCATTTTTTAATTAAGCAAACGAATTTCAGTTTCCAGTATGTTTCCGAGTGTTTGAATAGGCTAAATCTGAGCTCTACACAAAGTTTCCAAGCTTCTTAGTATCAGAATATTCTATAATTTTCTCTGAGTGTTTCTGCACCTTTAAACTAATGGATTCCCAAATTCATAAACAGCTGGGAGACTGCCTATCACTTGGTATCCAGAGTCATTCACAAATGTGGCAATGAATGACATGAGCCTGAGGGCTGATCCTTCACGTGGCTATCCAGGAAGAACATATCGGTTTTACACTGGACACACAGTTTATGAATTCGGACATGGACTAAGCTATACAGATTTTACTCTTGATTTCTTATCAGCACCCAGCAGATTGAGCTTATTATCAGGATCTAGTAAGATGGATTTGAGAAGGAGCGTTCTGAACCGTGGGGGCAATAAACCACTGCACTATGTCCGTGTGGATGATGTGTCAAATTGTGAAATGCTTGGATTCTCAGTTCAGATTACATTGACAAATGATGGAGGCTTGGACGGAAGCATAATTGTGATGTTATTTTCTCGAGTGCCGGGGTCTTATGAAAGAGCTCCACAGAAACAATTGATTGGGTTCGATCGAGTCCATGTTTCTGCCAAAGAAACTGCTGAAACAAGTATCTTTATAAATACGTGCGAGCATCTCAGCATTGTGAATGAGGAGGGAAACCGAATATTGCCACTGGGTGATCATACTCTGATTTTGGAAAGGATAGAGCATGTTATTTTTATTGAAATATGAAATGAAGAAAGGTATGAGAATCGTTCACCACCTTTTTTTTTTGTTTTCCCAGTTGAAACATCATGCTTAGGTATGGCCGTATGGCATCTATGTGTGGTGGTCTAGAGATTTCACTCACCTGTTGCATGGAATGTATGTAGTAAATAATAATGTAAGTAATGCAATACTTCAATCATCCTAATTTGTCTACTCATTTGTCAGGCTATATTCTTCTTCACTTATTTTATTCGTTGTTTTTATATGGGAAAACTATCAATTTGGTCCTTGTACTATCACGAAAACGTCAATTAAGTCCTCGTATGTTTTTAAAAAAGCAATAAAATCTTTAAACTATGAAAAAACGTTCAATTGAGTCTATTAGCAGGTTACTTGCCACGTGAGCAAGTGACCTACTGACGTGGCATACATTTGACATCTCAGTCAGCAACGACTTTGGTAATGTGGCGCACACGTTGAAGCCCAGTCAGCTATTTCGTGGTGACATGGCACACTCGTGGAGTGTGGACCGCCATTTGTGTGCGACGTCAGTGGGTGATCTGCTGACATGCAAGTAACATGTTAATTGACTCAATTGAACGTTTTTCAAATTCAGGGAATTGTTTGCTTTTTTTAAAGCATGAGAGTCTAATTTTGAAGTTTTCGTGATAGTACGAGAATCAAGTTGACAATTTCCCCCTTTTATATACTCCCTCTGTAATATTCATATTTTCTCACTTTTCTTTTTTGGCTGTAACACTCATATCTTCTCATTTCTAAATTTTCTCATCATACCCTCAATAATTTTGAAAATAATATACTAGTACTGTAGTACAACTACTTTTTTGGATTTATCCTTCATTTTATCACAATATTTGATTATCTTCCCATCACACTCTCGATAATTTATATTCTCTCACTATTCTTAATCTCACCTACTTTTAAGCGGAAAGATATATGTATTACGGAGGTAGTACATAAAAATCATGTAATCATATTTGAAAAAACTAGGGTTCATGTTCTTGTCCAAGTAGGGGTGGACTCTGTCTAGGTCCAGGTCCTTGGACTGTCTGATTTTCGACTAGGACTGAGTCCACCCCTAGTTACGTTTGAATTTTTGTTTTTGTTAAGAAAAACTCTTGTAAATTAAGATTAGAATTTGAATTTTTGAATTTTCTTATTAATGTCCTCACTTTGAATTTCTGAGGGGAAGGGGGGGGGTAAGGTTTAAGTATTGCATATGAAAATGATTATGATGAACAAATTGACTCTTTTATTGATGTGTTAGTGTCATATCGGTACAGAGTATTGAAGTAATTTTATATTTCTTGTGTCTCACTTTTCTTGTATGTTCTTGTTTTTCTCTATTGGGATTTGGGAGCAAACGCCACTTTTTTTTCATGTACCATATTTTGTATTATGATCTGTGATCCGTGTTTCAATATATTCCTTACAATGTGAACTGTGGAGCACAATTCGTTCAATAAATGTCTTAGGTGATAATCTATAGGATTACTGCCTTAATAATAGAATAACTAGTTCCTCCACCCGTGCGTTGCACGGGAGTGAAGTACCTATGTAATAGTTTCGACGCAAGTATATAAAAGCAAACTAAAGAAATACTCCCTCCGTCCCCCTAACTTTGTCCCATTTTACCTTTTTCGTCCGTCCTATTAAGTTTGTCTCATACCATATTTGGTAATATTTGAGTGGTTACAATTCATTCTTATTTTATTCACACTTTATCAATTCAATACCAACCGCACAATATCACTTTTTCTTAAAAGTTGTGTCACCCATTTTTGTCCCAAACATAGTGGGACGGAGGTAGCACATAGTAAAAATTAAATGGAAAAATGATGTGATGAAAAAGATGTACATGTAAGTCCATTAAACCGTTAATTGTTAATTGTTACTCTCGAGACCTTCGCCACATACAACAATTCATGCATTAAAAAGGGTAAGAGTACATCATGGTGGAAGATGACAACCTTTTCCAAAGATTGATCATCAATTTTCTTATTAATGGTCATTGTGCACAAATTATACTGTGAGATCGCTACACCATCGTACGGTGTACCAATCCTATGTCGCATGGTTTTATTAATTTAAAGAGAACGCTGAATTGTTATGACATTACAGGTCGAACCCCAGGTAAAAGAAAGTAGAGCTTGAGGTCAAAACCAAAATCCAGAGTAGTGAAAACGGTGAAGAACAAATATTTAGCAAAATTATACTCTCTTTGTCTTATTGGATTTTGCAAACTTTCTTTTTTTATTACCTCAATAACTTTGTTATTTTCCTATTAAAGTAATTAATTTATAATGTTTGTGATTCCTGCAAACATTAGACTGCAGGCAAAAACTCATCGCTAATAAACTACCTAATTAATCAATAGTCTCATCATTACACACATACACACACATACATACTCTATTATTATAGTTTTCATAAAAAAACATCCAAATGAGAAGCCCTTGAATGTTTCAATAGAATAATTAGTTGTTACTTTTTTCTTTTTTCATTTGAATTGCAAAATAAGCAACTTTTTAAAATTGACATCACTCTTTTGATTCTTTCATGTTCACCACTGAGATTGGATGCATTATTTTTTTATTTTCCATTTGAATCGCAAAATCAACGACTTTTTAAAATTGACATCACTCTTTTGATTCTATCATGTTGACCAGGATGCATTAACCACATATCCGTAATCAAGTAGACTTGAACATCGTATGTGTTTTATATTGCAGCAAAGATTCAAAAGACTCATTATTGTAATTAAGATCATTTTCTTAGATTATTAGTAATAAAAATGTGGGAAAACCCAATTTTTATTCCATTTCTAATATTTTCTAATAGGAGAAAGGAGAAAAGTCAGAGTGCATCTAATATTCTTTAAGAATACCTTAAAGTGGAAAAACTTGATGACTTATAGAGATAATAGACCTATAACTCATCAATTAACAAAAAAGACTAATAGAGATACTATATATAAAAAGTAAGCCAAAGAAAAAGTTGGGCTGCTCCTTGTTGAGTATCTCAATGATAACTTATTTTCAAGAAGTGTTTTTAGATGAAAAAAGATGAGCTATAAAACTTTCTGGTTTAGAAGCTTTAGAGTGTATTTATGAAATATTTACCCAATATAATGTCAGAAGCAGAGTTCTCATTAGCCAGCACACATATCTTGTTTAATCGTTTTATAAATGATGATTAACCAACTAAAATAGTATGCACTCCTAGTGCAAATATTAGTAAAGAATGACACACACTTTCATGCTCATGAAGACCAAGAGTGTAAGAATATTTACAGGAATGAGTATGTCATCTGAAGAAAGTCAACCAAGTATTTTATCAACATTACATCTGCAATACATAACTTCTGAAATTTATATGGGTATGAGTGTATGTTTCACCAATAAGTGTCAGACATCACGTATGCTTTTTATTTAACTTCTCCCCTCTTATTATATGCTAAAATGTTTCATCTGTATTTAAAAAAAAAAACTAACATCAGATTATAAAAGCAGTTTGCAAATACAAAATAAAACTTCAGCAAATAAGCCAAGGCATATAAAGTTGTTCATCAGTCTTGATGACAACGTGGTTTTGAACTCCAGTAGGTTGAAATTTTGGTGGGTCTTTCAAAATCCCCTACAGCACGAAACATAGTCACATAATAGGTTTAGTATTGAACAAAAACAGATAGACTTGGGTTGAGAAGGCACCATAGAGTTTCATTCAAAATCTACATGGCAGAGAATTGGAACTCATCCTAACCTATGAAGAGGAAAACAAACTTTACACGAAAAGTGGAGGCAGAAAATTATCAATAAGAAAGGTAATTCCAAAATAATGCTTCTTAAACCAAAATTAAGAAGTGTGTAGTCATTGATAAAGAATCTCATAGAGAAACTATAAAAAAAAAGTAAGCCAAAGAAAACGTTGGGTTGCTCCTTGTTGAGTATCTCAATGATAACTTATTTTCAAGGAGAAGTGCTTTTTAGATGAAAAAATCTGGGCTATAAATTAACTTCGTGGTTTAGAGGCTCAACTTAGATGGTTTAGAATGTGTTTATGAAATACTTAGTTACTATAATGTCAGAAGCAAATAAAAATATGCCTCTCGTGAATGCAAATAATGCTAAAGAATATGAAGAAGATAAACAAAATGTGAGACCTTGTTCGCCCACTTAAGTCCACACGCATTGCAAAGTGACTCCAGGCCAGCTGACCCACAGCGTATCATAGGTGTAGATTTGGAGCGAATTCCACAATGTTTATAACTGAAAAAAGAAAAAAAATGTAAGAGGATCAAGTGTCATGAGTATAAAACCATAGCATTAAACTTAAATTAATTGCACTTCAATGACGATGAATCCTTGAAAACATTCCAGATACGCACCAAGTTGCAATTTGCAGAAAATGAACCTGTTTCATCATATATCAACTAAGAAGATTTAAATTGACCCTTTTTACATAATCAAAGCTGAAGTTACTAATAATATCATATTATTAATTATTATGTCTCAACATATTACAAATTAATAGACAACACTCGATTTCAAATACCAATCTATTTCGAGCACTTCCTGATATCCTTGCACAGGCTTCACAACAATAAAAGCTTTACATTAGCAACTATTGAAACATAATTATATATATTTATTTGTATTACACAATGATGATGACTATATACTACATGAATAATGCTTAGTTGCTGTTTTATTGTATGGACCGCATCTTCCATAAACAGTATGCCATTACTCATTAATAGAAGTCAATATGAATTGTTTTATGAACAATGACCCTTCTCTTCACTTATAAAAGCAGCACCTAGCTTAGGCAATAAACAATCAAAAAAAGATTTAAGTAAACTCTAACATCATATTTCAAACCATTCTTCCCAATACATGTAGTCATGAATCAACAATGAATAAATTTGAAACACCTTGCTTTCAAACTATCTAATTCTCAAATTTCCAAAACAAAATATACAATAAATCTTTTTATTTGAAGAAGAGTTGCAGCGATTTGGCCGGAGTGATTTTTTTTATAAAAAAAATATGAAATTGGAGTTGACTAAATAGAAGATTTGAATGAAATTTTAAGAATCATAAAATAGAACTAATGTTGGAAGAAGAACATGTATACCTCTAAATCAGTTTGAATTGGCTGGATTTTGGCCAAAGATAATTTCCCAGGGAATGGTTGACTCCTTTTGCGGCCAAGATGATTTCCGCAAAGTGGATGAACCTAGCCAGGGCTGAATAACGAAATTGAAGAAAGCAATAGTCATCTCCTTTTAAGGACGATTTCCGGGCTGATGATTTCCCAGAGTGAAGTAGATGACTTTTTTCGGAAAAGATTGATGAACCTAGGGCTGAAGAATGAAGGTGAAGGAAGTAAAGCGTAGAAGGACGAAGAAATTGAGGAAATGAAAGGCTCTGTGCGATGAATCTGACCTAATGCATCAGAATAGGAGATGAGAAGGTATCGCCCCGGAGAAGACGAAGCTATTTGGTCGAGAAGGCACTGTTTCGCCCATGAGGTGCGACGGTGCGGAAGCTTTCTGGGATTTGGTGCCACTGAACGACTTTAGTGTATTTTCTGGGAGCGAGTGAAATTACTCATTTAGGTCTGGCGTAAGTGAAGAATAGGCGGCAGAAATTTCTCTCTCCAATGTAGTGCTTTTAAGTATAGGATATAAGATCATCAGAATATTTGGTTGCTAATTGCTATTAGCAAATTGTTTTCACTAAACGCGATATACTTATTTTGTTAACTTTTCCACCGCGTTAATTTGCAATAAATTCGAATACAGACTACAGAGGTGTTTTTATAACATCATCTCTTTTACATAGAAAGAAGTAAATTCATTAAGTTTATACCATATCACCATTTTTTCAATGAATTTAATGACATTTATTAACCAATATCGGTTACAGTAAGACATTTAAGGTCTATTTACTAACAAAGATATCTTTTACTTTTCCAGAAAATTGGAAAGTAAGAAGAAGGAAAAAAGAAAATGTGTTTACAAAAAATAATTGCTGGAAAACTAGAGAAAAGAAAACAGAAAAATGTGTTTACCAAATCATTTGTCAAAATTAAAAAATGAGATATTTATCTGTTTTCATTAATGAACTGGAAACATGAGTTTCACTAGTTTTCCAAATTTGAAAAATGTGTATGCTGCAGTGCCGCATTGCCACTTGGTCCAGTCTGGTCCATGACCCGACGGTTTCTCTCCTATTCGGTCGATGATCCGGCAATCCCTATCCAATTCGATCAACGACCAAGTGGTACTTGTTCGGTTCAATCGACGGCCTAGCAGTCTCGGCCTGATCCGGTCCGATCAATGACTTGAAGGTCCCCGTCCTGTTCGGTCAACGACCTGGCGGTCACCATCTTGTCCGATCAATGACCTGGCAGTCTGTGTTTCGGCCGGTCAATGACTCAGTGGTTCCTGTCCTGTCCGGCCAATGACCCATCGGTCTTTGTTTAGTTCGATTGACATTCAGACAGTCTCAGGCTGGTCCTGCCAATGACGTGACGACCCTGTTTGGGTCGGTTAATGATCCGACGGTCCTTATTCGAAGCAAACAATGACCAGTGGTTCGGTCTCAGTTTTTGAGTTGGCAACTAATAGAGAAATGGGAAAAGAATTAATGAACCTAACCGTTGAGATCAATCAAGATCTACCAGTTTCAGTTCCGTCTTTCCTATACGTGGGATCTGGTACCCTACTTGGGTTGTACTAGGTTCGGTTCCGGACTAGGACCATACTTTCGGTCTTCTGGTCGATCACAGAACTGGGTGAAAATATTTGATAAACATGTTTTCATATTTGAAAATAGAAAACTAAAAAATGAAAACAATAAGTTTGAGATAGAAAAACTGAAAAGTGAAAACAGAAAATTGGAGATCGGAAAACAGAAAAGAAAACTGGAAAAAATCTCCGTTAGTAAACATGCCCTTACCTTTTCGATTAATAACATAAAATAAAATAAATTTAATTAGCATTTAATACTAATAAAGAAAAGGAAAAGTTGCATGAAGAAGTGGAAGAAAAGCGTAACTCCCAACAGTCTAGCCCTTAAAATACTCCCTCCGTCCCAATATAAAAGGCACATTTGCGTTTCCATATATATATATATATATATATATATATATATATATATATATATATATATATACACACACACACACACACACAAATGTTCAGGTCAGGAGCTCCTGACCAGAACCGCCGTCCGGACCAAGACGTTTGGCCGCCTTCCCGGTGGCTTTTTTTGATGAAATTTTTATGACATGTTCTCCATCAAGTCTAGTTTATCCACAAAAAAATTCATCCAAAAAATCAACCGGTAAGGTCGTCAAATGATTTTTGCAAGTTAACTGGTCCGGAATATGTATTTTCCGGACCATTTAACTTGCAAAAATCATTTGACGACCTTACCGGTTGAGTTTTTGGCTGAATTTTTTTGTGGATAAACTAGACTTGATGGAGAACATGTCATAAAAATTTCATCAAAAAAATCCACCGGGAAAGCGGCCAAACGCCTTGGTCCGGACGGCGGTTCCGGTCAGGAGCTCCTGACCGGATCATTACTCTATATATATATATATATATATATATATATATATATATATATATATATATATTAAAATCTACTCCAGCCTTACCAGCCTCTTCCGTCTGAACCAGAGCTCAAGTACGAGAACTTGCTCTTCCATTTGAACCAGAGCTCATGCACAAGAATGGTCGTTCGGATTTCTGAACCTGTGCTTCAACTCCGGGGAACGGAAACAACGTCCAACGACAGTGCTTCTGGCTTGGAGGCTGGCGATGACACCTCACCTTTGCCGCTTCCTTTCTCCGCCGCCTGGTCCGGTTCCGCCCTCGTTGTGGGGGTGGAATCTCTTGATCTTTTTCTCCTCCTTTCTTTTGTCCGCAAAAATCCGCTAGAATCTCGACACTAAATCCCAACCAGGAGACAAAGATCGACCTGAAGCTCCTAATTTTGTTCGTGCCGGCACCTAGGGTTTCCGATTGGGGGTCGGCGGCGGTTCAAAAATGGTTGCGAAGGCCATGGAGGGGGTTGGACAGTGGGGCGCGGTTGTTCGAGACTGGTAATTGCAGTGATGGGTTGGTTGAGCATGTGTGTCGATATTGGGGGGTAGTGGCTTCGCTGTGGTTGGTGGTAGAATCGGGTGGTTGGGGATGGATCGAGCTTGGGGGCTGGATCTAGGATGGTGGACGCTGGGAGGGGAGTCGGGAACAGGGGCGGGCAGCGACGATGACGGTTGCCAGGAGGGGGCGGTGGCAGTAACTTGACTGGCAGTAGAAGGGAGGGCATGGGGGCTGGGGCGTGGTGGTGCCAGAGGGGCAGGGGGTTGGGTGTGTCAGGGGAGGGGGGCTGCAGTGACGCAGGGGGCTGGGGTGACGCAGGGAAAGGGTTGGGGAGGGGAGGGGGCTGTGGTGTAGTTTTGGTGGCGGCGGTTGCTGGCGGTGGCTGAAGGTGGGTGTAGCTAGCAGTGGTGGACGCCGGCGATGGCAGTCGGTGGCGATCGCCAGCGGCGGGGGTGGTGTTGGCCAGCCGCCAGCGGTAATTATTATCGAACCTGGATAATTGTAAACGGTCGAACCCGATAATTTTAACTGTAAGAGCGGGTCGAGTATATGTAACTGAATGGGTTGGGTAACTCTAAGCGGATGAAAGCGATAACAGTAACTGGACGGGATCGGGTAACTGTAACTGGACGGGTTGAGTAATTGTAACTGGACGAGACGGGTAACTGTAATTGTAATTGGATGAGATGAGTAACTCTAATTGGACGGTTTGGGTAACTGTACCTTGATGAGGAGAGAGATTGTAGTTGTCCCGTCGCAACGAGTCGAGTAATTGTAACTAGGCAGATCAGGTAACTGTCGCTAGACGAGTGGATGTTGGTCACTGGATGAGCGAACATTGGTCACTGGACGGATTTTATGGTCACTAATGGGTTATGAATTGTTTTTTGTCACTAGCGAATGTAATTGTAACCGACGACACATAACTATAATTTGTGAGGTGGGTAATTGTAACTGGTGGCAAATAATTGATATTAATAAGATGGGACAGCGATAGTCACTGGAGCGATAGTAACTAAGACGATGTCACTGAAGCAAAAATAGTAACTGAGATGATGGTTACTAAAACGGTAGTAACTGGGACGACGATAGTCCTTGGAGCGTTAGTAACTGAGACGATGTCACTGAAGCAATAATAGTAACTGAGACGATGGTCACTAAGAGAGCGGTAGTAACTGAGGTGTTGGTCATTAGAACATTTTCACATAATTTTCATATCTTAATATTTATCTTCAGAAATAATATTAAAATAAAAAACATTAATTTTCATCGACTCAATAACAAACATTTGTCACTGGTGTATTGTTAGAGATTGCATGGATCATACTTCGTATTACATATATATAAAAAATCTTGTTAGAGTGCATCGCTACGGAATCATATTAAATATTAAAAAAAAGATCTTGTTAGGGTGCATTGCTACGGACTTGGTATGATGGTATCTTACGGACTGCATTTTTAGTTAGCTGTGGACCTACGGTGCAGCGAAAGATAAGGAGGGCAAATTAGTAAAGAACATGTTTCTTAGTCACTTCTTTGGAATTTAAAAAGAAAGGTTTCTTTTTTGTCCATTGCTTATTTTTTAGTAATATTTATGACAAAACCCCAATACTATATAGTTTCAAAAAGAAATAAAACTACACTAAAGTGGCCAGGAGGATTCAAACCTGGATATAGTAAAGTAGCGCGTAGCACTTCGGCCACTAGGCTATGGAACTCACTTAGTTTATTATGGGATCTTAAACAATATTATCTTAAATCTTATAACCTTCAATGAGGGTAAGGATATTTTAGGAATGAAAAAAATGTTGGTGTAATCGTTTAGTTTTATGAGGTGGTACATTGCATTTCAAAACATGTACACTTTGAGAGGAATTTATTTTTTCGTTTAAGTTCCGTCTCATTGCTCCCGTCTAATATAGCGTATGTTATCTCAGCTTCGATGACGTACCGATTGTCCTTTGTGCTAGCCTGAGCGAGCTGGCTTCAATGTTTTCCGACTTTGTTCTGCCTGTGTGGAATCGCTGAATTGGAATCGAAGTGTCGACAAAGAAAGAATGCGCCATACATTTCAAGAATTTATTAGCCTGCCTTCCCGATCGAATTTTGAGATGAAATTTGGTATGTTTATACTAGACTTGATGAAGAACATGCTAAAAACAATTCATCAAAAAATTCCATCGGGAAGGGCCTGTAACGCCCCTCTCAGGGTTAAAGAGAACGTTACACTAGCATACTAGGGGGGACATTTTATTATTGGCCCAAAGTGTCAATTAGCTACATTAAGTTCTAAAATACTTCGTATATACTTAAAAACAACTCAAATCGAATCAAGAAAAATGCTCAGTTAATGACTTTATATCTTAAAAGTTAGAACACACAAAGGACGCTAGCAAGTCAGGAGAAAGGAGAAAAATCAATGGATGCTAAAAAAAAACTCTTTTTTAAAATTCCTATAACGTATTTTATTTAAAATCATTTCAATTTTTTTTTAAATCATAACAATTTAAGTCCAGTATTAGGCTGGAACAAGTGCATAAACTAATAATGCTGCCTAATAGGTATGCTATACCTCAGTTTGGCTTAGTCATTGAGGGCCTTCTTGGGTTTCTACTTTCTAGGTAAGTCAATTGGTGCTTTTCTGAGTAGTCTCTTCCCTTTGATATGTCACAAGATATTTCTTTATTCGAGCTATATTTTTTGCAGACTAATCTCCAAGAACTTTCCATCATTTGCAATGGAGCCAAAGATTCATTATTTTTTGACTTGAGAATATGTTAGAATAAAGCAGAATGGCTCATTAAACTGTCTGCAAAAAATGGCTCATTTTTTGGACGCGATTTTTACTACGGGTCATCTGGAAACAGTCTCGCTGTGCTTTAGTATAGGGGTAAGACAGCGTACATCCGACCCCCTTACCCCACCGTAGGTGGGAGGCCTTTGCGGCACTGGGGTAAATGAAAATGAAATTTGAAAGTAGGGCGTCGATCTTTGTCTTCGCCCTACGACCTTGAGCTTAGACTTCAAACTTCACAACCTCGAGCTTTTGAGATCATGAACTTAGGGACCTCGAGCTTTAGTTCGGACTTTGGGATTTTGAGGAGTAGGACTCTCGAAGTTTTACTTTGTACTCGAGCTTTGACTTCGAGTAAGATCTCGAACACCTGTGGACTTACAAAATTTCAGGACAAAGTGAATTCGATTTTGTTTTGCTCAAGAAGATGAGCTCGAGAAGATAAGCTCGAACTCTAGTCTTGAGAAGATAGACTTGAACTCGAGTCTCGAGAAGCCGGATCGAGAAGTAGGCTCAAACTTAGATTTTGAGTTTATAGTCCTCGAGTTGAACCTGTGATCGTTCTGCAGAAATTTGACCTGTAATCCAAACCTGTTGAAAACTCAAATGTAGTATACGAAACGGATCCCAACAATGAGGCGATTACACTTTATAAGGGTAAATTTGCTCCTTTATAAGAATATGAGAGACATTTTTGCACTTTTTAAAAGTTAAGGGGTATATATGCACTTCAACATATACTTCAGGGGTATATATGTTCCAAAAAATAGAACAAGAGTATATTTGTTCTCACATCCATACTACAAGGGTATATTTGTACCTTTTCCCTTTTTTGAAATCCCAAACAACGGTTGGTTTTCACTTCTACTTTGTGGTTGTAATTATTAAGGGTCCTTGTGTAATTTCACAGGTTTTAATTATGTAAAAGAAGGAAGAATAAATTTCACTTTTGATCCTATGAGTATCGCACCAATTCCACAATTGGTCTACGTTTTTTATTTTGACAACTTTTGGTACATGACTATTTTGATTCGCCCATATATGGTCCTTCCGCCAATATTCCGGTGGTTTAAAGCGTCGGAGTAGGACAACAAAAGGTCAAGAAACATTAGTCAAGTACAAAAAATGGACAAAGTGAAAGACGTGGATTAGATGTAAAAATGACATAAACCCCGTAGAACAAAAAATGGAATTAAATTAATTTAAAAAAGGATATTTTCAAAATACTCGACCATTTTCGACCCATTTTTATAAAAAAAAACCTTGTTGCCCTCACCCCCTTCCCCCATCTACCCCCACCTCCAACCCCTATACGCCCAGCCCAACCCAACCCTTATGGCTGTTTGGATGGAATGTCAGGAAGCGTTAGTGATGGAAGTATTAGTAAGTGTTGGCAGAGCCCCAGAGGAGAAGATAAGTGTAAGTGTTAAACATAATTCTACCTTGTTTGGCAGAGTTAAAAAAACAAAGTGTTAGCAATGGAAGTGCTTTCCCTTAAATTGTTAAAAATATCCTCATATGGTTTAAGCCACCACTTTTAATTTCAAATCTAGATTCCTTCAAAATAAGGGATATATATCAGACCAAAAAATATGAGTAAAAGAAGTTCAAATCATCAAGTAGCAAATAACCCCATGAGAAACTGTGAACTCCCCAACATTCCAGTCAAGTTGGGTGTGGAAAAATATAGCGTTCAAGGCTATATCTTTTAGAATTAAGATAGAGCAGCAAAAATGACTTGTTCTTCCTGTTGATTAGAATTGATTAGTTAATTGTTTTTTAGAATTATAATTTTTGTGGGGTATAAATATTTGAGAAAAGAAGAAGAAAAAAGATAACACAACTCGACAAAGATGAAAAAGATAGCATTATACGGAAGAAATCATAGATAGCTAAAGAAGAACTCAATATTGCAGAAGAGAACCCAGGGAGGAGGAGAACAGACTCTGCTGGAAGATTAGCCGCAAGAGGTGGAGATGGGGAACAAATCTGAATCTTTGGTGCGGAAGAATAATAGAGTGGAACATACGTTGGAGGGCGTATGAAGAGGGTAAAGGTTGTTATTACATCCCAATTTGAATTTGGGATGTTTAAAAAGTGATAGATATAGATGTTTGAAAGTTATGAATAACACCATCAAACACTCATTAACACATCCTCGCTAACCCTTCCATTATTAATACCCGCTAACACTCGATCCAAGTAGGCCGTGACTCTTACCACCCCACCACCCCTGCAGCCCGCAAATTAGACCGTACAGCCGGCTGTACCTAGGGCATGGTACAGCCGGGTTTTTTTTGTAAATTATTCCAAGTTTGAGTCTAATATTCGTCCTTCCCAGCTGTTTCGTCCTCTTCTCCCAACTTTCTTTCCTTCATCTGTTTTGTCTCTACCGCGACTCTCCCAGCTGGTTTCCGTCTGGTCATCGATCAATTGGAGTAAGATTTCCGTTGCCTTTTCTTTGCTTTTTATTATTTTATTCATTTATGTTTTCTTCCAATTTTGTATTGCAATGATAAATTTTTGTTTTTGCTTGTTTCCATCTTCTATCTTACTTTCGTTCTTCTTTTACAGTTTCTTCTCTTTGATGTGCTCCTCTTTATTATTTACTTCCGTTGATTCTTGTGCAGGTTTAGTTTTTTGAAGTTGTTCATTCAGTTCAGGTTATTGTCTTCTGAATTGCAGGTTTAGGTTTAGGTTATTTTCTTCTATCGTAGGAACAAAATAATATTTTGTTCATTCAATTCATATTTTTTTGTTGTAGCATTTGGGTTTATCCAAGATTTGATGCTATGTCTAGTTCTGGAGGTATTTTTTCAAGAAACACCTTCAATATATTTGATTTGTTTAGTTGAGTATTGCTTTACTGAGTATTGATCATCTGTACTTTGCTTTTGATTTGTCATCCCCTGTCAGATGGTATTTCTTTTAGTGGCAAATTAATAGAAGATATTGAGGCGAGAGGCGAACTTTTTGAAGTTGATTGTCGTAATGTTTTCTATCTTTTTAATTTACATAGTGTTGTTTTTTTGTCTGTGTTGTTTACTTTGAGATTTTGTTAGTTATTTGTGCATTTTTTATGTCTTCAGATTACTTGCATTCTGCTGATACCTTAAGTGAAGAAATTTTGTCAAGAACTGAATCTGTTCCTGTCCTACCAAGTATTGTGTTTTCTTACATTTTATTACTTTGTTAGGTTTTTCCCTATTCAAATTTTTAATTTTTTTTTTTGCAGTTCAAAATTCTTCTACTTTTGTTCATGTAGATCAAACTGATGAGTCTGTGTGTTCTGAAAATATATGTGTTAAGGAAGCAGACATTTCTGATTTATTGGGTAAAACAGTTTTTTCGGAAGAAGAGGCATTTGATCTATATAATGACTACGCTTATAGAATTGGATTTGGTGTTCGCTATTCTACTTTGAGAAAGAGGAGTAACGGTGTTGGTTTTAGAGGAAGGGAATTTTGTTGTACGAAACAAGGTATGAAAAGAAACAAAGGTGTTGTAGGTAAACAATATACAAAAGTTGATAGACGAACTGGTTGCAAGGCAAAAGTTTATTTTGAGTTCAAATCTACAGGTGAGTTGGTTGTTGTTAGGCATGATATGGTTCATAATCACCAGTTTTGCCCGGAATCTTTAGTTCATCATGTTAGATCTCATCGTGCTGTTTCTTCAAGCGAGTTGGAGTATTTGCAACATTTAAAAAATAAAGGAGTTAAGATTGCAGATGGTTTTCGTTGCTTGCAAGCTGAAGCGGGTGGATCTCCTTCTGTTGGTTTTCTTTTGCGCGATGCTTATAATGAACTGACAAAAAAGTCTAAGAAATCTTTTGACGGTTGTGATGCAAATACATTGATTAATATTTTTAAGAACAGGCATGCAAATGAAGAAGACTTTTTCTATTCTTTTGAGGTTGATTTGGATGGTTCTCTTTGTAGCTTTTTTTGGAGAGATAAGAAAATGAGAGAAGATTATACTGCATTTGGTGATTTAGTTATTCATGATACGACTTATCGGACCAACAAATATGATATGATTTGTGGTCCATTCGTTGGCATTAACTCTCATACTCATAATTGCATGTTTGGTTGTGGTTTTTTATTGAATGAAAGAATTGAGTCGTTTGAATGGCTTTTCAGTACATTTTTGCAATCTATGGGTTCTGTTCATCCAAGAACTATTATGACAGATCAATCGGCCGCTATGTCTGCTGCAATTTGTAAAGTATTTCCTCTCTCGAAACATCGTCTGTGTGTTTGGCATATCATTGAAAATTCAAAGAAACATATACGTGACTTGAGGAATCAAGAGGGCTTCTTAGATTTGTTTGATCATGTTCTGAAATTGTGTCACACCGTTGCAGAATTTGATCATTACTGGAATAGGTATCTTTTATTATGACTACATTTTGTTTTATCTTTTCATATTTTTATTAGTACTGATTTTATGAGCATTCTGTATGTTAACAATGAGTAACAGGTTGTACGAATTGATTAGTTTTGTAAATTCATTGTCTTTTATTTTGTAGAATGATCTCTGAATACAATTGCTCTGATAATCCTTGGTTGAAGAAACTATATGAGATGAAAGAGAAATGGTGTCGAGCTTTTTCGAAAGAGTTCTTTTCAGCTGGAACCTTGTCTTCACAACGAAGTGAATCCACAAATCATTCTTTGTCTAGAAAAATGAATGCGAACTCGTCTCTTTGTGACTTTTACCATTTTTTCAGTGAAGCTGTCAGTGAATGGCGAAGTAATGAACGAAAAGATCATCAACGTTGTTGGGATGGTTATCCTGAAATTGCTATTCCCTATGTTGGTTTGTTACATAAGGCATCCAAGGTTTACACGATTGATGCATATAAACTCTTTGAAAAGGAATTTATGAGAGGTATGTCTCTTAAATATGAAGTTAGACATCATCAAGGTTCTTTAATGGGTTATTTGGTATGGATGCCTCAAATAGATCAGTTTTCTCATTGGGTTTCCTATGATATACCAACACATTTTGTTAGTTGTTCGTGTAAAAAATTCCTAGAGGTTGGTATTTTGTGTTGTCACATTCTTCGTATATAACATATTCACTGTGTGGAAGTTGTTCCGGATTGTTATATTCTGAAAAGGTGGACTCGTACAGCAAAGTTCACGTAAATGAAGAAACTCATGATGTAGCTGGTACTTCTACTGTCTTGCCTTCTGTTTGGAGACTGCAAATGCAAAAGAAATATCACAAGCTGTTATGCTCTAGTGATTCAAATTTTGCAGCAAGGAAGTTATGTGAAGACTCTTTTAAAAGTTTGAAAGTTGCTATTCAAGATCAAGTTGGAAGCATTTATTTCTCAGATAGTGACTCTACCTCTGTTGGTGCGCCTTCAGCAATCTCTAATCCAAAAACTTCAAGGAAGAAGGGTGAAAGAAATGTGCGTCGCAAAAGTATTATTGAAGTCAAAACAAATCAAGCTAGAGGAAAGAAAAAGTTACGTCAAATGAGCACATCAGTCACTGATCATGCAACTTTGTAATCAGATTATTATATACTATTGTATTTGTCTTCTTCTATTTAGTTTCTATTTTTTTAAAACATATGTGTAATCTTATTACTCAACGTCGTTGTTTTAATGTTCAAAAGAAACCATATGCGTGCTCATATATATTAATATTTATAATTTACTCTTATCCGTTTCTAGTACTCTTTTATTCTCTGTTGTTATATTTTTTTCACACTTTATGTTGAACGTTTACCGAATACACTTCATTCTGATCAACAAATCCTTTGAGTATTCCTTTTTTATGTAATGAACATTAATTATAAAAGTTATGAGTGTGTTTAGCAAAGTTCATATGATTCAAACATTAGTATCCATTTTGATATATTTTTTTAAATTGAATTTACTTCCAGTATTATATCTGCCTTACTAATACTTAAAAAAATCAAACGTTTTTCATGTAAAACTAATTAAAGAAATTATTATATATTGTCATACGTATTTGTGTTATCATACTCAACTTTTGTGTTGTAATGTTCAAAGAAAACATTATCCGTACTCATATATATGATTATATATATATATATATATCAGGTATATATAATTGACTTGTATCTGTTTATAATATGTACTCTATTATTAACATCTACTGTTATTTTTTTTTAACTCTTTGTTGAACATTTATATATTCCATCTTGTTCTCATTAAAAAATGTTTGAGTATTCTACACACTTGTAATGAACATTATTGAAGAAGTTATGACTATGTTTAGCAAAGATATGTCATTAAACATTGGTATCCATTCTCATACATTTTTTGCTTGAATTTACTTCCGGCATTATATTTAACTTATTAGTACTTTAAAAAAACAAACACTTTTATATTAATTATAAAAGTAGTTCACACTCAATGTTTATACATTTTAAGTTACTTCTAATCCTCAGATTGAGTATATTTTTATTTAAAATGAGCATGTAATGTACTTGTGACACCGCACCCGAACGTCCTTGGAAATTCGATTTAAAAATTCAAAAGTGACGTATTGAATTTCCGATTTCAAAACAATGGAAAAACGATTAATATGTTACGAAGTGCATGATTGAATATTGTATTGTTCAAACCCGTATTCTTTTGTAATTTTCATCATGTAAATTATCGAGATGATCCTACACACATTGTAGATCAATAATGTGATGTAGGAAGTTGACTTGTTCTAAATAAATTAGGATGAGTACAAACAGGGCATCTTTTGACAAAAGATGAAACAATAGGACCCATATTCCCATTTTTGGAAGTATTGGTAGATATTTTGGACCCCAAATTGAGTGGGATCATTTGGGAATCATCCCACATGACCTTGGTACCTGCAAAGACAAAGAAAAATGGATGAGACAACTATGTGGGGCGGACTTTTGACTCATGAGCTACAACATTACAAAAAGGAAATAAAAGAGGAGGTCCATACCATGTTTGATTGCAATCAAATACCCTACCCTTCTTTTTTGTGAACCACATGCTCTCTTAGCATGATTGAGGCCTCCTAATACACTCCCCCTACACCCCATTCGAACTCCCAAGATAAGAGAGAAAGAGGGAGCCACATATTCCAAGGGAGAAGAGAAGAGAGAAGCTGGCCGCAGGATTCGTTTTCCAGTAGATAGGGTCTCTTGTTTGATCCATAACTTGAGTTTCACTCGTCCAAATAAGGCGTATGATATACCAAAAGAAAGCTCTCAAGACGAGGAATCCGTGAAGGTCTGGTTTGCAGGAATCGGAGTTGTGTAAGGCTTCCAAATCGTCCGAGCAAAACACAACCTCGCAGGAGAGGATTTAATCTTCTAAGGTGAGTTTTAACCCCAAAACTTTACTTTTCATTTTCCAAATGATATGAACGATTGGTGGGACTATTATACACTAATCCAAGTGTATAATATGTCCTTATAAAGTTATTTTAATGATGTAAAGGTTAGATACTAACCTAGAGCAAATCTTGGAAAAAACTAGGAAAACGAGTTGACCGGGAAACACCCGTTCTAGGGGCTGTTTTCGTATCAACGATTAAGGGTTGAACTAGCACTTTGAGGAGGATGTTTAACACTCATATTTGAGCAAGGAATCAGTCCCAAAATCCACCTTGACCAAAGCTTTGACCATTGGACCAAGAAGGGAAAGTTTAAAGCTCAATTGAGGTGAGGATTGACATCTAATTGCTTACAACTTGTAGGTTAAGCATGAGATTACCTAAATGCTTAAGTCATTATTTTTCATGAATTATGATGGTTACATATTGATGAAATATTGATATAGTTGCCAAAGAATGAAATTTGAAATGATTTGAGAATGCATGAGTATTATGAGATTAAATGAGTATAAATGAACTATCTTTGTGAAATAGGCATTTTGCTCATGTATGAATTATGTGGTTACATAAATGAATAATTGTGTATTGAGATTGAATACTTAAGTTGCTGCTACATAATTATAATTATGTAGAGAATTACAAATAATGAGGATAATGGTATGATAACAATAATCTTAATAGTATTGAAATACTAGTTAGTGATTATTGGAACTTGTTGATTAAATTGATCCTAGGGATTGGATTGTATCAAAGATACTTGAATGTAGTTCAAGTGTATCTAATAACTTAGTAAGGAACTAAGGTTAAGTTATGGGAAGTCTTTAAGGATGACCCATGGTAGTCTAATGATATGTCAATTCTAGGCATAGGGTTGCTTGAGAATTGGACCTTAATGCATGGTGATGTGATAGAGCCGAGCTCTAGAATGCATGTAAGGTGTAGACTTGGAGTCTATGTATTGTATAGCTAGAGCCGAGCTCTAGGACTTGCGTGGTGATGTGATAGAGCCGAGCTCTAGAACGCAAGGTAGGGAAATTGACCCGAGGTATATGAATTGTATGGTGATGTGGTAGAGCCGAGCTCTAGAATACAATGTCATGTACTAGGGTTGGACTCTAGGAGTTGTCGTGGCTTATAGTCACGGGGTTGGGAATGGTGATTTTCCAAATGAACATGGGCCCACGGGCCGGCTACTTGACTTTTATATAAAGTAAGTATATTTTTAAACGGGGTAACTTAGGGTTACAATCATAATGTACTATCACCCTATTTGAGGGTCTTGTGTTTGAAATACTTGTTGTATATCTATTAGATGCCTGCCACACCAGTACTTTATAGCCGTATAGAGTACTGACCCCTTCGGGGGCGTCCCACCACCATTTCAGGTTGAGGCTAGAGCTTGCATCCTGTGCTCGTTGATCGAGTGATTCCTCGGAGAGAAGACTCGGTTCGTGCTTCCTCCATTCTATTTGAAACATTAATAAATTTGCTCATGGATATTTTACTATAGAGCCTGCGTGCTCATGAATAGCCCGGTGTGGCCTTTTGTTTTAAACAATGCTTTCCGCTGCGTTATGAATTACTTATTATGTTTGTCTATGGATGTTATATGTGTGAATGATATTCATGACGCCTTGTATAATATGAATGTGTTGGACTGCGGTTGACTATTCGTATTGTACGGCGGGTTGTTGACGTGTCCGGGTAGGTCCGGGGCGTGACAATTAAGTTGGTATCAGAGACTTAGTCCATAAACTTCATAATGAAGTCTCAAAATTCTCTTTTTGAAAAGATTTTGAAAACCATGAGCATAGAAGTTTTGTACTTGGAGAGCTTTTGGTACTTGGGTTGCAAGGTCTCTAATTGTTAAGATGGTACCCTTAGCAATTGGTATGGCGGTGACTCGAGCCAAAATGTGTCTTAAGTACCTATCCGTCAATTGACATTTGATACGAGTCTAATGACTCTTTCCAAATTTCTTTCAGAAATGGACCGTGGTGGCAGGATTACTAGGAGAAACCCGACCGGCCGTGTACCAGAGGAGACTGGACAGGGCAGTCGAAGGACCTCTAGGGCATCTAGAGGAGCTGGCCGTGGAGGCCGATCACAGACCGTGAGTGACGGTCATGTCGACACAGAAAGTGAAACCTACTGGTCCTATGAGGACTCGACTTACCAACCGGAAACCGAGCCGGTTGAAACCCCTTATGAAGGGGATGACGATGATGTAAGTGATGAGGAGGACAACGGCTCCTTAGCGCGGATTGAGGCATTACTCCAACAATATCACCGTGAGCGTGAAGAGAGGAGGGAACGCCGAAGGCGCCGGGCTGGGCAACCTTCGGGCATGGCTTCACGAGGAGGAAGTCATGGTGCATCTAGAGCCCATGTGGAACCACGTGGAGGCCAAAATGATGGAGGTCCAACCATAAGGATCTCCAAATTCATCAAAGAAGCAAGAGATCTGGGGTGCAAACCCTTTGATGGAGCAGGGGACATTTCAGTGGCAGCACAATGGATCAAGAGGCTAAATGAAGCAGCCCTTGACATGCAAATCGTGCCGAATCTCAAACTGAGAATTGCGGTAAGATTGCTCGAGGGGATGACATCCAAGTGGTGGGATGGAACCAAGAGCAAGTACGGTGAGACCGTCGTTTGGGAGGACTTCCAACGAGAGTTCTTTGCCCAATATTATTCCGATTTCGAGGTGAACAAGAAGGTGAGAGAATACACGCTCCTAACCCAAGGGGGTAACATGTCAGTGAAGGAGCTTGAGTACAAGTTCCGGGATCTCGCCGACTACATACCGGAGTATGCTTGTGACGAGAACCGCATGGTAAACCACTTTTGGGACGCTCTTGACTTGGAGATACGTGATAGGGCAACGCAATTGCCTAATATGACTTTCGCCCAAGTGGTTGACCAAGCGTTGAAAGGGGAGAAACAGTGGGAGGAACGGAAGAAGAGAGACGCCGAGGAGGCGAAAAAGAGAAAATGGGAGAGTCATGGCTCCCAAGGTTCCAACAAAAAGGGGAACCATGGAGGAGGATCTTTCCGGGCACCACCGCCACCGTCTAGGGGGAACCAAGGCCCGAGTGGGCAAGGCTCGAGGTCACAAACCTCAGTGGTAACTCGTTGCAACAATTGCAAGAGGAACCACTCCGGTAAATGTCGCGACCCCCCTAGATGTTTCCAATGTGGGGATGCCGGACATTTGAAGGCGCATTGCCCACAATTGGGCGGGACCAGGACATCGGGACCGAGTAGTGGCCCGACGGGTACACGGAATCAAACCGGGGCTTCTCAAGCAAGCCGGGGACACGGGGGAGCGAGTACGAGCAATGCGCCATCCGTGAATCAAGGAAGGACTCAAGCTCGAGTCTATGCGATGACGGAAGCGGATGCTCGAGCGAACCCGGATTCCATTGCAGGTATTTATCTCATTAGAGTGTGGTAGATTAGCCCTACTTGTGTGTACACGTTTAGGGATTAAGCCCCGAACAATTTAGGATCACGTGGGGATGTTTAAAGTTAAAACGTACAAAAAAAGGGGGCAACCGGCGCCGGAAACCCACTAACCGGCGCCGGAGATGGCGATTCGGTGAGCCTGTTTGGAACCGGCTCTCTCCAACCGGCGCACAACGAGGCATTTTTCCAGCCAACCGGCGCCGGACACCCCCTAACCGGCGCCGGATCTGCCCTGGGACGAGCCTGTGTGCGACCGGCCCTCCATAACCGGCGCTGTTAGCCTGGAAACCTACCCAATCGGCGCCGGAAACCCACCAACCGGCGCCGGACCTTCCCTGGAGCAAAGCCTGTATGGAACCGGCCCATTATGACCGGTGCAGCCGGGACGTTTAACCCGGGCAACCGGCGCCGGTCAGGCCTGAACCGGCGCCGGTCCGAAGCTGTTTTCGTCCGAAAATTTTTCGGATTAAAACGGGACCCACCCCGTTTGAACGGTAAATGCACCCTAACCCTAAATTAAGTTTAGTCATGTTAGGAATGGTGTCTTACATGGCTTATAAATGTAGGAACATTAAAGATTAATGGGAAGGATGCACGAATCCTTATCGATACCGGAGCGCAACGTTCATTCGTGAGTGAGGCGTTCGCCGAGGATTTAGGGGTACAATCAATCCCAATGACGCAAACTCTAGTGGTATCAACACCACTAGGGGATGACATTGAAAGAGCTACTTACTATCCATCTTGTGAGGTGGAAATCGATCGCCAAACCTTGACGTGTGATTTCGTACCGCTGAGTATGATGGAGTTCGATGCAATCCTAGGGATGGATTGGCTAGAAAAGCATCATGCTAGGGTAGATTGCTACACAAAGGTTTTGGAACTCGAAGGCAATGATGGGGACACCCTACGCTTCGAGGGGGATCGAGGCAAATCAAACAGTTGTATCATATCCGCCGTGAGAGCGAGGAGCATGATAAGAAAGGGGTGTCACGCATATCTAGCATACGTGGTTGACAAAACCAAGGAGGAAATGATCATCGACGACGTGAGGGTGGTTTGTAAGTATCCGGATGTCTTCCCTAAAGACCTACCGGGGCTTCCACCTGATAGGGAGATTGAATTTGTGATCGAGGTCGAGCCTGGTACCAAACCAATCTCCATACCGCCATACCGTATGGCACCCGCTGAACTTAACGAGTTGAAAACCCAATTGCAAGAGCTTTTGGATAATGGTTTCATTAGACCAAGCCATTCCCCGTGGGGAGCACCAGTCCTTTTTGTGAAAAAGAAAGATGGGACACTTCGAATGTGTATTGACTATCGTCAACTGAACAAGGTCACAATCAAGAATAGGTATCCCTTACCTAGGATTGATGACTTGTTTGATCAACTACGAGGGGCAACCGTGTTTTCAAAGATTGACCTGAGGTCGGGTTACCACCAATTGAAGATTAAGGAAGACGACATACCAAAAAGTGCTTTTCGCACAAGGTATGGGCACTTTGAATTCCTTGTTATGTCGTTTGGGTTAACAAACGCCCCAGCGGCATTCATGGACTTGATGAACCGAGTATTTCATAAATACTTGGACCGATTCGTGATTGTGTTCATAGATGACATCTTGATTTACTCAAAGAGTGAAGAAGAGCATGAGGAGCACCTGATACTTGTTCTTGAGACACTACGGGAGAAGCAACTCTATGCCAAATTTTCTAAATGCGAATTTTGGCTAAAGGAGATTGGCTTCCTCGGGCACGTGGTTTCGGGATCGGGAATTGCTGTTGATGACAAGAAGATAGAAGCCATTACCGAATGGGAGAGGCCAAAGAACGTCAAGGAAATTCGTAGTTTCCTTGGATTGGCAGGCTACTACAGAAAGTTCGTGGAGAAGTTCTCTGTTTTGGCATCACCATTGACAAAGCTCACTCGTAAAGGAGCTAAGTTTGTATGGGATGACAAATGTGAGAAGGGGTTCATGGAACTAAAGAAGCGATTGACCGAGGCACCGGTACTTGCATTACCCAAACAGGGTGTGGGGTACGATGTCTATAGCGATGCGAGCATCCAAGGGTTTGGATGTGTACTGATGCAGAATGGGAGGGTAATCGCCTATGCTTCACGACAGTTGAAGAAGCATGAGGTGAATTATCCTACTCATGATTTGGAGCTGGGGGCAGTGGTGTTTGCACTGAAGATATGGAGACATTATCTCTACGGGGAGACATGTCACATATACACTGATCACAAGAGCTTGAAATACGTGTTTACTCAGAAAGAGCTAAACATGAGACAGAGACGGTGGATGGAGTTGATAAAAGACTACCATCTAGTGATAGAGTACCACCCAGGCAAGGCAAACGTGGTGGCAGATGCTTTGAGCCGGAAGAGCTCGTCTGGGGCATTGCTAGCTAATTTGAGAGCATTAAGAGCCCAACTGGAGGTATCCAGCGATGGTGCCTTATTGGCACGATTTGGGGTGAGACCTACTTTACTTGATGAGATCAAGAAGGGTCAGGAAACTGACGAAGAAATTATGAAGATCCGGGAACGCATGCAAGCGGGACCGGTGGAGGACTTCAGAGAAAGAGATGACGGTCTCTTATTATTTCGTGACCGAGTGTGTATACCGGCAGATGATGAGCTCCGAAAGTCCATCTTAGAGGAAGCTCATTCATCGGCTTATGCCATGCACCCGGGGGGCACGAAGATGTACCGCGACTTGAAGGAGAGTTACTGGTGGTCGGGTATGAAGAGAGAAATAGCCGAATATATCAGTCGATGCCTTACTTGTCAACAAGTTAAGGCAGAACATCAGCATCCAGCAGGCTTATTGCAACCACTTTCCATTCCTGAATGGAAGTGGGAACACATGACTATGGATTTTGTGGTAGGTTTACCACGAACAATCAGGAACTATGATGCAGTTTGGGTTGTGGTAGATAGGCTCACGAAGAGTGCACACTTCTTGCCTATCAACACTACTTACCCACTTGAGAGGTTAGCCAAATTGTATACGGATGAGATCGTGAGGCTGCACGGGGTCCCAGTGACCATTGTATCTGATAGAGACCCACGATTCACATCACGTTTTTGGCCAAAATTTCAGGAGTCTATGGGAACGAGGTTGAAGTTCAGTACTGCTTTCCACCCACAGACGGATGGGCAGTCTGAAAGAGTCATACAGATCCTAGAAGACATGCTGAGGGCTTGTGCATTGGAGTTCCAAGGAAGTTGGGACAACCACTTAGCACTTGTGGAGTTTGCCTATAACAACAGTTATCAGGCAAGCATCAGCATGCCTCCATACGAGGCATTGTATGGGAGGAGATGCCGTACACCGTTATGCTGGGACGAGGTTGGCATGGCCAAACTCGAGGGTACTGAGTTGGTTGAGGTCACCAAATCAAAGGTGAAGTTGATTCGAGAGAGACTCAAAGCGGCTCAGGATAGACAAAAGAGTTATGCGGATAAGCGTCGAAGAACCTTAGAGTTTAAGGTTGATGACGAGGTATTTTTGAAAGTTTCTCCTTGGAAAGGAATCATTCGATTTCAAACCCGAGGAAAGCTTAACCCACGATACATAGGTCCATTCAGAATTATAGAGAGAATTGGGGCCGTTGCATATCGTCTACAGTTGACTCCCGAATTAGAGAAGATACATAATGTGTTTCATGTATCCATGCTTAAGAAGTATGTGCATGATCCCTCTCACGTATTGGAAAAGCCGCCTGTAGAGGTACGTGAGGATTTGAACTACGCTGTTCAACCTATCAAGGTCACCGATAGAAAGGTGAAGAAACTGAGGAGCAAAGAAGTCCCAATGGTTAAAGTCCTGTGGAAGAGCGATCGGGTCGAGGAAGAGACATGGGAAACGGAGGCTTTGATGAGGAAGCAGTATGCTTTCCTATTCGAGTAGAGCTGTGAATTTCGGGGACGAAATTCCTGTTAAGGGGGGGTGAACTTGTGACACCGCACCCGAACGTCCTTGGAAATTCGATTTAAAAATTCAAAAGTGACGTATTGAATTTCCGATTTCAAAACAATGGAAAAACGATTAATATGTTACGAAGTGCATGATTGAATATTGTATTGTTCAAACCCGTATTCTTTTGTAATTTTCATCATGTAAATTATCGAGATGATCCTACACACATTGTAGATCAATAATGTGATGTAGGAAGTTGACTTGTTCTAAATAAATTAGGATGAGTACAAACAGGGCATCTTTTGACAAAAGATGAAACAATAGGACCCATATTCCCATTTTTGGAAGTATTGGTAGATATTTTGGACCCCAAATTGAGTGGGATCATTTGGGAATCATCCCACATGACCTTGGTACCTGCAAAGACAAAGAAAAATGGATGAGACAACTATGTGGGGCGGACTTTTGACTCATGAGCTACAACATTACAAAAAGGAAATAAAAGAGGAGGTCCATACCATGTTTGATTGCAATCAAATACCCTACCCTTCTTTTTTGTGAACCACATGCTCTCTTAGCATGATTGAGGCCTCCTAATACACTCCCCCTACACCCCATTCGAACTCCCAAGATAAGAGAGAAAGAGGGAGCCACATATTCCAAGGGAGAAGAGAAGAGAGAAGCTGGCCGCAGGATTCGTTTTCCAGTAGATAGGGTCTCTTGTTTGATCCATAACTTGAGTTTCACTCGTCCAAATAAGGCGTATGATATACCAAAAGAAAGATCTCAAGACGAGGAATCCGTGAAGGTCTGGTTTGCAGGAATCGGAGTTGTGGAAGGCTTCCAAATCGTCCGAGCAAAACACAACCTCGCAGGAGAGGATTTAATCTTCTAAGGTGAGTTTTAACCCCAAAACTTTACTTTTCATTTTCCAAATGATATGAACGATTGGTGGGACTATTATACACTAATCCAAGTGTATAATATGTCCTTATAAAGTTATTTTAATGATGTAAAGGTTAGATACTAACCTAGAGCAAATCTTGGAAAAAACTAGGAAAACGAGTTGACCGGGAAACACCCGTTCTAGGGGCTGTTTTCGTATCAACGATTAAGGGTTGAACTAGCACTTTGAGGAGGATGTTTAACACTCATATTTGAGCAAGGAATCAGTCCCAAAATCCACCTTGACCAAAGCTTTGACCATTGGACCAAGAAGGGAAAGTTTAAAGCTCAATTGAGGTGAGGATTGACATCTAATTGCTTACAACTTGTAGGTTAAGCATGAGATTACCTAAATGCTTAAGTCATTATTTTTCATGAATTATGATGGTTACATATTGATGAAATATTGATATAGTTGCCAAAGAATGAAATTTGAAATGATTTGAGAATGCATGAGTATTATGAGATTAAATGAGTATAAATGAACTATCTTTGTGAAATAGGCATTTTGCTCATGTATGAATTATGTGGTTACATAAATGAATAATTGTGTATTGAGATTGAATACTTAAGTTGCTGCTACATAATTATAATTATGTAGAGAATTACAAATAATGAGGATAATGGTATGATAACAATAATCTTAATAGTATTGAAATACTAGTTAGTGATTATTGGAACTTGTTGATTAAATTGATCCTAGGGATTGGATTGTATGAAAGATACTTGAATGTAGTTCAAGTGTATCTAATAACTTAGTAAGGAACTAAGGTTAAGTTATGGGAAGTCTTTAAGGATGACCCATGGTAGTCTAATGATATGTCAATTCTAGGCATAAGGTTGCTTGAGAATTGGACCTTAATGCATGGTGATGTGATAGAGCCGAGCTCTAGAATGCATGTAAGGTGTAGACTTGGAGTCTATGTATTGTATAGCTAGAGCCGAGCTCTAGGACTTGCGTGGTGATGTGATAGAGCCGAGCTCTAGAACGCAAGGTAGGGAAATTGACCCGAGGTATATGAATTGTATGGTGATGTGGTAGAGCCGAGCTCTAGAATACAATGTCATGTACTAGGGTTGGACTCTAGGAGTTGTCGTGGCTTATAGTCACGGGGTTGGGAATGGTGATTTTCCAAATGAACATGGGCCCACGGGCCGGCTACTTGACTTTTATATAAAGTAAGTATATTTTTAAACGGGGTAACTTAGGGTTACAATCATAATGTACTATCACCCTATTTGAGGGTCTTGTGTTTGAAATACTTGTTGTATATCTATTAGATGCCTGCCACACCAGTACTTTATAGCCGTATAGAGTACTGACCCCTTCGGGGGCGTCCCACCACCATTTCAGGTTGAGGCTAGAGCTTGCATCCTGTGCTCGTTGATCGAGTGATTCCTCGGAGAGAAGACTCGGTTCGTGCTTCCTCCATTCTATTTGAAACATTAATAAATTTGCTCATGGATATTTTACTATAGAGCCTGCGTGCTCATGAATAGCCCGGTGTGGCCTTTTGTTTTAAACAATGCTTTCCGCTGCGTTATGAATTACTTATTATGTTTGTTTATGGATGTTATATGTGTGAATGATATTCATGACGCCTTGTATAATATGAATGTGTTGGACTGCGGTTGACTATTCGTATTGTACGGCGGGTTGTTGACGTGTCCGGGTAGGTCCGGGGCGTGACAGTACTAGTAATGATCATTGCCATAAACGTGAAGTGTCTCTTTCATCATAAAAACACATGTCCAGTACATTCACCATCGAACATTAACAAGAACAAAATATGTCTTTTGCCAACAAAAACATAGAAGCATTTGAAGTTCATATTAAACTAAGTTAAACATAAGTATCATTAGAAGAACTACATTTCCTTCACTTTGTTCATCAACTCCATTCTAACTTCATTCCTTTGAAATGTCAACATCTTGTGCAAGTATTTAAGCCTCAAGACCTGTATGTGCTTTTCCTGCATGATTATTTGTGTTAGTATTATCATACAATATTATTTATTTATTAGTAATATGTCATTAAATCTTTGATTAAAAATAAAAAAGTACTTTACATGTTCTTTTTCTAGGCCACAATCCCAGTCTGTCTCTCCATTAAAAGTTTCCATGTGTCTCATCAGATAGACACCATCATTAGCTTTGTTTTTTTTGTTTCTCCATGCCATTTTGACTACTTCTGGCTTCATATTCTTCACTTTGTCAGCATGCTGATGTTTTTCTTTTTTAAGCCATTTAAGTACAGCACTTTTCTGTAAATAAAAACATTTACACATTAAATATGTTCAGATGCTCATTTTTTATAAACAGTATACACATTTTAACAAACAAATAATTTTGATTTATTACTTACCAGTTGGGTTGGTTGAGAAAGGTACTTCATTCCTATTGCTATTTCCTTGTCACAGTTATCAATGATTAAGAACTTCATGTACTTCATATCAAAGCACATTAGGTAGTAGCTACCATTACGTTCAGCTGGGAAGATAAACAAGTCCATGTTCTTCACTTTCGGCAATGCCCTTTTGAATTGGATCCTTGTAGCTTCAATGAATCTCTTGTTTCTGGTTGCTGCAGCACTAATCTGATTTTCCTCCAACACTCTCTGTAAACCAATTGTATAAGATATAATTTTCAAATTCAAATAAAAATATTTAAAATCATAAATCTTACATATGGTGTTGTTGTGAATATCAATCTATTCCTTGATTGAGTGCTTTTCAGACTCTCAAATTCATTCAAAATCATCGCCCATAAATCTATCAACAGTGGACTGACTATGGAATCAATGTTCAAACTCTCCATCTCCTTTCTTGAAACAATCAGATTTCCATCTTTATAGAGCACAACCCTATTTATTTTAAGCAATTGTCAGCTAACTATTAATTAAATATTTTAGACAAGCAGTTTTCAAATATGTAGTTACTTACGATTTATCAGAGTTCTCTTCAAACACAAATTTAGCTAGTTTGACTTCTTCAGTAGTTGTTCCTGCCTTCATTTCTGTAATTCTGATCACGTATGGAGACTTGAGAGCAGGGCCAGGCATTACTTGTCTTTTTTCTCTTTCCACATGTGCACCACATTGGCCCTCTCCTTCAAAACAAGCTTGCTTTCCCTTTTCAGATGCCTTTATTCTATCATGCTCTTTTAATTCAGTCACAGGAATAGCTTCACTTGCGTTTATTATCACATCCTCTTCATTATCTACCTGAGCTTCATTGTGTTGCTCATCAAGCTCCTCTTGATGCTCAGCAACTGCATATACATGCTCATCTCTCTGTTCTTCATCTTCCTGGCCACCTGCATGCTCATTTGACTCTTGTGAAAGCAGTGTGAAACTGGGCTTTTCGTATTGTATTAATGTAGGCCTATCATTCCTTTTTTTCTGAGCTTTTTCAATAGCTTCAACTGCCTTTAAAACCTCTTCAGTCCAAAACTCATCATCAGGAGTCATTCTTATTTCTTTTTCAATTGTTTGTGGCTCTGTTGAGTATGTGTTGAAGAGTCCATGCACTTTACCTAGCAAAACCTTCATTTTTTCATCATCAGGCAACACCTTCGCAGCTTCTTGAAACTTTTCATCAAAGTTTGCTATGCTATCTGCCAAATGCTTTGCTGCTGAAGCGAATTCCTTCATGATATCCTGTATAAATCATATGAGTATTAGTGTATTACTAAAATTTTCATTCAGTGTTATTTTATTTTATTTTATTTTGAGTTATTGTATTGTGTTAAGGACATATAAAATGATGCACAACAATTTTTCTATGCTTATATGATAATTTTAGAGTAACTCAGTTTTTCCACTGTTCATATTTATTACTCAATTTAATTTAATAATATACTCATGTATAATTTATATGATACTCAAGTGTATAAAGAGTACATTATTTGCCTTACCTTATCTGCTTGCTCACTGCATTCTTCCTCGTTTTTCTTATTCTCTTCATTCTGAATCAGATTTGGAATTGTAAGAGTTCCTTGATTTGGTTCATCTATGTATCCAAATCCAAACCCTCCACTTTCTATCTCTTCCTTTTCCCTTTTGTTGAGATTCTGAGTTGTCCATCCAACTATAGATGGCAAGCCTCTGTCTACTTTCCTTCCTTTGAATACCATATTGTCAACATAAAACACCTAACATTTTTCAATATTTAGAATTGTGCATTACCATACCATAATTGAGTAATAAAATGATTACTTTGAGTATTGAAATTATATAGTTTTTAACTTACAATCAAAAGGAGAAGAGGTCCTGGGAACTGTCGTGCTCTGCTTTTATTCCAGTAGTCCTTTGATTCAATCAATGTCTGCAAAGCATAACTGCACCAATTAAAATTCTTTATTTGTGACTCATCATCCAGTGCTTTGAGTATGCTTTGATTGACAAAGCAATTCTGCTTTCCTTCAATTAAACAAGTCACCAGGAGAACCAAGAAATTTTTTTTGAACCAGCCTCCAGCTTGTTTATTTTTCTCCAATAGATCTTTCAGTTCACCAGTCCTCACAAGTCCTTTATCACTACTGAACTGTGCTCTCCAATCAGCCACCATCTCTGCTGTTTTTTCACCTTGAGTATCTATCAACCTTTTCACATCCAAGTTTCCCTTTGGAAATCCCATTGTGTAGTGTATTGCATCTTCAGTGACACGCAATTTCTCGTTCTTTGGCAAATGCAATGAAACACTCCTGCTATCAAACCTGTCCACAACCCAATATGCCAACTGCATTGGCAATTGTTTGACTTTTAAGTGTAGTATTGGGCCAAACCCCATGTCTACCACTTCTTCCTTCTGTTCTTCAGAGAGGGATGTGATTACCTCAGTTAGACTTCTAGGAGACATTCTTGACCATAGCTTTGGAAGGTTATCATCACCCTCCTTTTCTGTTTCCTCATCTTCATCTTCTTCTACGTCGTCTTCTTTCTTTTTCTTCAACTTTTCTTTATTCTCTCTCTTTGCTACCACTTTACTTTTATTTCCAGTTTTCGCAACTTCTTTTTCCTTGTTATCACCTTCTTCTGATGTTTGCGATCTTGTTATTCTTTTGCTTGAGAAGACTTGCATTGCACTTTTCTCAACTTTTCTTGCTTTTGATGTTTTGCTCTTTCTTCTTTTTTCACCACTCTCTTGTTCACCCACTTCTTCTATCAATGCTTGCATTAAAAGCTATTTCTTTTCTGCAGCAGTATGTTGCTCAACTTCTTCTAAAGCATTGACATCTGCTGTAGTGCCATCATCATTTTCTTTCTCATTAACTCCCTCCACATGCTCATATTCTTCAATATATTTTTCAGCTTCCTGAACAGTATCTTGATGAACTTGTTCATCACTTTTTTCTTGAACTGTATTCTGACCTGGATCCTCATTCTGCTTGAAACTTTCTCCATCAACAGTATCCTCATCTGCAGCTGTATGTTGTTTAACTTCTAAAACCTCTTCAGATGCTTTTCTTTTCTTTTCTTTTGAACACCTACCTTCTTTTGTTGCTTCAGGGCTTTTGAAACTTTTGGACTTTTTAATGCTTTCCTTTTTGGTATTTTACGCAGGACTGGAATCTCTGTTACAACCTTTGTTGGTGGATTTCTGCATTAAAAAATCACAACATTAGTATTGTAATAGTTAAATGATGCTAATACTTTATAATGAGCTTTTTCAGAAATTTCATGCAACAGTGTTTGAGTACTATCTACAAGATGATGAGTACTATATCAGTTTTGAATTAATACTATTATGAGTTATACCATTTTAGTTCAAAACTAAAAACACTTTAACCATTTTCATATTTCATAATCACATTGAGCTTTGTTCCCAGTAATCATGAGCATTATACAGTTCCAAATGAGTACTAAATCAGTACTCAGTGAGCATTTAACACGACAAGCAAAATGTGAAATCTATGTCACATAATACATTACTTCATAAAAAATAAAATAAGAAGTATATGAGTATCAAAAAGCATATGATGAGTACTGTAACAGTTTTCATACTATCATTACTTTTGAAATAACCAAATAAGAATATTCTTCTGCCATTTTCATAATCACATTGAACTTTGTTCCCAGTAATTATGAGCATTATACAGTTCCAAATGAGTATTAAATCAGTATTCAGTGAGCATTTAACATGACAAACAAAACGTGAAATCTATGTCACATAATACATTACTTCATAAAAATTAAAATAAGAACTATATGAGTATCAAAAAGCATATGATGAGTACTGTAACATTTTTCATACTATCATTACTTTTGAAATAACCAAATAAGAATATTCTTCTGCCATTTTCATAATCACATTGAACTTTGTTCCCAGTAATCATGAGCATTATACTGTTCCAAATGAGTATTAAATCAGTATTCAGTGAGCATTTAACACAACAAGCAAAACGTGAAATCTATGTCACATAATACATTACTTCATAAAAATTAAAATAAGAACTATATGAGTATCAAAAAGCATATGATGAGTACTGTAACATTTTTCATACTATCATTACTTTTGAAATAACCAAATAAGAATATTCTTGTGCCATTTTCATAATCACATTGAACTTTGTTCCCAGTAATCATGAGCATTACAGAGTTCCAAATGAGTATTATATCAGTATTCAGTGAGCATTTAACACGACAAGCAAAACGTGAAATCTATGTCACATAATACATTACTTCATAAAAATTAAAATAAGAACTATATGAGTATCAAAAAGCATATGATGAGTACTGTAACAGTTTTCATACTATCATTACTTTTGAAATAACCAAATAAGAATATTAGAATATTGTTCAACCATTTCAAAATTTCACAAACACATTGAACTTTATATGCAGTAGACATGAGCAGTAGAGTTTACAATATGAGTATTATACAATAACAATTATTTGCAGTACACATGAGCATTAGAGATTACAATATGAGTATTATACAGTAACCAACATGTCAAATCTATATCACATATTTCGTTACTTTATAAACATTTAAATAAGAAATATATGAGTATCACAAACCACATGATGAGTATTGTACCAATTTTAATGTAATATCATTTCATAACAAGCATCTTCTAAACACAATTGATTGCAGTAAACATATTGACGCTTATATGTACTTAACAAACACCTGTTGTCTTATTGTACTCGAAATATGAGCACAAGAGGGGCGGTAATGATCATTATACCATTTTAATAATCAATTTGACTTTTATCTAAATTATACTCTGTATATGTTTTTTCTCCAAAATAACGAACATGCAATTTTATTAACATAATGAGAACTAAGAAACAAAATGCAAATGTATATGAATGAGTATTACATACTTTTCAGATGCTTCAGCACTTTCGTGTTCTTCATGTGCATTTGAAAGCATGTTCCATTCTGAAACGAGATCCATAGCTCTGTTCGTTCTTAGTACTCAAAACCTAACACTTCGGAACTCAGATCTCCTTCCCCGTCTTCTTCTAGCTCGTAAAGCAACAACTCCGATTAACTGGTCACCATTAATGTCGAGATACAGATATGGCGGTGTAGTTGGGAAGAGTTGTGTCTCGTGCGAAGAGATTGCGGTTTTTGAGAGATTTGCAGTTGCTTTTTGTTTTTTAAAAAAATCGTTCATGTATTTTATTTTATCGCAACCGGGTATTTTCAAATTTTGGGCTTTTGGAGCACGGGCCAACAATTAAGTAATTTAAAAACACTAAAATTGGGCCGGCTGTACGGTGCTCACCGTACAGCCGGATGTATGGTATACGAACCCCTGCAGCCTACCCCTACTCCAACTTGTCTGTGTCCTCAAGTGGACCAAATTGATAATATCCATGGATGGTCCCTACCTAAAACAAACGGATGGAAACAAGGTGTGTGGACACACTCATCATTGATTAGTGAGTGAGCGATTACTGTACGCGATCGATCGATCATTACTCACTCTTCCAAAGTCTCACAGCCTCAGCTCAGCTCCCATGGCGTCGTTCTGTTCCCGTGTAGACCCGGCATCCATTTCCGTTTCGACCCATTTCTCTTCCGCCAGAAATGCTGCAACTCTCCGTCGCCCACTCCACCATCTTTCCTCCTTCAACTCCCCTTCCTATATCTCTTCTTTAAGAACTTCCACTGCGGCCTTGGGTCCTGTAATCGCTGCTGCTTCTTCTTCTCCTTCTACTTTCTCAACATCTCCTTCCGCTACCATCACTGAATCTCAAGCTCTCAAGGTATTTGTGTATGTATGTGCGCACGTATGCCTGTTGGTTTAACTACTTACAAGTTTAATTGTCAAATTGCAGATCAATTCGGTACCGACAAAACCAATACAAGGACAGAAGACTGGAACTAGTGGCCTTCGTAAAAAGGTAGGATTTTTTTTTTTAATATCAGCGCGATCGCTCTTAAATGTCTGAACTTTGAATTCTAGTTCCTGTTTCATTGCCGTATATTTTCAGTATCTGATTGTTAGTTGTTTCACTCTTTCAATTTGTGTGCAGACTAAAGTTTTCATGCAGGATAATTACCTTGCAAACTGGATTCAGGTTCGTTGGTTTGAACTGTATGCTATACTGAATTGAGAAAGATCCAATCTTTACATGCTAATAACTGGATTATAATATTTTGATATGAAAAGGCATTGTTTAATTCACTGTCGCCGGAGGATTATAAGGACAAATTGTTGATTCTTGGAGGTGATGGTCGATATTTTAATCGTGAAGCTGCACAGGTATTGATGGCCTAACGGGGAATAGAGAAGCTGATACTGTACTTTCATTTGCTAAAATAGCTCACATATTTTTATGTTGCTATCTTCTGATGCAGTTTAGTTTTAAATTTCAGATAATAATTAAAGTTGCTGCTGGCAATGGGGTTGGTCAAATTATGGTTGGCAAGTGAGTCTGTTGACGTGTTTTAGTCTTTCTGGTATACTATGGGGTTTTAAAGTAATGGAATCAATTCCAGTAACTAATGTTAGTGACTCCGTGTACTTCTATAGTTCTATTCAATCAACTGGTTTTATATATTGAATCGTCTTCTCATGTAGTATCAGAACTGTAGTATCTGTAGTGTCCAAGCCATGTGGGTTCGCGGACTGGGCCTTCTGTGCTCAAGGTGTATGTTATGTTACGATTAGACAAAGATAAACGATAAATTAAGAGCAAGAACACAAGAATTTACGTGGTTCACACAATCGGGTTGATTGTGCTAGTCCACGGCGAACGAGAGAGAGGATGTATTATTATCAGCGTCCCAAGAGGTTTACAAGTACATAAGAGTCAGTTAAATAGGTTTAAGAAAACCTAATCAGAGATTAGAGCCGCAGGCCCTAATTAAAATCAAGCCCGTAATTAAAATTCCCGTAGACCCGGTCGGGTGCCCCCCTTGACCCGGTCGGGTCTCTTCACAGAATTCATGCCCGGGTCGATACCAGGGCGGGTATTCAAAACAGAAGCTATAAACCATCACTGACCCGGTCGGGTGCCTCTCCTGACCCGGTTGGGTCTCACGTTCCAGTGAGTTCCCAGGTCTCTACTTCAACATACCCGGTCGGGTAACTCCTACTTACCCGGTCGGGTAACTGCTCCGAAAAACAAAACAAGACTCCATCTTCAACAATCTCCCACTTGGAGGCTTGGTCAACAATCATCTGCCATCCAAGAACATGTATCTTCTGTAAAACCCTGATCTCTCTCTCTCTCTCTCTCTCTCTCTCTCTCTCTCTCTCGTCCGCGCCTTCTCATCAAGTATCTGGAAGGCCCGTTGAAGCCATGCATAGCTTCAACTTCTCCGTTGTCACCGCCTTGGTAAGCATGTCTGCTGGATTCTTCGTACCAAGGATCTTCTTCAAACTTATAGTACCATCTTCAATCAATTCTCGAATGAAATGATACCGCATCTTGATGTGTTTCGTTCTGCTGTGAAACACCGGATTCTTCGCGAGATGAATAGCACTCTGGTTGTCACAATATAGACCGCAATCTCCCTGCTTCATGCCCAACTCTGAAAGAAAGTTCTTCAACCAGATCAACTCTTTGGCCGCTTCAGCAATGACCATATATTCTGCTTCTGTGGTTGAAAGAGCTACGCTCTTCTGTAGTCTAGACATCCAACTGATTGCCGTACCTCCAATAGTGAATATGTAACCCGTAGTGCTCTTCCCGGAATCATGACAGCCTCCCAAATCAGCATCGGCAAATCCTTCTAGAATTAAGCCATTCTTCCTGAAACATAGGGTAGTTTCAGAAGTACCTTTCAAGTAGCGTAACAGCCACTTAACTCCTTCCCAATGTTCCTTCCCTGGATTTGACATGAACCTGCTAACAACTCCCACTGCATGAGCAATGTCCGGCCTTGTTGACACCATCGCGTACATCAAGCTGCCAACGGCTGATGCATAAGGAACTTTAGCCATTTCTTTGTCTTCATTGGTCTTTGGAGACTGCTGCTTGGAGAGTTTCAGCTGACTCCCTAACGGTGTACTCCTTGGTTTGGCATCCGTCATTTTGAACTTCTCAAGGACTTTCTGAATGTACTTCTGCTGTGAAAGCTTTAAAGTACCTTCCACCTTGTCTCTGACTATGCTCATCCCAAGAATCTGTCTCGCCTCCCCTAAATCCTTCATCTCAAATTCTTCGGACAACTTCTTCTTGAGCTTGTTGATCTCCTGCATGTTTGCTCCAGCCACCAACATGTCATCAACATACAAAAGAAGAATAATGTATGATGATTCGAGTTTCTTCAAGTAACAGCAATGGTCCATCTTGCATTTAGTGTACCCATTCCGCTGCATAAAACTGTCAAACTTCAAGTACCACTGTCTAGGAGCTTGCTTCAGTCCGTATAGACTCTTCTTGAGTTTGCACACCAACTTCTCCTTACCACTCACTGGGAAACCTACTGGTTGAGCCATGTAAATGTCTTCTTCAAGGTTGCCATGAAGAAAGGCAGTCTTTACATCCAGCTGCTCCAAATGCAAACTTTCAGCAGCAACGATACCAAGGATCAACCTGATAGTAGTCATCTTCACAACCGGAGAGAAGATTTCATTGTAATAAACTCCCTTCTTCTGTTGGAACCCTTTGACAACTAACCTCGCCTTGTATCTTTTGCTTCCATCTGCTTCATCTTTGATTCTGAACACCCAATTGTTCTCCAAAGCTTTCTTTCCCGGTGGTAGCTTGACTAAGGACCAAGTTTGGTTCTTGTCAAGTGAATCTAACTCATCTTCCATGGCCTTCTTCCACTGTATGGAATCTTTCATGGTCAACGTCTCTGAGTAAGATTCTGGCTCTCCATTCTCGGTCAGCAACAGGTAATTTGCTGAAGGAGAATATTTGTTAGGAGGTCTTCTGATTCTAGTGGACTGTCTAATGTGTGGAGTAGCTGCCTCTGAACTCCCACCATCTTCATCACTCCCACTATCTTCAGACATTCCTGTATCTCCTGAGCTCCCACTGCTCCCTGAGCCTCCATTCATCTCATCACAACCAGCAGGTTGTGCTATGTCGTCTTCAGTCATCCCGTCAAACACCACTTGTTGCTTGTTTTCTGGTTGCTTGGCCTTGCTAGTTTCAGCTGCAAGACCATCTTTATACAGGGCATTCTCGTTAAAAGTGACATCTCTACTACTGATAACCTTCTTGCTGTGGTTGTCCCAGATTCTGTAGCCCATGTCATCCATCCCGTACCCAATAAAGATACACTTCTTTGCCTTTGCCTCGAGCTTGTCACTATCTGCATCTCTAACTTTGACATAAGAAATACAACCAAAAACTTTCAAGTGAGTAAGAGATACCTCTCGACCTTTCCATTCCTCTTCTGGAATTTTGAAACCTATGGGAGATGAGGGTCCTCTGTTGATCAAGTATGCTGCTGTGTTCACCACATCGGCCCAGAACATCTTTGGAAGTCCTGCATGCAATCTCATGCTCCTGGCCCTCTCATTCAGTGTTCTGTTCATCCTCTCTGCAACACCATTTTGCTGTGGTGTTTCTGGAACCGTCTTCAGCATTCTGATCCCCTGTTCAGCACAATACTCTACAAACTCTGTGCTACTGTACTCACCCCCATTATCACTCTTTAAACACTTAATCTTGAGATTTGTTTCATTCTCAACTGCAGCCTTGAACTTCTTAAAAGTGTTAAAGACATCAGATTTATTCTTAAGAAAATAAACCCATACCTTCCGTGTAGAGTCATCAATGAATGTAACATAGTACCGGGAACCTCCAATCGAAGAGACCTTTGTAGGTCCGTAGACATCTGAATGAATCAACTCCAGCCGCTCAGTCTTGGGTTGTTGTCCCGTCTTCACAAAGTTTACCCTCTTTTGCTTGCCTAGAACACATGGCTCACAAAAGCTCAACTTTGAATTCTTCAAATCTGGGATTTTGCCCTTTGAAGACAGCATCTTCATTCCGTTCTCACTTATGTGCCCAAGTCTTTGATGCCACAAAGTAGAGACTCCTGTATCTTCAACTGCTGTGTTTGCTCCATCTGTGGACACTTCAACCATGTACAGTGTACCATGCTTCTGTCCACGAGCAATGACCAGCTTTCCCTTTGTCACCTTCCATTGCTTGTTGCCAAAACTAACGTTATGGCCTTCCTCATCAAGCTGTCCCACTGAGATCAACATCTTCTTCAGGTCTGGAATATACCTCACATCTTTCAACCTCCAGGTTGTACCCAAAGTGGTACTGAGATCAACATCCCCAATACCCGTGATCTCCAGAGATATGTCATCCGCCAAACGAACTCTTCCGTTGTAGGGCCTGAAATTTTTCATCAAATCCCTGCAATGACAAGCATGAAACGACGCACCTGAATCCATGATCCAGGACTCAATTGAATTCTGAACGCTGCAAATTAGAACATCTTCATAATCCTCTGCCACGTTCACCTCCTTCTTGCCTTTGTCTGCAGAGGCTTTTGGGCACTGATTTCTGAAGTGTCCATTCTCTTTGCAATTCCAAAAATTGATGTCCTTCCTATTCTTGGATTGACCTCTCTTCCTCGACTTTGATCTTCCCTTCTTGTTACCCCCTCTAGTGGATTTTCTGCCCCTATCTTCAGTACTCAACAAACTGTTGGAGATATCCCCCGAGCTCCTCCTCCGGATATCCTCACCAAGGATTAAGTCACGAATACCTTCAAAGGTAAGCTTAGTGGTTCCAGATGAACTACTAACCGCTGTGACTGTACCGGACCAACTATCGGGCAAAGATGATAACAAAAGTAACGCTTGAACTTCATCATCGAATTTAATCTCAACCAAGCCTAACCTGGATATGATTGAATTAAACTCGTTGATGTGATCTGTCACGGATGCACCTTCCTTCGTCCTTGTGTTCACCAACTGTCTGATTAAGAAAACCTTGTTGGCAGCTGAGGGTTTCTCGTACATATTGGATAACGCCTTGAGCAGTCCAAACGTTGTCTTCTCGTTGACGATGTTGTAAGCAACGTTTTTCGCCAACGACAACCTCACCACACCAAGAGCCTGTCGGTCCAACAAGTTCCACTCCGCCTCCGCCATCGTCTCTGGTTTGTTCTCAGACAAGGGTAGATGAAACTTTTTCTGGTAGAGATAATCCTCGATCTGCATCTTCCCGAAAGCGAAATCTTGACCATCAAATTTATCGATCTTAACCTTCCCTTCGCCAGCCATAGCTCTGATACCAATTGTTACGATTAGGCAAAGATAAACGATAAATTAAGAGCAAGAACACAAGAATTTACGTGGTTCACACAATCGGGTTGATTGTGCTAGTCCACGGCGAACGAGAGAGGATGTATTATTATCAGCGTCCCAAGAGGTTTACAAGTACATAAGAGTCGTTTAAATAGGTTTAAGAAAACCTAATCAGAGATTAGAGCCGCAGACCCTAATTAAAATCAAGCCAGTAATTAAAATTCCCGTAGACCCGGTCGGGTGCCCCCCTTGACCCGGTCGGGTCTCTTCACAGAATTCATGCCCGGGTCGATACCAGGGCGGGTATCCAAAACAGAAGCTATAAACCATCACTGACCCGGTCGGGTGCCTCTCCTGACCCGGTCGGGTCTCACGTTCCAGTGAGTTCCCAGGTCTCTACTTCAACATACCCGGTCGGGTAACTCCTACTTACCCGGTCGGGTAACTGCTCCGAAAAACAAAACAAGACTCCATCTTCAACATGTTATAGGCTTTTGTCACATACGAATTGTGTAGGGATACACACATGCATACACACCTTCATGCCTCATTTATTCTAGTAATGTTGACTGGTTGGATATACACATTCATATGCGATATTGCCCAAGTTGAATCTCACATTTGCTTTAATGGGTTCAACAAGATCGAGCCATTATGTGTATCTTGATCTCCTTGTCTGAGGACATTTTGTATCTGGCAGTTAGGCAGATTTTGTCCCGTCAGATTTGACAGTCCGTTGAGACTGCCTTGGCAACCACTTCTTGTGTCCACTCTCTCTGTTTGTGAACACAGCCTCAATCCTTGTATCATACGTCCACCCTTGTCAAGCTCAAGGACCTAATTGGCCATTTGGTCTTAGTATCAGAATTTATTTGTATTTCTTGGCTTGCGCAAGGATTACCACTCAACTATTTCTTCTTTGATAACACGTGTTATCCTGTCTTGTTAGATGAGTTCATGAATTTTCTCAAGACTCATGAATTTAGCATTGACAACTTGGATGGTAATGATCAATTTGACAAGGAATCCACTTTACACGTTTCTCAGCATGGCTGTATCATTGCATGATTTGCATCAATGGGAATGAACATGGAGCACGAAACAAAACTTTCTGTGGACATACAATGGCTATGGTTGCGGTCAGAGTTATTTTGGAAGGGGTGATGGCTTCGGGAGATCATAGTCGACCAGTTTCAGTCTGTAATGGTCTTGTACAGAACATGGAGCCCGAAACAAAACTTTTTGTGGACAAACAATGGCTATGGTTGCGTTCAGAGTTATTGTGGAAGGGGTGATGGCTTCGGGAGATCATAGTCGACCAGTTTCACTCTGTAATGGTCTTGTACAGCTCTTTACTTTGTAAGTCAATTTATTGGGAATGATCAGCCACAAGCTAGTGGAGATAACCATCAAATTGATGATGTGTCATGTCTGGCAATTTCTCGAGTTCCAATTCGTTGTTCATCTAACAATACTGCTATCTTTAAAATTTACCCCGCTTTCTTTGTTGTGAATGTCACCATCTCCAAGAAAATTATACTTGAGGGTCCACGCCTACCGGGCGCATGTTTCTCTCCCAATGACCGTAGCATCACCTCTGTTTGGTACAATTGTCTCAAACATCTCAACGATTACTTATTTTTGTCATGCCTTACAATATTGTCTAGGGCCATGACACTATGCCTTATGATGGCTTCACATGTGCTCATGTGAGTTAAGACAAATCATGACATTTTCCTTCAAGTCATTTTAGTCATATTGGCTATGAACATTATTAGGTGTAAATGGAAATTCTAATAGAATCACTCAATCACTTGGCTGATGGCAATATTGAACGCTACCAAGTTGATTGTGAATGAGTCAATGAGTTTAGTCATGGCTGGTTGCAAAAGGGGGAGGAGTTGTTAGAAACTTTCAGCTTTGTGATCAAACCGACCATGATTCACACGCTACTTGCTCTATCCTGAAGGTACCTATGGAGGTAAAAGTCTAGATAAGATGAATAGACGTTTGAAGATTTTCCAGTTTTAAAAGTTACCAACCTACTAGAAATAAATGTTTAGCAAAAAGTCTATGATTTAGGCAACGGGATAATTGACCTGCACGCAATTCTAAAAGAATATTAACTTTGGCTTCCATCCTAAAAAATTGATAGGAAAAGTAACCAAATGCCTTTTATGTTAGTTTGTATTTTTCCCTTGTATTTTTATACACAACCATTGTGGAATAGCTTAATATGCCCCCGCAAGATGGTGGCTCGTTGGAGCAGACTTATCTTGTAGTTTGTGTGCTCGTTATTGAGGCTTACCAAGATCTAATTGTTTGTTGGAACTTCATTGGCTCTAATACCATATTAAGTATCGGGTTCCATCCTAAAATATCAACATGATAGGAGACTAGCCCAATGCTTTATATGGTACTTTATATTTTTATACACAACTGATGTGGAATAATTTAATAGGCAGTTTTGTGTATTTATGAGTGAAGACAATAACATAACAAGTATGAATCTTGTTTTGACTTTCATGATGGTGGTTCAAGTAAGGTGTATGTGAAAACTGAAAAGTAAATGAACCAAGAAATTTATCTTGGTTAGAAGGTGGTAAAACTTTTAACTCCAATTCCTCTTGTCCTAAAATTTTCACTAAATTATTCTCACCAATATACTTAATGCCAAATCTAACTATGGTAAAACAGCTTACACATGATGGTTTGTCTATCTTCTTTCTTTTGGATTCAACTCTTTAGAGCGGCTTTTCTATTGTTCTACTTGTGTCACTACCTTTCTTGATCCTTTTCTACTTTGTTTGGCGTCAAACTTCAAGATTTGGGATCATGGACGGTTGAGTGCTATTTCTTGGCATTTGGGGGTATCCATATTGGCTTTGGTCTTCTTCTTTCTCAGAAACACTAAGTTCAGTAATTCTTGTTTGAGCAAATATGTTCACATGTAGCAATGTCCGTACCTCCATTTCACCAGCTCATGGTCTTTTGGCTAAGTAAGCCAATCTATTTGACGATCTTAAAACTTACTGGAGTCTCGTGGGTGCCCTGGTGAACTTCACGCATTCCCTGAAGGTTGCTTATTGGCAGGCTCTCAAGAGGATGATATGCTATGTCAAGGCCACGATAGATTGTGGCTTGTGATCTCTCCCTGTTCTTATATGGGCTTGCATTTTTATAGGTTCTGATTGGGTTGGTGGCCCAAACAATATGAGGTTTCAAACGGGTGTAGCTGTTTTCATGGGGAGGAATTTGCTGACATGAACCAGTAAGAAGTGGTGGATTGTCTCCCGGTTTCATTTCCCGCGTGCTTGTGCGATAACATCTATCTTTACGTTAACCAGTGTTTCCCATGAGGATAAAGCACATTAACATTGACTCTCATTTTTCTGTGAGAGTGGTGAAGAAGCAATATGCAGCTGCATTTATATCGACTAAAGACCTACTTTGCTGACATTTTGTCTGCCGACTCCCTTCCACTTCAGGGTAGTATCAGCAACTGTCTTGCCCAAGCTGTGTGGGTTGGACAACTGGGCGATGTGTACCCTAGGTGTATGTATTGGGTTTGATCACATACGATGATTTTTTTTGCAAATGCATTTCCCTATGTAAAATGCTTGTATAGGACTGAAAAGGCGTATAACATTTCACCTTGTTTGTGAAATATATCACTTTCAGTGTTAAATGTATAATCTTTACAATAAACTCTATTACTAGTCTAAAATATATCACTTCACCGCTAGTGTAAAACTTATCAATTTTAAGATCTGTGATTCGTTCTCACACAAGCCCTACTATTACATAATTTAGTGTTCCCTTATTTGGCTAAAGAATTTGTTTACTGACTACAACAGTTCTTTGTTAAGCTGTATACATCAAATAACATCTTAACATGATGTGAAGATGTTAAGGCATTCTAGAACCCCTGACCCTTTCTGCTTCACAACCCTTATTATTTGTTTGTAGTTTTACCATACATCTATTTTCTAACTGTTTCTCTTATCAGTAAGTTATGCATTTGTTGTGTGACTTGGTGAATTCAACCTTTTGTCATGCAGGGATGGTATAATGTCTACCCCAGCTGTCTCTGCTGTGATACGAAAGAGAAAGGCAGCATTCTCTTCTATTTGATATTTTCTGTTATGCTTATTAATTTCTGTTAAACACGCTCTTTTGTATGTATGCTTTGAGTTTGTTACACAACTACAGAAGACAATATTAAAGTAATAATTCTTATAACTCTCTTATGCATCTTTTTCTATAGAACACCTTTCTTAATAATTTCAATACTTTTGAACACTCATAGACTTCAACTTCTCTGTGAACTTGAAAAGCTTCACTTGAACACCTGTAAAACGTCTGGTTTTTGACGCCATTTCTCCCTCGCATCCTTCAATACCTTTGGAATACTCAAATTCTTATTTGATGTTCTCTTGGAAACACAAACATTTTTTGTCTGCACAGAGTACTTTTTTCTCTTTTTCTGATTTTCCATTTAATGTAGAAAAGTAATGAACAGAGCACATACACTAACATTTTATTTTCTCTGTTTCCTGCATCTTTTGGATTTTATGCATTTATAAGATTTTTTTTATGCTTTTACAAAGTTATTCATTTCATTTATCCAAATCTTTAACGCAGAATAGTAACCATGGTCATCAGGATAGAAATATCTGATCTCATGCTGAAGATCAGAAATTCAGAATAACACAACACAATAACACTCTTTTATTTTACGTACTAGTTACTACACTCACTTCACATACATAGGAAACGCCTCTTATCTTTGCTGACACCTACATATACACCTTGTAGTGCAGCATACTCACTGCTACATCTTTTCTTAACATGACGTATGCTGTCACAGGCTCTCAGCTTTAGCACATGCTGTCACAGCTCTACACATGTGCTATAATCATGTCGCCCATACTTTCCAGTACACTCGATATAATATTATGTGCTAAACCCATGTGTGCCATTTCTACTAACAATAGATAATTAATAATTGAAAATTGTATTGCATCATGACCCTGGCACGAAATGATTGAACAGGCTAATGGTGGCTTTGTAATGAGTGCAAGTCATAATCCTGGTGGACCTGAATATGATTGGGGCATCAAGGTAGAGCTCCAATAGTTCAAATTTGATCTCTTTTTTCTAATTATGATTTCTTTATCTCGAAGGGCATTTCGCACTTAAATCAGCTCATTATGTAAATATCACTTTACATCATGATATGATGTAGTCTGTCTTGTAGAATAGCCAATCAAATTGCACTTGTTATAACCTCTGCTAACGGGAATGGAATATCTAAGCTTGTTATACATATCTAATATTGATCTTGCAGTTCAATTACAGCAGTGGCCAACCAGCACCAGAGTCCATTACCGACAAAATTTATGGAAACACGCTTTCTGTAGGTTCCAAGTTACATCCACGTGCTTTTCTTACCACCAACATTTTTTCTGTCTAACACTAACTTCAGTGACCTTTGCTTTTTTATGATTATGGATTTTTTCATTTAAAATATTTCCGCGCTTCTGAACTTTTTTATATGCTTTCAAATGTTATACAGATTTCTGAAATCAAGGTGGCTGACATTCCTGATGTTGATCTCTCTCAACTTGGAATTAGTAGATATGGAGATTTTAGTGTTGAAGTGGTTGACCCAGTTGGTGACTATTTGGAGCTAATGCAGGTGAGTACTTAGTAAAAAACAATTTTTACGACCAAAGGTGTCATGGACGATTGAAGTGTTGAATTATTTGCAGGAATTGTTTGACTTTTCACTCATTAGAGGTCTTCTTTCTAAATCAAATTTCAGGTATACGTTGTCTGTGCATTTGTATTTCATCTGAACGTTTGAATGCTTTTGAATAATGAATTACTAGTTTAATTCATTAGACTTTTTTACTTGCAATCAGTGATTGTTTTCAAAGCTAAGACGGTGCCTATATAGGAAAATAACGGGCCCTAAAGACAATGGGCATGACCCTAGGATATCCATGAAACTACTTTAATACTTTAACACTCCCTCAAGTTAGAGAATCATATGCTATGTGCTTGTTACAAAACATTAAACTTGGACTTCTCATGTACAAAACTTGCCCTCTCATGAAGTTGACTTAGCTTGAAATGTACACTCGAGCATCCTTATCTTGAGCATTACTGAAAACTTGATGTTTTCTCTCTTTATTCACATTTTTCTCTTTCCTTTTTCCATTTCCATATTTGTTAGAACTTAGAAACATTTCTCAAATATTATGGAAAGCCAAAGTTGCAACTTGCAAGAAAATTATTAATCTTCCACCACAGGGATGTCAGAGGGACATAAACAAATATACAGAATATCGTCAGAAACCCTTGTCAGCGATGGTCTTAGGCGCCAGCGGAGGTAGGTGCTGTGGTGGCAACTGCAAACTCCTCTGGAGATCGGTAATGGGAGAGGTTAGGAAATTTGTATTGGTGCAAGCTCGTGCAGTTAGTGTTATCTGCCAGAAAAGGGACAAAATAAAGAAGAGCCCTTCATGGGGTACTGTTCATCACTGAAAACTTCAGTAGGAACAAGGGAGATGCAACTAGAACATCTAGCTCATATACCATTCAAATAATATATTTCAACTTTATTAATGTAGATTATTCTAAATATTCACCCGATTGTGTATTTGTGAGGAGATATCTTAGAGACTCAAAATCTCTAAATATCCCTTATTCTTAGTGTTAAAGCATTTGTCCCACACCGGAAAACTATGAAACAATTAAACACTATATAAAGCCTATAAAGGCTTTGGACTCCTCCTCCTATCAGGTTGACCTTTTAGGATGGAACCTCGGGTCTTAACATGGTATCAGGGCCAATTCCGATTATGGTTTGACGGCTTGTTTAGCACCCATGATTAAGAGTAGCTTATTAAGGGCTTGTTTGGCCCGTTTATATACCCCGATATTGTCCACCCGGTTCGAGCTAGGGGGGTGTTAAAGCATTTGTCCCACACCAGAAAGCTATAAAACAATTAAACACTATATAAGACTTTGGACTCCTCCTATCAGGTTGACCTTTTAGGATGGAACCCCGGGTTTAACACTTAGGAAACCTTAATTATTAAGATTCCTTCCTTATTTGTTCTACTTCTCTAGCTGTATATTCTGTAAACTTCTCCTTGTATTAGACAGTACGAATAAACTAAATTCAGATTGCTTTCTCTAGTTCTTTCTACATGGTATCAATGGGAGCAACCAGAATGTCAATGGGAGCACAGTCACCACTCCTAATCAACCAGATTCCATTATTACCTGCCATAAACTCAATGGCAGTAATTATCTTCAATGGTACCAATCAGTAATGATGTATGTGTGTGGAAAAGACAAGGACTATCTGACACGTGATGCACTTGCTGCGGATCAAGGAGATCCAGGCTACAAGAAATGGAAGAAAGAGAACTATATTGTGATGTCATGACTCATCAATTCCATGACAACCAGTATAGGGGAAAATTTCCTACTATACAAAACAGGTCAAGAGATTTAGGAGTCTGTGAAAGAAACCTACTCAACCTCAGATAATACTTCTGAGGTTGAATCATTGCTACATAACCTTCAGCAGGGAGAATTGAGTGTAACTCAATACTTCAACAACCTTGTGAGACTCTGGCAGCATCTTGATGTGTTTGAGACATACACGTGGTCATTTTCTAAGGATAAAAAGCTATATCAGGAGATCTGTGAGAGAAAGAGAGTGTTCAAATTTCTACTAGGCTTGGACAAAAGTCTAGATGAGGTTAGGGGCAGAATAATGGGAAAGAAACCTCTTCTCACACTTAGAGAAGCTTTCTCAGAAGTCAGAAGAAGGTAATGATGGGTCCAAACTATCAAGGCCAACAACAAAGCATTGAAGGGTCAGCATTGTATACCTCTTCCAGACAGAATAAAAACAAGAAAAATGGGAGGCCATTGTGTGATCACTGTAAGAAATCAGTCCATACCAATGAAACATGCTGGAATTTGCATGGTAAACCTAAAGATTTCAAATCAAGCAAAGGGAAAGAAGCCTATGTAGCTACTGGAGATAAGGAAGAAAAGAGCACTTCTAATCCTTCTGCATTTACCAATGAGCAGATTGAGGTCCTTCAACACCTAATAAGTCAGAGCAAAGGGCCCACACCACCAACTAGTCTGACTGCTCAGACAGGTAATGCCTTAACAACCCTAGTTGCACAAAGTCAGCCTTATTGGATTGTTGATTCAGGGGCATCAGATCACATGACTGGAGAGAGTAAGGTTTTTGCTGAATTAATACCTTTGAAGAATAAAGTAACTGTGAAGATTGCTGATGGAACTACTTCAGCAATAAAAGGGACTGACAGAGTGAAGATTTCTAATAAGATAGTGCTTAACAATATGTTATATGTCCCAGATTTAAAGTTTAACCTCTTATCAGTTAGCAAACTGAACAATGATGCACATTGCCTGACTAAATTCTCTTCTCAATTATGTGAATTTTCAGGATTTGGATTCATGGAGGATGATTGGCAATGCTAAGCAAAGTGGTGGACTCTATCTTCTGGAACATTCACCACATTCACCAACCTCTACCAACAAGACAACTTCCAGTGAGGGTCAATTCAACCATAAGTTCTTAGGCAATCTTACCAGGAGTCAATTTGATAATCAAATTCAGTTGTGGCGTTATCGCCTTGGTCATCCTAATGTCTTGTACTTAGGAAAGTTATTTCCTTCATTATTCATTAATAAAAGTTCTGCTTTTGATTGTGAAATTTGTCAACTTGTTAAACATACTAGGAACCACTATCCCAGCCTACCCTACAAACCATCCAAACCATTTCTCTCATTCAGAGTGATGTTTGGGGCCCATCCAAAGTTAAAAATCTCACTGTTTCAAGGTGGTTTGTAGATTAAAAATATCACAGTCAACTGTTTTAAAAATCTCATTTTAAAAATCTCACAGTTATCCCAGTCAATTGGGTCTTCCTTATGAAAGAAAAGTCAGAAGTCAATATTATCTTTCTGAAATTCTATTCTATGATCAAAACCCAGTTTCAGACCAAGATTCGAGTTTTTAAAATTGACAATGCCAAAGAGTATTTCTCATCCTATTTAGGAGAGTTTCTGTCCAAAAAGGGGATTATACACATTAGCTCCTGTGTTGACACCCCACAACATAATGGGGTAGCAGAAAGGAAGAATAGACACTTACTGGAAGTTGCTAGAGCCCTTATGTTCACCACTCACACTCCTAAACACTACTAAGGAGAGGCTGTCCTGAATGCTGCTTACTTGATAAATAGGATGACCTCCAAAATTCACCAATTTAAAACACCATATCAAATCTTATCTAATCTACATCCTCACTTCCTCTTACTAATCTCCCACCAACGGTTTTTGGTTGCAAAGCATTTGTTCACAACCATTCTCCACTCAGGTCAAAGTTGGATCCCAAATCCTTACCTTGTCTGTTCATAGGATATGCCGCCAACCAGAAAGAATATAAATGTTATTCACCTACTACCAAAAAGGTCTACATCACAATGGATGTTACCTTTTTTTAAAATCAACCTTTCTATCCCAAAGCTGAATTTCAGGGGGAGAATCACAGTGAAATCCATACTTTGAATACTATTTCAAACACTATTTCAGACCTCCAAGAATCTAACTTAATCCACACTGAACCCATACTTTCAGAAAGACCTGAATACAACCTCCCCCTCAACCTCACCATTTCAGCCACCATCACCTCAAACCCCTACATTAAATCCATATTCCCCATTCTACAAGAATACCTACAAGAGGAAACCTAGAACCAAAGTTCCAGAAGAAGAGCACATTATTCCAATTAACACCATCCAATCATCTGACTCAAATCCGAGTCCGAATGAAGAAGAGGTTGAGGCTATAAAAGGAGATGAGGAGGAACAAGACTTGCCTATTGCTATCAGAAAGGGAGTAAGGGAGTGTACAAAACACCTTATCTATAACTTTGTTTGTTATAAGAAACTGCCAGAGTGTCAGCAAACTATCAAGCTTTATTTCAAAGATTGATAGTATTCAGGTTCCTAGCAACATCAAAGAAGCCCTTGAACATCCCGGATGGAGGAAGGCTGTCTATGATGAATTAGCAGCATTGAAGAAGAATGGGTATTTACAGTTAAATATCAGGCTGATGGAAAGATTGAAAGGCTGAAGGGGCTGGTTGCTAAGGGGTTCACCCAAGCTTATGACATTGATTATTCAGAGACATTTGCATCAGTGGCAAAGTTGAACACCATTAAAGTGTTGCTATCAGTTGCAGTGAACTTATACTGGCCATTACATTAACTTGATTTTAAGAATGCCTTCCTTAATGGAGATCTTGAAGAGGAAATTTTCATGGATGTACCACCAGGGTTAGAAGACTTGGTGAAATCTGGCTAGGTTTGCAGACAGAGGAAGTCCTTGTACGGGCTAAAACAGTCTCCTAGAACATAGTTTGATAGATTTACAAGATCAGTTCTTATACAAGGGTTCATGCAATGTCAAGCAGACCACACACTATTTGTAAAGAGGGCTGGTGAAATGGCTATTCTTATAGTCTATGTTGAAGATATTATTATGACTAGGGATTACAAGGTTGGATTGGAGAAATTGAAGGATCATCTGGCAAGAAAGTTTGAGATCAAGGAGCTAGGCGAGTTGAAGTACTTCCTGGGCATGGAAGTGGCAAGATCTAAGAAAGGCATTTTCATTTCACAAAGGAATTATGTCTTATACTTGCTACGTGAAACTGGAATGCTTGGGTGCAAGCCTATGGACATTCCTATAGATATATCAAAGAAGTTGGGTAGTGAGAATGACAGTCCATCTGTTGATAAGGGTAGATATCAAAGGCTGGTAGGGAAACTAATTTACCTATCTCACACACGGCTAGACATTGCTTTCTCAGTTAGTGTGGTGAGTCAATTCATGAATGACCCAACTGAGGAACATCTAACTGCAGTCTATAGAATTCTGAGGTATATGAAAATGACTCCTAGAAAAGGATTGTTGTTTCAAAAACAGAGGACAAGGAAGATTGAAGTGTTTACAGATACTAGCTGGACTGGAAGCCTCTTAGACAGGTCAACTACTGGTTACCATACTTATGTATGGGGTAACTTAGTTACCTGGAGGAGCAAAATACAATCAGTGGTCTCTAAAAGTAGTGCAGAGTCTGAACTTAGAGCTTTAGCATAAGGAATCTGTGAAGGATTATGGTTAAGAAGGCTGATGAATGAGCTCAAACTTCCATTTGAAGGCTCCATCCGATTTCATGTGATAACCAGTCTACTATCAGTATTGCTAAAAATCATGCCCATCATGACAAGACCAAGCATATTGAGATAGATAGACGATTCTTATCAGAGAAGATTGCAACAAAGGACATCCAGTTGAGCTATGTTCCAACCAGGCAACAAATAGCTGATATACTCACCAAGGCACTTCCAAGAATTCAGTTTGAAGACTTATCTAGCAAGCTGTGCATGGATGATATCCATCACCCAACTGTGTAGATTATTCTAAATATTCACCCGATTGTGTATTTATGAGGAGATATCTTAGAGATCTCTAAATATCCCTTATTCTCTAGCTATATATTCGGTAAACTTCTCCTTATATGAGACAGTACGAATAAACTAAATTCAGATTGCTTTCTCTAGTTCTTTCTACCATTAATATAACATCTTGACTTACAACCTCATTCTTTTTTTTGTGTGATCAAAATAAAAATGTATATTGAGTATTGACCAAAAGGTCGGCCAACAATTTACACCATGTATAGCTGAGATCCAAAAATAAACATAGAACACTCGCTTAGTGGCCATTCACATATTGGTTGCTTCATCCCTCACTGAGATATTGAAATGGTGAAACATAACTGTGTAAATGTGTGTCTTGGTTACCTGAACAACTGTAGCGAGAGGGGTTTCCAATTCTCAAACACCCACTTGTTACAACTTGTCCAAAAATATTACGCATAGCACAAGTGAAAGCCATCATATCTGCCCTAGAAAACCCCCTCTGTTTTTCCAGATCCACTAGGTGACAGTCTTTTCTTTAAATTTTTGACTTCCCGATCAATACCTACCCAGCATTTAATTTCAGTCAAAATGTTCTTGGTGAAGTCACAACAAAAGCTGCACCTTCTGTCAATCTCAACATACATGGTTATGTCCTTTGTTTTAACCGGTTTTCATTGCCAACCACACAATAAAAATGATTTTAGTGGTACTCGAATGAGACCAAATAACTTTAGGCTATGAAACTTCTAGCCCTTCAATTTTAATAAAATTGTACGCATTGGGAATGATTTTTTTATTTCTTAAGACTAATAATATACTGGTTATTTAGAAAAGTAACGAACACTAAGGATGTTTTTACTTGGACTGTAATTTGCTGGTCTGGTCTGGTCTGGTAAGGTCTGGTTTCTTTGTATTTTTATAACTATCCAAGTCTGGTCTGAACTGGTCTGGTCTGGTCTGGGGCAAATTAAGTGTTATGGGATAGACCCTAGGGGTATAATCCCTACGGTTTGGATTGCTATACATTAAGCGCTAGCACTTTGTCTATGTTTTTTTTGGGCTTTTTGTGTGTGTGGGGGGGGGGGTTGCGATAAACTTTTGAAGTCTAATATATCATGACAACATGACTTGCAAATATACAGGATAATGAAATATTCAATGTTCCGTGCAGGTTTGTCTTTGATGCCATGCATGCGGTTACTGGTGCTTATGCCAAACCTATTTTTGTTGACATGCTAGGAGCTGGTCTGGTATGTGAAGCAATTATACAATTTTCTATTGATATTTAGAGCTTTTGATTGCAAAATATGAGCTGTGTTCTACCGCGTAGGAATCTATTGCTAATGGTGTGCCACTTGAGAATTTTGGAGATGGTCATCCAGACCCTAATCTTACGTAAGAAACTTAACTTTCTTAGATGCTTTTATAATCATTATAATGAATTTCTAACATGCTTATGTTGTTGGGATAGTTACGCCAAGGATTTGGTCAACATAATGTATAGCAAGGATGGGCCTGATTTCGGTGCTGCAAGTGATGGTAGCTTACAATATCTTAAGGATTTTATAATCACACAATTAATACTAATTGTATAAAGTTAAAATCGTTATGTCATACTCAAGAATGCAAGTATCAATATCCATAAATTAATATATACTGGCACCTTTAAATCATGGATATATCTACTGTAATGTTTTAACAAATGATGGAATTCTTACTAAAAACACAGTTTATGTAAATTGATGTGTACATAGTAAATGAAATATCTCTTCCACAAACACAAGAAATATGTCATTGACCAATTTCAAAGTAAAATTATCTAATACAACACCAAGGTTTTCAAAGGTTCAATTTTTTTTCTATGAATGGGAGTATCACATTTATGCAAATGGTATTGATGCCAACTCATCATATTGGAGAAAATCTGATTTAGTTATATGCACTTATATAGTAATAGAATAAAAAAATTATCACATGTAATCTTTTTTTTCTCAATATTTCAGTGAGAATTACGAAATTTGTATAGATACTTATCAGATATTATATGAAAATGTCCAGACTTTTCCAAGGCATTTGAATTTTTGCTCTACAAACAATAGATAGAGATATGGTTACTGATATTCACAAATGTTTTCATAAATATTCTGAATACTTGGAAAGAAACGCCTTTCACCTTCTGTTTTCATATTGATTTGTCAATTGATGAGATATCCATAGATATATCCCGATTTTTCAAACATTGTTTATACTTGTGTGAATGTGCGGTGAAGATATGTGGCAATAATCTTCTTTTGTGTTTGAGCTAGGGCTGGTCATGTGTGTTGGCTACATCTTAGGCATTGCTAAGGCAAATAAGTCTAGTTTGTTATGTTTTACTTCTCATGGAAATAAGAATGATAAAGCAGCAAACATATGAAAGGGAAGCTATCCACAATATTTACTTCCAGAAGGTAGTTAAGTGATCATTGGTTGATCAATAATTTGAGTTGGAAGCTTTTTTTAATAATCTTTCAGGTGATGGTGACAGAAACATGGTTCTTGGTAGGGCATTTTTTGTCACTCCTTCAGATTCTGTTGCTATTATTGCTGCTAATGCAAAAGAGGCCATTCCGTACTTCAAAAGTGGTCTCAAGGTCAGCATCACACATTCGCAATTTTTTTTATTTGGTTGTTTCTCTTTTAAACGTGTTACTTATTGAATTGTTTACACACAATTTTAGGGATTGGCTCGCTCTATGCCCACTAGTGGTGCTTTGGATCGTGTTGCGGAAAAGCTAAATCTTCCATTTTATGAGGTTAAGACCGTGTAGTAAACTAGTGGAATGTGACTCTGTACGACTGTTTATGGTAATTATACGCTATATTCTAAATTGGATATGTTTTTTCAGGTCCCAACTGGTTGGAAATTTTTTGCTAATCTGATGGACTCAGGAAACTTATCAGTTTGTGGGGAAGAAAGTTTTGGGACAGGTTCTGACCACATTCGGGAGAAAGATGGAATATGGTATGTGTGTTTGTGCAGAATGGAATATTAGGTGATAGTTTAGGAGTATGCTGTTGGGTATGCATAAGCTAGTACTATTATTAGTGCTAAAAATACATATAATTAGTTTGTGTCCATATAGTTAGGGTTAGTGCTGTTAGGAACTCAACAAACACAGCTGATAATTAGTATATTAATTAGGAAGTCCGATGAATTATCCGAATTACTAGAACAACAATGGCGGAAATAGAGAGAAAGAAAAGTAACAGAGTTGAGACTATTCGAGAGGTTTCTCTCCTGGCCCAAATTCCAACTGAATTTCCGCCTACCTATATTCTTCACTCAGCTCATATTTATACTACTCTTTCACATTATTATTCATGATCAATTGATCATTACCTCAGTGCCGCAAAGGCTCCCACCTACGATGGGGTAGGGGGGGGGGTCGGATGTACGCAGTCTCACCCCTGCACAGAGAGACTATTTCCGGATGACCCATAGTGAAAATCGCGTCGAAAATTGCATGGACTGACTATTGCTTCATGCCTTCATAATAGAAAAACACAGACAATTTAATGAGCCATTTTGCTTAAATCCATCATATTCCCAAGCCAAAAAGTATTGAAACTACTCTTTCATATTATTATTATTATTATTATTATTATTATTATTATTATTATTATTATTATTATTATTATTATTATTATTATTATTATTATTATTTATAATAGCACTATTCTGCCCGGGTCCCTGTGACCCTGTCATCACCCCCCCTTTGACAACCACCTTGTCCTGGTGGGTGGTAGGAAACAGCCCTGAGAATCAGCTTCGTCCTTGTGCCTTCCCAGTGCTGGACCATGAGCTTCATTACTTGAACCTTTATTACTTCCTCCACAGCAGGAGCAGAGGCATTTTGTCACTCATAAGTTTATCTAGAAGCCTAGAGATAAGAGCTTGTCCATCGTCCTGTGTGGATTGCCTCAGAGGAGAAATACAGGTATAGACTGTTCGTTGAACAGCTTCACAAAGAGTGTTCAGTTCATCCCAAGGTAGTCAAAGTCGTGAGGCGCACCTGAAGCGCTAGGGGCCTTCTAGCGCCTGAGGCGCAAGGCGCAAAAAAGCGCACGCCTCACTCGGGTGAAGCGCATTACTTATTTACTTATATAAAATTACATAAAATATTTTATGATTACCAAATATGATGTATGTAACATCATATTGAACCAAATGCATAAAAAACCTAGGATTCAGCAAAATAAAGTCATGATTCACAAAAATGAAAGTCCAAATTCAGAATTCATGGCTTAAAACTTAAACTAAAACTGACAGACACTTGCGAAGGACTAATCGTCATTAAAAGAGGAGTCGGTTTGTTCGCCATTATCTGATTCATACTCCCCACCGTATAACAGCACCACCCACAGAACTTGTTCCACCTTCCATATCCTAGAAAAGCACAAAGCAGTGAACATATATTAAAAAAATCACAAAGCAGAGAGTACTATGAATATTGTATGGATGCTATTGTGTTTTTCTGTCAAACGGTTATTTTTAAAGCAAAAGTGCTTATCTAGAATATAAGTCTATGAGTATTATATACATACTATTGATACTAATATACAAAAAAAACACAGAGTACTATGAGTATTATATACATGGTAACATACTAAAAGTCTAAAACAACACAAAGCAGAGTACCATGAGTATTATATACAAAGTAATATACTAAAAAATCCCAAAGCAGGGTACTATGAGACTTTGAGTATTATAGACGTACTAATATACTAAAAATTCACAAACCAGAGTACATATATTTAAGTACTGAGTATTACATACTAATATTACATATTTACACTAATAAACATTAACATACTGTAATATGATATTTGTATAAAGAGGACTACATGATAAAAAGAACATACCTTGTTTAGCTCCAGGGAGAGCTGAGTATGCTTCAGATGATGAAGGAAGCTGAAAGAACTGGCTGATGTAGAGCTTAGTGTCGAGTGAGGAAAGCCAGGAGAGTGAAAAGCGAGGATGGCGAGCGATGATAGCTGAAGAGTCTTGCGCCAGTTTTACCTTTTTACGTACTTCACTCTTAGGTTTACGTAGGTTTAAGTGGGTTTACCCTATTTGTTCATGGGCTGAGTGCTATTAAACATATGGGCTAATTGGTTTTCAAAGTTCTAAACAATAAAAAAAGGCTGAAAGACTTTTCCGTCTCAGGCGGGTAAAGCGTGCGCCTTATAGCGCTTCAGCGCTTCCTGCGCTTATGCGCTTTTGCTGCGCTTGAGGCAGGAAGCTGCGCTTCTAAGATTCTAAGGCGCTGGGGGTGATTTGCGCTGCGCCTTGTGCGCCTAGGCGCTGAAGCGCGCGCTTTTGACTACCTTGGTTCATCCAACAAACTTTGATACTATTAACAACTAGTATTCTCACCCGTGCTTTGCACAGTTAAAATATTTAATCGATGCATAATATTAAATCTGCAAACTATTAAACATTTAATTTTTAATTCGGTTCACTGAAAAGTATACAAATCAAAATAAGTAAGGTTCACTCTAGTGGCAGTTGCCTCTCATTTATATATCCATTTCACATGTAGTATACCAAACACCTCTTTGACAAATCAAACACCTATCACGCTTCTGATCACCCTTCTCCAGTAGCGGTTGCATCTCATTTATACCAAGTCCCTAACAGGTTACTCAATTAAGTGCACCAAGACGACACCAATCCGTTCTAGCAAGGCAGCAATGAAAACTTAAGGTCTATCAGTTGAAGTTTAAATCCAATGAAAAAGTTCAAGTTGTCAATTTATATGTGCTTGTATACCTTTTCTAAGCCCCTTTTCTGTGTCTGTTTTTTATAGTTTTAAGGGTCCACCTTTGTGCAAAATTATCTTCCATTTTTTTATGCTATCTGTGTTGTCCACAAATTATATTTTTTTATGCAATCTGTGCAAAAAAATAATAATTACGGAATCTGTGTTGATAATACCATAGGACACCTATTAAAAAGAATGCCACCCAACTATTTTTAAGCATTAGAAGTATCTTTATTATAAAGAGAACTATAAATGAAAATTCAATCTTTAATAATATTATACATGAAGCTTTGTTTTGAATTACTTTTAGCTTCTGGGTTAAACTTTTTTATAGGGAAATTTATACCATGTTATACTCCGTATATAATTACTTGGGGACTTGGGTGTGTATATCCGTTTATGAGACTATGAGAGGGTATGTCTTCATAGACTACAATTTTCAAACAACATACTCATAGCTTGATATATACTCCGTTCTTTTTTAGTTGCAACAGTCAACCTTTGCACATTTGCCAACGCACACATTTGACCGTAAGTATATCTTAATCTCTATTAATAAAAAAATATTAAAAATCAGATTTTGAAAATTTGTAATGAGATGAATTGAAAAATATATTTTTTTAAAAATAATTTTCATAAAATAATAGTGTAAAATGTAGTCAAAGTAGATCATGTGAACAGTGCAAAAAGTCAACATGTTGCGATTAAAAAGAGATGGAGTAATACTATAAATATACATTGTAGTATATAGCAAAACTATTGACCATGTCTCTAAGCCATTTCAGTTTATAAAGCAAAATCATATTCATAGCTTGAATTCTGTTCAGCAAGTTTACTTCAGAGAACACAAAAAAAGTTCCTATAGAGCAAGATACTTCAACCATTCTCAGGCCGGCCTGCAGGATTAGAAATGTATGAAATCAGAACTCTTTGACCATTAAATTATTAGTGAAAGAATACTACCCAACTTGATTTACTTGTTTGAGTTATCATCTCGTCTTTAAATTTTACTTCTTTTATTTTGATTATCACCAACAAATAGGAAAATGTGATATTTCTTTTTCTTTTAGCATTAATATTGATATCAATATCTAAACAGTTGCTAGATTCGTACAACTCTTGTCCATTTTATGCCTAGGTTGGGCCTGTTTTGACAGCAACTTGGTATGCAAGAATCTAAACTACTCTGTATTACTCTATATATTATAATAGATATCTAAACTGTTGTTAGATCCCTATTAGTCTTTGACATAAACTGAGGGGGAAATTATGGGATTAAAAATAACACTTACTTTCTTACCTTTGAATATGCAGAATCGGATTGTAGGGTAACGGTGAAAGTTCAAATCTTCAAGAGACTTCACTGTCATTGACATCAATGGCGAGTTTAGATTTCGTGTAGACAAAGAGCACCTCATACCATTTACATATGGCGTAGCCGGAGAACTAAAGCCCTACGTCCACCCATAGCAACATGTGGTGTTTGTTTGAATCGAAGCGTTCAATGAATAAAAAAATATTGGAGCTATTAAATACGAATTAAATATTAGGTAGTCTGGAATGTTCATGGCCAAAACTTTAATCCAATTCTTATCTCTAGGGGCTCTCGGCACTCATAATACACACTACTTTGGTGGAATAGGAAAAGGTTGAAAAAAATGCCTCGAGAAACCAAACCGGAAAAGAATGGATTACATAGCACTAAGTATCCATATTAATTATCCTGAGATGAATTCTTTCTGGAGTATTCCGTGAGAAATTATACAAACCAAGAAAGTTTACGCTAAGGAATGATCGACTGGGTTTTGGCGGCAACTTCCATTCCAAGAATCCTTTTGTTATAATATTAAGATGGATTTCTGACTTTAAAGATAAATCCACAAGGTGCTCTATCTTGGAAACATCAATTACAGCAGCCTGAATAGAAGAGTCCCAGATCCACATTGATTCCACCCAACTGGTATTCTGAAATAAATCCAAAAACATCACCATGATTCTTAAAAGTGACAAGAACACCAAACTCCTTTATTTCATGACTTTTCCCTCAACAATGCTACCAAGAGAAAACTCAGCATCCCATCTCAGTCCAGAATCTGATTGAAACATCAGTTGGAGAGCATAATGACTGCTGCAAAGACACTGTTATTCAACTAGATTCATCATTAACATCAAGTATGTTCATATGAACTGATTGTCCAAACGTAGACTACATAAGAGGTTTCAGATCTCCTGTCATCTGTAGCCCTGCTTCTGGGAGAAAATCCAGCCAAACACCCTAGATAGCGAGCCGACACACCACTTTCAATTATGTTACAATTGTGCCCATGGACCACATCCCGGGGAAGATGCTGAGACGTGCTGATTAGTGAGTACTTGGCAAGTTGGCAGAAAGTACCAAATTGCAACCTTCAACATCAAGAACCAAAAGCTGGTCAAATTTAAAACCAGGCTTCAAAATATACTTCATTGACCCAGCAAGGTTCGAGGATCGTATAAATGTTCTGGAAGAGTCATTCCTTTCAAACAAATTTGAGCATCAGGAGTAACTGGATCAATGGTTCCAGAGACGACATTTCCTTTCAAACAAATTTGAGCATCAGGAGTAACTAGATCAATGGTTCCAGAGACGACATTTCCCAGTTTAACCAATTCATTCTCGGACAACCTCATTTGTCTTGTCGTAAAACTGAGGTTGATTCGTCTTGCTGCAGGGTTAGAACTGACAACTCTGCACTTCACAACTTGTTCAACACGATACATTGAGTTAATTTCAGTGCCAGGATCTAGTCCAAACTCAGACCGTGGAGCAAAACCTTGCACTCCATTGTAGAACCAAACAAAGCAACCGTGCTTTTCAATATTCATTATCCATCCATGTTTTATCAGTCCCTAAGTAGCATCAGTGTATGAGCTGGGGATTCCATGCTTATTTTTAACAAGAGTTTTCTTATGGGTTAACTGTAATCCTCTTGTAACCCAGAAAACGTAAGACTAATTCAGACCCCCCTTGAAACTTCTTCCTAGGCTTTACTATTTCAAATTCTGACATATGACGGAGGGCAAATTGGTTTCACGCAATCACGCCACTTGCAAATTGCACAATGGCACAAAAACTGTCAACAGTAATAACTTTACCCTTTTCTGCCATCTCAGGCTTGACATCTGAGTGAGTGAAATCTGAAAATTCCCAATAGAGTTAATAGTAACTAGGGAAATACTAAGGTTAAGGTTTAATAGATCTCAATAGAGTTGAAGAGTTCTTCTGCTATAAAATGTCACTAAAATTCTGCAAAAATTCTTCTGCAACGTCCGTTTCACTTTGGGCGAAGCAATCGTTTCGTGATTTTAGACCCAAAATCTCCGGTGCCACTAAGATAGGGCCCCTGGGAAAAATAGACGGATGAAACTTTAAATTAACATTTCAAAATCTCATGTAATTTTCATTAAGGGTTAAAGCTCTTGGCTTTTTTGTTAATACGATGAAAGTTGATGTACTGTTCAGTAAAATATCCTTGAATTAATAAAAAAATGTTTACTGTAGATCTTATACTTGTGGTCCATAATATCATCTTCACCTGATTATACATAATTTCCTCTGTTGGTGGAAATGTTTCTTTTCTCACTTACAGTCTTGCCAAATGACAGGGCTGTTTTAGCTTGGCTTTCAATAATAGCATACAAGAACAAGGAAAAGAAAGCAGGGGATACATTAGTTTCTGTAGGTGATGTTGTCAAGGATCATTGGGCAACTTATGGGAGAAATTTCTTTTCTAGATACGATTATGAGGCAAGCATATTTTATCTTGATGTCCGGTTCCGATTACAATCCTGTTATTCTGCAACTATGTATAGTATTTGAAATCAATGAAATAGTTGACTTGTGTCTCCAAGTGTGATAAATTTTACTGTGGAACATTTGTGGTCAGGAATGTGAATCTCAAGGAGCCAATTTGATGATTACATATCTGAGAGATCTAATTGCGACAAGCAAGGCTGGTGATAAGTATGGTTAGTTTGCTTCACACTTTTGGCAAATGAACTACACTCGTGTTTGATGTTTTCTCATGTATACAACATTTTTATGTATAGGAAATTATACCCTCAATTTTGCCGATGACTTTTCTTATATCGATCCTGTAAGTTTCTGAAAATTAGCAGAGTAGTGTTTATTTTAAACTACTACGTGTAGTAATTTTCTTGGTTAGCTAACTCAAATGATACACTTGTCTTGCAGGTAGATGGAAGTGTTGCATCAAAGCAGGGAGTGCGACTGGTGTTCACAGATGGGTCAAGGATCATCTTTAGACTATCGGTCTGCATCGCTCTCTTATATATTTTTGTGCCATTTCTTGTTGTAGTGCTTGAAATCAATACCTTAGCTATGCAGTTGATAACTATTAAGACTTGAAGTTCTATCTTAGATGATCAAACCCGAAGAGTAACCCAAAATTTTATATGTTGGTTGACAACTCTTAAATGTTATCATTTTATATGTAATGGGTGTGGACAAACTCTTCAACGCTATCTATAGGAAATAAATTAAGTATATATAACTTGCAGGGTACTGGGTCCGCTGGTGCTACAGTGAGAATGTACATTGAAAAATTCGAGCCTGATGCGTCTAAGCACGATGTGGATGCCCAAACTGCTCTGAAACCATTGATAGGTGAGGCCAATTTATGATTTCTGCTTTGATTTTTAACAAATTCTGTTTCTGAGTATAAAATTATCATTTTTCAGATCTTGCCCTGTCAATATCAAAGTTGAAAGAATTTACCGGAAGAGAGAAGCCAACGGTCATCACATAAGAATACTCAACTTTATATCATAGCTGGTTGCGAACTCTCTTTTTCTGTAGTTGTGTCTTCGTGTGTTACACTGTATACAAAACATTATTTTCTCTTCATGCTGTTGCATGATAAGCAGTGTCCTAAAAAGAGGAAATGGGCGATTTCTCTTTGCTTTTACAAGTAAATGTACTTACCAGAACATCCCTTCATCAATTTTTTATATTTTTTATTTAGTTATTACCGGTTTTAATATCTAGATATGCCATATCTTCTCATATAAATTAAATTTTTGTTTTCTTGGATCACTGTCAAATCTTTCCCAATGGAGTCAAAAGTACGTGCGTACAACTGCTATATAAATCCTCATGGGGAAATGGACATGGGCGGAGCCAGAGCACTAATCAGGTACAAAGAATATTTTTAGAAAAAAAGTTGCACGAAATTTTTTACCTTAAAAAATTAAGCCATTTTTAAAATTTGGGGTGAGCCAGGACTTATGTTGGTCCACCCCTAGCTCCGCTCATGGAAATGGAGATTTGTGTCCTCTAATGTTACAACTATAATATTAGCTCAGTCCCATTTTGAACGTTCTACTTGTGTAACAATACATGATTAAACTTTGTGTGTTGACACTTTTCATTCCAACTACTTTGTAATAACGGCACATTTAGTCATTCGACTATTTTGAAAGATACAGTTTTGATGCCCGTTTTAATTTTTTCCATTATTATTTTAGTCCCCTGCACTATTATTTTGCCAAAATCGGTGTATGATCAACAAGTGTGGGTATGATGATTATTGGAATGTTAAAATGTCACTTTCACGATGACTAAAAAAATTAAAAGTAGAAAATGTTAAAGTTAACTAGTTAAGTGCCAAAACACCTTTGTACGCATAGGGGTGGACCGGTTCCGGTTCGGGCCTGGACCCGCCAGGCCTCGGTTCAGAAAAATGAGGCCCAAGCCCAAACCGGTAGTGGGCGGTTTCGGGTCCGGTTCCGGGCTAGACCGGGCCGGGCCGGGCCACTCGGATTTTTAATTTTTTTTTCTTCTCTTTTTTAACTCCTACCCCTCCCCCTCTACCCCAAACCACCTCAAATGGCCCAAAATACCTAATCCAACCCAAAACTTAAAAAAATTTCAAACCGGGCTGGTTCACTAAACTGGAGGCCCGGGCCCGGACCGCTATACCACCGGGCCGGGTGGCCCGAACTAGGCACAAACCGGTTCACCGGGCCTGTCTGGGCCCGCACGGTAGCGGGCCGGTCCGATTCCGGGCCGGTCCGATTCCGGGCCGGTTGGCCCGGCCCGAGTCCATCCCTATGTACGCATGTCAAGTATCAAAAGTGTTATTCACAAAATAATAATAATTGGAGGTTAAAACTTAAAAGTGGCAAAACACTTAAAGAGTTAAAGCTTGTTTACTACAAGCTGATTTTTTTTATACCTTTTTGTACTATTCTATTACTATTTCTTTTTAAAATGATACGTAGTATATTTAGAGATTACTACGGTACTACTAAGGGGTAGGGATGGCAATTGTGACCAATCCGATGAATACCCGCACCGAACCTTCCCGATCAAGATGGGAGAAACCGCATTGATCGGGTAATGGGTACCGGGTGGGGAATACCCGTTTGGTTTCTATGGGTAACGGGACGGTTACGGTTTTATACATGCCCTCCCCATTCCCCACTTCATACCCGTCTCGTTTAGTTTTGGGTATATTTTTATTACATTTTGAGCCCGTTTGATAGCACGAAAATCGGCTGATTTGGTTGATTTTGCTCAAATTTATGAAGTTCTAGCTGAAGTGACTGTATTGGCTGATTTTGTTGATTTAAGAAAAAATTAGTTTTAAAATATATTTTATTAATAAAATAAAAAAAAAATTATATGTAAAAATAGTTAAATTGGTCATCTATAGTTACTTCAGCCAATACAGCCAGAAAAGTAACTTCAACCTTACTTTTTATGCTTATTACACAATTCAGCGCGCGAAAGCAAATGTTACGTGTTTGGTGAAAAAATTGGTCGATAATCCTGATAAGCCGAAAAACTGTGTTGCCAAGCGGCCTCTTTATCTATTATTTGTCCCACAATTATTAAAAGATGATATTTTTCTATTTTCATTGTGTGGATATATGAATAATAGAAGTATTAACTATAGTGTATGAATAAAAGTTCATAATAGATCTTAATAGTCTTGTTTGTTTATTATAAGATTTTTTTCGTGATTATTTATTTTTCATATCAAGTATTTTTAGATTCAAATTAATTTAGGTTGTTGATGGATAGTGTACCCGGGGGATAGCTTATCCGAGGCGTTATTGCGGGGAATAACCTAGAGAGAAGTCAGAGCAAGCAAGTAAGAGAGAGAGAGTCAGATATATTAAATGAACTCGAGATGTTGGGATCGTTTACAAGGGGAAAGGGGCTGCTATTTATAGCAGCCATAAATGCGATATGAATACGCGTGTCAATAATCGAGCGGCCGAGGGTCACCTCAATCGGGGTGGCACCGGCATATGCATGTGCACCGCATTAAATGCGGTGGTTGGACGTGACGCCGCATTAAATGCGGTGGTTGCCTGTCCCCAAAGGGAATCTTCGCTATAGCCGAAGGCTCCTCTGTGGCCGAAGGCTCTGTGTAGCCGAAGGGTCTACACATGTGCCGAAGGCGTCTAGAAGCCGAAGGCTCCTATTTTCTGCCTTTTTCTCCCAGCAGCGTTGTACGCTCAAATGAAGCTGCCTTGTGGAATTTGGAGCCCTCGGCTATTGGGCCGAAGGCGTCCGTATGTGCACCGTGGGCTTCTCCGTACTTGGGCCGCCATATTAGGGCTTTGTGTGCACATTGGGCTTGATGGGCTTGTGTAGGAGAAGTAGGAGTCTGTGGGCCGGGGGTCCCTGGGCCATATACTCCATCAGGAGTCCCCCACTCCTTTTGCCGAAAGGTACTTGAGGGAAAAGGAGTAATTGCGTTGATGTGTTGGTTCTGCCGAAGGCTTCTGTTTGTGGGAAATTCCTTCCTTTGATCACTTGTTCTCTGGTGTTTGCCGAGGGCATTCCCTCAGTCCCCTACATGTCGGGGGTTGAGGGTTTTCAGAGGAGAAACACTAATGAGCTGCCGGTATGTGTTGTGATGAAGGCCGCTTTGTCACCCTTGGTACATTTATGTAGTTTCTTGGCAAATTTGTGTTTTCCCGAAGGGTATATTGATTATCACCCGAGGGGTTGTGTTTATTGTTTTGCCCGAAGGCCACATGTGTCAATTGTAGCTTTTTAGCTTGTGTGAATTTTAGTTCAGTGTTTCCCCCGAGGAGTTCTCCCAGTCCCCCACTCCTTTAGGCCGAAGGCAATTTCGGGCTGAAGGAGTTTTACTGCGACGTATTGACCCGAGGGCACATCCGGATGAGGGGTTGTGACAGCATGTGTTTGGCCGAAGGCTTTGCTGCTGCAGTTCGAAGGTACACGGTACTCGAAGGGTGCCAGCTGAAGCCACCTTGTTGTCCCCAAATATAGCCATTGGAATGTTACTGTTGGACGTGGGGCCCACGTGGCATGTTCCTCTTGGCTGAAAGTGGCCGGGTGCCACCCATTGGCCGAAACTGCGGCCTGTAATGATGGGCTTTTAACCCGAGGCCCAGTTTCGAGGCTAACCCTGGTTGGGGGCCCTATAAATACCCCTTTCTCCCAAGCCATTTGCTTGTGCGTTTGAGTTGAAGCGAAGCTCTGGCAATTTATTTCTAGAGAGAGAAAACGTAATTTGATTGAAACCGGTTTTGTGAGGTCAGTTCTTCCTCCCTTCTTGAGTTCTTTAGAACATTTTGCTTCCTCCTTCTCTGATCTAGTGTTAGCGACCTTAGAGCCCTAGAATTCCCTTCTTCCTCATACCCTCGAAAGAAAACCCAAAGGATGCCTTCTGCTAGTGATTCCCAGAATATCTCGAAGGAGGCCTCGGCCAATCACGATTCTTTGGTGGCTAAGGAGGTTCAGAATAATTTTCGGACCGAATTGGAGGCCGAAGACTTTGAGCAAGTGGTTGAAGACGAGGAGTTAGCCCTCGCTGTCCAAGTTGCCGAGGAGGAAGATGAGAAGGAGCGGATGAAGGTTACTATCGCTGTTCCGCCCCCTCGTAATGATGCCGAGGCCGGAAGCTCCCGGACCCTTAACCCGAAACCTCTCAGGGTGGCCCCGGGTAAGAAGAAGAAGAAGAAAATGAAGGCAGCCCCCAAGAAGAAGCAGGTTGCTGCTGACAGGGGCCAACCCGTCGGAATACCCGAGGGTCATTCCTATTTGAATATTGCGGCCCTGGAGGTGAAGTCGAAGGCTACGGGTGCCGAGCTTCAAGCAGTGCAATTCCTAGTAGGGCCTTCTGCACAAGTCGTAGAGTTGGGGCCTGATGATTTATTGTCTCCCCCCCCCCCCCCGAAGGATGTTTTTCAGCTCACGTCATGTCCGTAGAGCTAGGCCTTCGTTTCCCGTTTCATCCTTTTGTTCTAGAGTATCTTAGGTTTGTGGGACTGGCCCCATGTCTGTTAACCCCCAACAGCCACTCGTATATCGCTGGCTTCCTTACTCTCTGCCGGTCCCGGGAGGTGGTCCCGACGCTAGACCGGTTCTTCCTCTCATTTAATCTGTGCCGAGGGGGGCATTCTCATGCCGGGGGGTACGCCAACCTGCAGCAGGTGCCAGAGTGGAGACTGTTCTCTGAGATGCCCTCATCCCACAAAGGCTGGAAGGAGAAATTTTGCTACATTCGGATGGGGGAGGACCCCTTTCTGATGTCCCTGCGTAATCATTTCCGGAGACATCTAAAAGTGAAGAACGCAGTTCTTGATAAGAATGGGAAGAAACTGACGGCCCTCCCGGAGGGTTCCGAATACCTTATCACCATTAAAGCTGTTACCCTCCCGGATGAGCTGTTTAAGCTGAATTTCCTTCGGTTTTGGTTGATGGGGGAGAAAGACGAGTAGTACCCCCGTCATAGACCGGGTGTACTAGAGTGGCGAAGGTGCTTCCCGAGGGCTCCCCATTCGTGTACTTGGCATTTTTCTTCGCTTTTGTCTTGATTTCTAATACTCCCTTGTTTTTGCAGGCGAAGCCATGGACGTTAAAAACTTCGTTGCTTTGAAGAAGAAGCTGGCTAAGGAACCGAAGAAGAAGGAGGAGCGGTCTTCCCAACAGAGGCCAGTTGATGAATTCTTCCTGAGGAAAGAAGCTGCTCAGGTCCCGGGGGAAGAGGGGACCTCTAAGAATGCAGGGGCTGCCGCCGGTGCTGAGGGGGCAAAAAAGAAAGGCGTCGGGGAAAGGCGCCATGCCCACCGGCAAGAAAGTTAAGAAGTCCGCCGGTGCCAAAGATGATCCTGTGGTCATCTCTGAAGGCTTCAAGCACCTTGCGGTGGTGGTGACTACCCCCAATTCCCCTCCGGTGCAGATGGGCGAGGACGCTTGGCCCCGGGAGAACGTCCAGTTCTCCATCAAGAAGGGGACTGCCATCATGCATGGCACCCTCGATCCGAGGGAGTTCCTGAGGGGTGCCACCCCCTCGCTGGATAGGTCGGTGATGGCGAGGTATGAGGATGATGTTCTCGAGTCCAAGGTCCTCCAGGCCTCGGTTACTGTAAGTGTCCAAACTTTCCTCTCCCTTAGTCCATTTGCCTTTTTTGCGTAGTAGTTTGACCCTTAGTTTTTACTTATATGTTTGCAGGCTAGCGTGGCCCTCGGGGAGCACATCTGAAGGGCAGAGCAGTTGCGCCTTCAGAAGGCGCAGTCCGACGAGACTTTGAAGAAGCTCGTCGTGGAGAATGTTGCCGCCGTCAGGAAGATGGCCACGTTGGAAGAGACCCTCCGGCAGGCCACTGAGGGGGTGGAGCAAAGGCTAGAGGCTGCCTAGAAGGAGGCCAGGGCCGAGGGCAAGGCTGAGGCTGAGAAGCTTTCCGCTGAGGATGCCAAGCTAGCCGCTGAGAAGGCAGAGAAAGACGCAGTTGCCGGTTTTGTCGCCGAGGGCTGGAAAGCCGAGGATCAGAAGCCGTGGGTGGCTTCAGTCGTGGAGGCTTCGGTAGATAACTGGGTTGGAGGCCCCGATGCTTTGTGGCTTGCTTTGAAAGGCAAAAGCTACTACGAGGGGGTGAGTCCCCGGCTGTCTATGGCCTGCCCCCTACAACCAGACATTAGAATTCCCCTTCCTGAAGGTGAAGAGAGGCAGCTGCTTGAAGATTCGGAGCTGATGCGGGGGGATGATAATGAAGAATCTGAGGATGATGCTGCCTCGAGGCTGAAGGAGGGTGGCGCTAGAGATGTTCAAGGCTAGGAATTTTTCTAAGCATAAACCTTTGTAATAGATTGTAGGCCCACGGCTTCCGCCACATAAGTAAACAATATATACACTTCATCTTTTGGATATTTTTGGAATGAATGTTGTTTGAATGAATAGTGCGCCTTCGGGCTTTCTGTTATGGATGTCTTCGTCTCTTTACCTTATGCATGCTTTTAGGCGTCGATTTGTATGAACGTATGTTCGGTCTTCCTCCCACGAATGTCCGGGGGCAAAATATTTATGGACTTAGAAATTTTCCAAGTAAAAAATCCACAATGGAGCCCTCGGGTAAGCTACTCCTTTGATAGTCCCCGGTAAGTGTAGCCGGAGGCCTCTTTTGAATAGCATGGGATTGTGTTAGAACTATTTTATTGTGAATCAAGTTTGTCTATTATGTCTTGTTTATTTAATAGATTAGGTATACCATTTATGGTATTATTAATTATGTAATAAATAGGTTGTAAGGGAATAAGGCCAAAAAGGCTCTAGGCCTAAACTCCTACGCACCCTAATTAGGTAACTTGTACAGCGCCTATAAATATGTGCGTTCTGTACAGGTACCAATGTCGACAATTCTGCTCAGTAGCCTTACGCTGTAAAAACTTCTCGATAAATAGAAAAGAGGATTTCTCTGTTCTCGATATTGCATAAATCATTCTGTGAAATCTTTCTTAACTGTTTATTCGATGATATCCATCTAGCTGTGTGTTAGTCTACAGAAATCTGGGACCAACAACTGGTATCAGAGCCTACTCGGGTGTGATCATCGACGAAGAAGTTTTCGAAGTCCTCTGTTTTTCATCTTTTCGACATTTTACTCTTTTAATCGTTGTAATCTCATTTCTGAACAAAAAATTGTAAAAGATGTACTGCTGAAATCGACTCTCAAATACGAGAAAGCAGTATATCTTAGATTTAAGCTTTGTTAAGATTTTAGATTTGAGGTTCTCGATATATTGATATCGAAAAGTAGGTTTCTCGAGGTTGTTACATGTTTTTCAGGCTGAAAACTATACAGGCAGGATCTCGAGATTAAGGACTTTGAAGAAAAGTTGTTTAAATTGTATAAAACTGAATTTTTAATTTGCAGGATTTCGATACTACGTTCTCGAACTGAGTTCTCGAGTTTCACTTCTCGATACTCAGTTTTCGATATTTAGTTCTCGATATCTTCTCGAATTTGCAGGTTCTCGATACAGCTTCTCAACAGTCAAGTTCTCGAAACTATGTTCTCGAACTAAAGTTTTCGATATTGACTTCTCGATAGCTGCTTCTCGAACTCGCTTCTCGATAGCAGGGTTCTCGATATCTAATATCAAAAACTGCTTCTCGATAGAGCTTCTCGAACTCTACTTCTCGAACTACTTCCTGAATTAGGTTTTCGATATTCTGTACTTTAAATTTCTTTTTCTGATCAAATCACTCGAACGGTCAACTCTAAAAGTCAACAGCAAAGATGGAAGGTTTAGCACTCGATAATGACAACAGACCTCCAATTATGAGGAAAGGAGAATATTAGATGTGGAAGACAAGATTTCTGAATTTTCTGGAAGGGAAAGACAATTCATCTGCCGGGCCGGAATCACTCACTCAAGGACCAGCAGAGATTTGGGTAAATGTGACTGGAAATGATGGAAACAACCCTCCTGTTGTCCTTGAAAGAAGATTGAAGACGAAGTCTATATACACTGAGGAAGACAGTCTAAGAATCAAGGCAGACCTGATGGCCAAGACGTACCTGCTCCAGGCCATTCCAAATGATATTTACATTCTGATTGATAGTATGGAAACAGATAAAGAGATGTGGGACGAGGTCAAAAAGCTGATGATTGGAACTGAACTTGGACTGAAGACGAAGAAAGCAAACATCTTAACTGCCTATGATGCATTTAAAGCCCTACCTGGTAAAGCGCTCCATGAGACGTATAACAGATTCGTACAACTCATCAATGAGATGAGAAATATCAAGGTTGTCAAATCAAACATGGAAATGAACATACGTTTCTTATCGAGCTTGCCTCCAGAATGGAGAAGAACTGTAAAGAATCTGCGACATCACCTGGACCTGGATGAACTTGACCTTTGTACCGTTCATGAGCATCTGCAGCAGTTTGTGAATGACACTGCTGAGATGAGAGGAAGTTACTCTGCTAATCCGTTAGCACTCATGATGGAAGCTCAACCGAAGAGTTCATCCAAGGTTCAAAAGAAGAAGAAGGCAGTTGTTGTGGTGTCTGAAAAAGAAGAGAGTGAAGAAGAAGTGGATGTTGAATCTGAATTGGCCGAGCTGCAGAAAAAGATGGCCCTGCTGACCAATCAGTTCAATAAAAGATTTCCAAAGAAGGGAAACTCATCCAACAAGCTCAGAACTACCTCCCCCAATTACAAATCAAAGAACAATGATCAGAACCCCTCCAGTAAAGCTGTTGCAGCCAAAGAACCTCTCAAATGCTTCAACTGTGGAAAAGCTGGACATGTCATCAAAGACTGTCGCTTACCAAGGAAGAGGGACTTCAACTATTATAAGCAGAAGACGTTGTGGAATAAGTAGAAAATGTTCATGGCCAAACAAGACGATGATAGTGTTGTAACGCTTACTGAGAAGGACCACTGGCAGGAGGAGGATTCGGATGATGATGATGATGATGATGATGATGATGATGATGATGAAGAGAATTTAGCCCTGATGGCTATTGTTGAAAAGGATGGAGAAAAGGGTGATGCTGCGATCCCCGAAGAAAGTGAAGGTTCAAATAACAATGACAAAGTAATTGTTTCTAAACCTTCTTGCTCCTGTACTTGTGAAGTTCATTCCTCATATGATAAGGATAACATTATAAAGGAGTTAAGAGACAGGTTAGATAACAACTACAAAGTCTTAGTTGAGAGTCTAGACAAAATTGCCTCCCTGAGCATACAATTAGAAAATGAGAAAGAAAGAGTTAAGAAGCGAACTTTAGAAGCAGATAAGCTTACACAGAAAGTAGCTGAACTGACTAAGAAGGTACGTGACACAGAAGTAGGGAAGGTACGTGACACAGAAGTAGAGCGAAATTGTGAAAAAGCTGAAAAATAATTTCTACATGAGAAAAGATGCACTCTTTACACAAAAATCAAAGAATTATAAGACTTACTTGCCAAGAAAGGACAGATAGAACAAACCATTTTTCTAAACCAAAACAAGGACACTCGTTTTTACAACTCTAAAGAATGTCTTGGTGTCACAAACCCTCGTAATCTGAAGAAAGTGAATTGTATTCAGCTTTATGATATCAATTACATGGGTTTGGGACTGACCAAGTTGATGTCATTTGTCGGAGCAAAAGAAATTGCAGAAGAAGAAGAAGAAGAGACAAAGAGATCAAACCCTTTTAAAGCCGAAGTTCCTTTCAGTTATGATTCCTTGAACAAAAGTCATGAAACAAAAGAACCCGTTTTTTCGTCTGGTGAGAGTGTTAGTCCTTATCCTTTTGAGACGGAAGTTGTGTCTGACCCAGAACCCCCTTCAACCTCAAATTCAGGTGTAAAAGAACCCTATATCCCTCTACTAATCAGAAAATTTGAAAAGCTACACATTTCTTTAGAAGAACAAAGAAAAAGTTTTGAAGCTGAAAGAAAGAGTTTTGAAAGTGAGAGAGAGAGGTTGTTGAGAGAACTGACCCTTTTAAAAGAAAGTTCCCAATCTGGCACAGCTTCCCAATCATTTAGTGATACTGATACTTCTCAACCAATTCTAAACAAAATTAACATTTTTAAAAGGACACCCACTCACTCCACGTCTCCTTTGAAAACAGGAAGAGAAGTGAGTAGGAGACTAGAGAGGAGAAGGGAATGGAGACTGAAAAAGAGCTGAGAGAGCTGAAGGGAAGAAGAAGATGATGTTTTCCAAAAATAAGAAGTCTTGTTCTAGTGATGTTTTCTATTAAAATAAATGTAGTTTAGTTTCTATGTCACAACCTTGTAGTTCTGGTTTAGTCTTGAGTCTCAAGCTGAATCCTTCTGAATTCACTTCTGATCCTTTTTATTTCAATGATACTTTGTATGCCCCTGATTTAAGTAATGCTTGTTTTGATGCCTCTGAGTATGAATGTGTTGTGAATTCTGGTCGTGAGAGAAAAGAGAGAGAGCGCAAACTGTAACGCCCCACCCGGACCGACCAGCCGACCCGAGCGGCGTGTCACTTGGCGGAAAATCAGAACGGATTTAATCAAAAATACTTTTCGTGGTTCAAGAAATAACGCCTTTTTTTTTACTTTAAACACAAAACATTTAATAAGAGATTTTATTACTTAAAATAAAGTGTATTAATTCCAAAACGACTTCAATACTAAATACAAGAAAATGTCAAACTCACATGGAGTAGAATGTTATTAAAACAGACATAACTTAAACATCATAAAACACTTCAAGGAGTGCAGCGGAAGTTCTTAAAATCACATACGACATATTGAAGTCTTTTTTTAAAAAAACACCAAATAACATGGCATGCAAATGCGTCCTACGCTTCTTTCCATCCCTGTGCTCCTAGCGGGTTCCGTGCTCAACCTACGGGTAGGAAAACACACAACTACCCGCTCAGCAATGTGCTGAGTGGTACGGTAATAACATAACAATAATATTAACATATCAAAGAACATGTTAACATATCATAATTCACATCTGATCGGACAAACATATAACATACCTGGGTGAACCGAGCAGCTGTTATAAAAATACAGATATTTACATACAGAATAGAATCATACTCAGATCTCATAACTATCGGATAATTTTATTCTGAGATAATTATTATATTCTTCTTGTGTACAGAACAGAAGCATATTCTGTGACACCGCGCACGTATGTACTTGAAATTGAAAGTGGATATGTATTTGAATTTCCTAGCGAATGAATTCGTGTAATTGATTGGTATATTTAATTAATGTGCGGTTAATTAAATTATTTATCGGGTCCAGTATATGAGAATGGGCTACCAAATATTTAGTTGGGTCGTCGTGATAATTATAGAAGCCCACATAAAGTGCCAACTAAAGTTGATAAAAAATATTTGGACAACCCGAGTGCTATTTTGGCCCAACCTACCAAAAATAGCTGGAATAATTGGGAGGAACTTCCTACACCCACTTGGGGTATTCTACACACTAAATAGACTCAAAAAATAAGGGAGAGGGACCACCCATTTTGGTTTGTGCGGATGATTGAGGGGAGAAGTCTCCAAGAGACAAACTCACACCCCATGTCCTATACTTGGACTTTTATTGGGATTGATTGGGTTGAGATAGAGCTACTCCTCTCCCATCCTATCATTGTTTCATACGAACAACCAAGAGAGAAGAGCTCGGGGAAAACTAAAGCTCTCAAAGCCATAGTTGGGGGAAACAACAAGAGAGGAAATCCAAGGAGAAAAGAATAGTTTTTGAGGTAAGAACTCAACAAATATCCTATAACTAGTATTATTTTTGTATGATTTTTAAGAAGTCATATGATGGATCAAACATGAAGTTCTACACGTTTAAAAGTGTAGAATAATGTTATAAAGTGGTGGTATTTAACTTAGAAGAGTCGTGGAATCGATAGGAGTTGAAATCGCCGGAAACCGCCAAGTATAGAAGGCTGTTCGTAGCTGCAGACCACGAAAGCCGCCCACCTTTTGCAAAAGCCGCCCGGCTTTCGTCTGCTGGTTGGATTTTCCACTTCTAATCGGCTTAGAACGGGGATTGATCGGAGGGCTTAACAAAGGCAACTATTTCAGCACTTCATAAGGTGAGGATGACTGACTATGTTGCTTATAATCTTTGGGTTAATTTCGTAGGATTACCTAAAGTAATTAAATGTGATTTTCATGGATTATTAATGATTAATAATGCCTAAATGAAAATATTGTTGTCAATGAATAAAGGAGCATAATATACAAATTTAAGGATAAATTGTGTATGATTATGTAATATGAGCATATTGGCTTGATGAAGGGATTAATTATAAATATGGTGTTGAAATATAACTTTAACTTCATATAAGGATATATGAGTGATTAAAGGTTATATTTTGTATATTGATATGAACTATATTTTCAAATGGAAAATTAGTTTGGAAATTGTCTATATGACTATGAATTGAAAATGAGTTTTGTTGGAATTTATCCGACTAGTACTATGATGCTAGTCGGGGTTTTGGAATGAAATATGTTAGAATTGATCCAAGGTTTGGATTGTAAATTGTAGAGCCTTAAGTAGTCTTAAGAGATACTAAGGTGGATAAGTGATGCTAGGGGTAGGCCTTAAGGGATACCCAAGATAAAGTGAATAATAAATTGATCCTAGGAATAGGATTGGCCTACGGGTGTATTCGGTAGTCTTTAAGGATTAGCCGATAGAGTATTGGTAATTAGTAAGGACCATGGCCCATCCCGACTCTAGAGAGCGGGGTTGGATAGCATGGACTTACATCGTGATCACGGGTTAGGGTGGAATCCGAACCGGAGACCTTACGAGGCTCCCGACAGCGGTAACACATAAGATAGGACCCCGAATGGACCTTACCTTCCTACGGGACGATGGGTATGAGTTCAGGGGCTGGATGTTGGACTCCGGCCCGAGAGCCCGGTGAGGCCTCGGAGAGCGGTGACAAGTCTCGTAAAGGACGATAAGACCTACGGGCAGTGTCGTGCTAACGACGGGTATAATGAAATATATGAAATGGGCCGTGTGCCGACAAATAAATAAATTTACTTATTATAGAGATAATAAGTGGGAAATATAAATTATTATTTATATTATGATATCACCCTATTTTGAGGGTCTTAGAAATTAAAACGTTGATTATACTTAGTATAGTTGTCATTGTACTTGTCAAATGCTTCCAAGTACTGACCTCCCCTTCACGGGGGAGGCCACCTCACAGTTTCAGGTAGGGAGTAAAGCTTGCTACCATCGCCCGTTGCTTCGGGGAGCTCAGGGAGAGAAGACGTGGTTCGTGCTCCCTCCGTTCTATTTTTAAAACATTAAATTAATGCTCATGGATATTATTTTGATTAATTATTTGGGGCTTGTACGCCCATGTTGCCGAAGTGTGGCATAAACACTTGTATTAAACGTTTCCGCTGATTTAAATGATTATTTTACATTATGTTTGTTTATGGATGTACTATTGTGAATGATATTCAAGACGCCTAGTATAGTATGGATGAGTTGGACTGCGGTTGACTATTCGTACTGTACGGCGGGTTGTTGACGTGTCCGGTAGGTCCGGGGCGTGACATATTCAGATATCATAATTACCAGATAATTCTCATTCTGAAACTTATCATTGAAAAATATATATTCATTTAGCCTTGAACTCTAGAATCTGGACCTAGACCGAGGAATACTAACGGTAAGGAGTACGGTCGATCGAAGTACGTACCCACATTACCCAGAAGGAATATGGAAACGTAATCGTCGGAGCTACACGTACCAATCCCTGACAGAAGCTAGCTGAACAGAAAGGACGAGATCACCGAAGAGACCCGACCTTAACAGGAGAGTAATAGTGCTCTAAAAAAAATTCAGGAGTGTACGAAGTACACTAAACAGAACAGGAGTGTATGTGGTACACTAAACAGGAGAGCACTATTTCCTCTAAACAGAATTTCAGGAGTGTACATAGTACACTAAACAGAACAGGAGTATCCTAGTCAGAGTACCGGATCAAGAGTAAGACTTTTCATATAATGGTGTTTACGTTTATTTTAATTTCAAATAAGTACTCATATATATAAATGGTTTTCAAATACGTAACCTTACAAAAATGAAGTATAAAATATACAAATGTAAATAACAAATTAACAATCAGAAGAGTACACTTAATTTATACATCCCCTGGACTATAAATTAACAATTACCTGAACCATAAATATCAATTTATCTTAATATTCTGTTTTTATGAATAAATAAATAACGTAAGTGTATATCTTGTGGTCTAAAATGTCAATCCATTCTTACAAACATGTTTTTTTTGTATTCACATATACGTAACCAGTAACCCATGTATATAAACATATATATCTTTTTTTATATATGTTATATTACTTATCAATTAAAAAAATAAAGGTCATCATTACTTATACGGAGTATATATATCTACCGAATTACTTAGTAGGGCACCATTTGGGCTAAGTGCATGCATGCTGTCATGTGTATATATATATATATATATATATATATAGGAGAAAGATCCTGTCCAGCCGGATGGACAGGATCCTCCGTCCGGCCGCCGCCGTTTGGGGCGGTTCCCGGTGGAGTTTTTTGATGAAATTTTTATGGAATGTTCCTCATCAAGTCTAGTTTATCCACAAAAAATTTCAGCTAAAAATTCGATCGGGAAGGCAGTCAAATAATTTTTTGAAGATAACTGCTCCAACTTAAACATATAAAACACAGTTATGTTTCAAAAAATTATTTGACTGCCTTCCCGATCGAATTTTTAGCTGAAATTTTTTGTGGATAAACTAGACTTGATGAGGAACATTCCATAAAAATTTCATCAAAAAACTCCACCGGGAACCGCCCCAAAAGGCGGCGGCCGGACGGAAGATCCTGTCCCTCCGGCTGGACAGGATCATTCCTCTATATATATATATACATATACATATTATTATACTTAAATATTTAGCTAGAGCATCCATGCATGATATATACTTATTATGTATGCATGTTATATTACATATCCATGCATGATATAATACGTTATCCATTTATGTGAATACACTTATTATGCATGCATGTTATATTACTAAAATATAAAGATTTTATAGTGTTACATGCATGTCAAGTATTACTCCGTATTATTTTACTTCAATGGTACGGTGAGGCCGAATGTATTATTATTATAAGTATATATACGTATGAGAAATGATACTTGTACCTAGTTATAATCTTTATACGTACCGCTCTTATCTAGAGGGTGCATGTGTTTTTCCGAAGTAGTACCATCATTTTAAAATGCTGATTTTTATTATTATATGCTACTCCCTCCGTGTATCTATAACTAAATATTAGGTTTTCCTAACATGTAAATTTAGGTAAAAAGTAATGCAAGCATATCAAACATGCATATACATAAATATGTTAATGCATGCATGTTAATTATAATAGCACATATCTATCCTAATCAAAATATATGGTTTCATGCAAAATATTCTACATGCTCGTATATCACAGAATCGTTATAATTAATCTAACCGCGTTAATTTTAACGACTCTACTTCTTAATAATATGGAGCTAAGCTTTATTTCTAGCTGATCTTCGTATTGATTTAAACGAATGTAATTACTATCAGCTATGACAGATTGATGTGTCTATAAACTCAAAATTCTTGTAAATCAAGAACACATAGAGCATGCAAAATTTCTAAGGTTATATAACATTCATCATCCCCATAACACAACGGGAAACGGGGACGGAAATAAATTCAATAATCTAAATGGTCGGGACGGAAACATACTGACCTCGTAGAGAAATCCTTCTGAAGATTTTGGTAGTATAATAGTATGGAAACCTCTGGCCTATACTGCTATCCTTCTCCTATACGGCCATCTTTCTCCTTATCCTCGCTAGTTCCGATTCTTCATATCGTTAGCTACTGGTCTCCTCTTTTATGTTTATTTTAGTATATTTGTTCTAAGCCACTTTCGTAAAGTAAGTGATAAAATATCTGATTTGGTTCTATATGTAATATGTATGAACACCGCCTATAATAGTAGAAGTTTATACTATCAAAGCATGGGAGTGAAGCCAAATCAGTGTTACGTTGTCCGCTCTCACATGCTAGTAACACGTATATATGGGGTATAGGGAAACTTCCATGTGGAGATTGGCATGCATATCACAACAATATATGCCTGATCGGTCATAGAAGTGTTTAGGCCGGCCTCCAAGTGTACTTTACCATGCATGTTAGGACAACCAGCTGCTGAGTTATTTGTATACATATTGCAGGCGTAGGCTTTTCTTTTGCAGCCAAGTGGGTTGGTCATGAAAAGCTAAGATTTATTATTATTATTAATATATTAAGTATAATCTAGCTTATGTAACAAATCTTACAAATAGTTTCGTATATGTTGCCTTTTAAATCCCAAAATTTGATCATGAGTCTCCTAGCATGTCACGGTTACACCTTTTTTTTTATAACATTGGATTTAAGATATCATAATTATCTTACCTTCATTTAAATTATTAATACTTCATATTTATTGTTTATTTAATAATAATTTAGCAAATTTTAGAATCAATGAGAAAGAATATTCGAATTTACGTTACCCGCTAGACCGGGTTTTGGGGTATTACACAAACAAAGAAAACAATATGAGAATAGAGTTGTAGAGAGTGTTTACAATTTTCCAAATTTAAAATATCCTCTTAAAGTCCATTCAAAGAAACATTTGGAAAGACTCTCTAAAGAAGAAATTTTCAAACCTTATCTCAGGAACCAGCCATTCACACATAAGAACAATGACCATGTCTCCTCTGCTCCAAAATATAAACAACAATGGATTCCAAAAGCTGAAATTGACAAACAAAGAACATTATCTGAAAAAGCTGCTGACCTAGGATCACAGGTAAAAACAAAATTCAAAAAGATGTTTTCGATTGATAAGGAAGGACCCATCCTGAGGTGGGTACCTAAAAATCCTTAATTTGCTTTGCAGAACGGTCATGTGTGGCATTTGGATTGTGGCTGCTCAACCCACATGACCAGCAACTATACAAAGTGCTATGGAGGAAATGTGAGATTCGGGAACAATGCATCGACTCCAATCCTAGGATATGGGGATGTCATCTGTGCAAGCGTCACCATAAGAGTTGTGTCATATGAGAAAGGACTAAAGCATAATCTGCTAAGCATTGGACAGTTTTGTGATAATGGTCTGGAAGTGAAGTTTATAGCCAGATAATGTTGTGTGCTGGACAGGTTTGGGAAGACGTTATTGACATGTACAAGGACTTCCAACCTGTACACCATTGATCTCAAGAGTGTGCAATCAACTTCTTCAATCTGCCTGTTGTCCAAAGCTTCCTCTGAACAAAACAGCCGATGGCACAGACGCTTATCTCACCTCAACTTCAAATGTCTATCCATTCTGTCCTCCAAGAAACTTGTGAAAGGGCTGCCTTCCCTGAAGACTTTCGCTGATAATCATTGTGATGCCTGTAGACTAGGCAAGATGAAGAGGAGCTCCCACAAGTTAAAACATGTTTCATCCTCCTCCCGACCACTGCAATTACTTCACATGGATCTATGTGGACCAATGAGAGTCCAAAGCATAAACGGACGCAAATATACTCTGGTCATTGCGGACGACTACTCTCGGTACACATGGACCAAATTTCTGAGGACAAAGGATGAGACAACAGACATAATCATAACCTTCATCAGGACAATACAGAACTTTATGCAGAAGGGTGTGCAAATAATAAGAACTGACAATGGTACCGAGTTCAAGAATCAATCTCTTGCTGATTTCTATGAAACTCAGGGTATAACACAGCAATTTTCAGCCGCAAAGACTGCATTTCTGAATGGAGATTTGAAAGAAGAGGTCTACATTGCACAACCAGACGGCTTTGTTGATCTTGAACGCCCCAACCACGTGTATAAGCTGAAGAAAGCCCTGTATGGTCTGAAACAGGCACCGAGGGCCTGGTACGATGCATTATTAGATTTTCTTGTGGAATCAGGCTACTCGAAGGGAAAGATAGATCCAACTCTCTTCATCAAACGAGACAAAAGTGACATCGTGTTGATACAAATCTATATGGATGACATTATCTTTGCTTCGTCAAATCCAAACTTCTGTGAAGAGTTCAGTAAGTTGATGCGCACTGAGTTCGAAATGAGCATGATGGGAGAGTTGAACTTCTTTCTAGGGCTTCAGATCAAGCAAATGCCAGAAGGTATCTTCATCAACCAGTCCAAGTACATCCATGACATGCTCAAGCGATTCAAAATGGACAGCAAGTCAACCATGACAACCCTTATGTCTCCCTCACAAAAGTCCGACTCTGATCCTTCAGGAAAGTCAGTTGATGCTACAAATTATCGGGCTATCATTGGTTCCTTGTTGTACCTTACATCTAGCAGACCGGATATTGTCTTTGCAACTTGCCTGTGCGCCCGCTTTCAAGCAAATCCAAAGAAATCACATATGAATGTAGTGAAACAAATATTAAGATATCTCAAAGGCATAGTCAATCTGGGCCTTTGGTATCCCAAGGAAACAGGTTTTGACCTCATGGGATACTCAGATGCTGATTTTGCAGGTTGCAGGCTGGACAAGAAAAGCACATCCGGCGGTGCTAAATTTCTCGGAGAGAAGCTCGTCTGCTGGTCGTCCAAGAAACAGAACTGTGTGTCCACTTCTACAGCCGAAGTAGAATACGTTGCGGTTGTTAGTTGTTGTTCACAAATCCTATGGATGAGGACCCAACTCAAGGACTATGGCTTCACGTTCAATCACATTCCAATTTACAGTGACTCCCAGAGTGCAATCGTCATAACTAACAACCCTGTTCATCACTCGCGCACCAAGCACATCGATCTACGCTATCATTTCATCAAGGACCGTGTGGGAAAAGGAGACATCGATCTGTATTTTGTAAACTCTGAGCTTCAACTGGCTGACTTGTTCACTAAGGCACTGGATGAAAAGAGATTCCAGTTCCTAGTCTCCAAGTTAGGCATGTTGAACCTCGAGCCGATGTAATTGTCTAAATAAAATGTGTGTGTGTGTGTGTGGTGTGCGTTGCATGTGTTGAGGGGGAGAAAAGGGGAGAGAATAGTGAAAATGCGTGTGATTGAGGGGGAGAAAAACAGAAAAGAAAGAAAAAGAGTGTGTGTGTGAAAAGTCAGGAAAAAAAAATAGAGGGGGAGAAAAGCAGAAAAGAAAGAAAAGAAGTGTGTGATAATTAGAAAAGAAAGAAAAAGAGTGAGTGTTTTTTTTTTGCACAATTCGAGGGGGAGTTTTTCATTTGAGAGAAGAAATGTACAAAAATAAAATTGGGCCTCAAATCTGTTTTAAACTGAAACTGGGCCCAACCCAAACTTTTTGGCCCAGCAAAGTTCTCTCAAGGCCCATAATCTTTCTCGCATATAAGAAGCACTTCGAGAACCAGAGACCCATTTCTCGCATTCTCAATTCTCGAAGTTCAGAGCAAGCTTTTCGTCTTCCTCCTTCTCGCATTCCTCCTTCTCGAATCAATCTCGAAATCTTGCCAAAGTCAATCATGTCAGGAACAGACAGAAGTGCACAACCGAGCAATGAACTGTACCCTAAGGAGAGCTGGGTCCCACTTTTTGATAACAATTTCTAGCAGGATCTGAAGTTGTTCAAATGTCAAGACCCAGTCATTCTCTCCATTCTACAAAGGCACTACCTCTGGCCCACGTTCAGTGAAGCAAAACCATTGCCAGAGGTATACTTACAACAGTTCTGGGGCTTGATGCACACTGCCTCAGAGAAATATAGGTCAAAGATAATGACCAAGCTCAACGACAAAAGAGTGGTGCTGACACCCTCTACTATTAAGGAGACTCTGAATCTCCCGGTGTTCCAGAACTATGCACCACTTCCCTCAAGCGAAGAGCTAATAAAGGGGATGAAAGATCTGGGGTATTTCGGCCCACTGCCCCTGCTATCCAACTTCACCATCTCCAACCTGCCCCACCCGTGGAAGAGTCTGTTCAGCCTGGTCAACAAGTGCATGTCTCCTAAGCACGCGGGACACGACAAATGCAACAAGCAGATCCTGCAAATCTTCCACGGGACCACCTTCGATTAGGGTGCATATATTTCCCACCTCAGGTGAGATGAGGATTGGTGGAGGAGGAAGAGACACCATCTGCTTGTGTTTGGTAGCCATTTCCATCAAAATTAGTACGTCAAGACGAATAAATTCAACAAAGCTTTATACAATGTATCATATAAGGGTTTGGAAAAAATGGATACGACTTTACCCAATTCCAAGCTATAAATCACAACTAAGTTTTTACAATAGTTCGTGTTTGATGTGTTTAGGGCATAACTTCTAGTGTGAGGAGCCCATATTGCACAAAGCAAGGACTAGTTGTGATTAATCTGAAGTATGATCTTGAGGTAGAAGACAACACCAACGAAACAAGGAAGAAAAAAGGTGGATTAGAAAAGAAAATTGAGCTAAGAAACTAGAAAGTTTTTTTAATATTTAGAATAAATTGACTACAATAGGAGTAAAACATACGATCTATGCAAAAATAGGACCGAACAATTTAAGTTCCCTAACTAGAAGTTGAATCCCGATTTTACCCCTGACCCTATTTATTTCTTTTTCTTCCTTCCAGGCTCCAACTGTCATACGCATGCTAACTATCCTGCTCCCTTTCCCATCTCTTCTCTCTCCTATTTATGCTTCCTCCTCCACATCCTTCATACGACTTATTCCCCTCCCTTCTAATTCATTTCCCCCCTTCTATCTCTTCTATAGATCTAAGATAAGAAAATCATTCATCTTGTGATTTTGAAGAATTAAGAGGATGTCGATTCTCCCCATCTCCGGCCAATCGTTCCTATTTCATTTTTCTTCCACCGATCGGCGAATTCCAGTGATGGTATGGAAATGAAAGGCATGTCTTCATCTTTTTCTTTTTCTCATCCTCACCTTCTCCTTTTACCTCTGTTTTCTTCTTATTTTGGTCTTTTGATAATTTCCATTAATTATATTATTTACTTTGGAAGTTTTGGATTTTAAAAGTTGACTGGCCGGTACTTGAAAAAAAACAGATTTGGTTATTTAACTTCTAAAATTATTCAATTTGCATATGAAACTGCAACTTTAATGGATTTACAATTTTTGTAATGCCATATTTTTCGAGCTCTTTAGAAAATAATGTCATTTTAGATGTAGAAGATGGCACCCACTATATTTTTGAGCTCTTTAGAAAACAATGCCATTTTACATGTAGAAGATGACACTCGCTGCATCAAGTTGGACTTGGCACTGTTATGTCGGAGCTTTTAACTTGGCAGTGTGAAAGTGAAAGTGCCATATTGCCTTTGATTATGTCATTTTAGATTTTGATTTTAAGTTCCATCATTTTTAGCTTAAAGTGCCATTGTATATACCAAAATGTCATTGTATCATATACCAATGTCATCTTGTTATCTGAAATGTCATCTTTTATATTTGTGAAGGCCATATTTTTATTTATGTGAATGCCATATTTTTATTTATGCGAATGCCATTATTTTGTTTTTGTATTTCCAGATCTAACTGCAGAGTGAGATGATATAGTTGGATTGTTGGACTCCATGGAGGCGGTCAAGAGGTGATGGTGGCGGCTCCTTCATGGAGGCGGTGGCAGAGGCAGAGGCAGAGGCTCCCTGGAGATGGCGGTGGACGCTATCTGGGGGTGGAAGCGGCGGCGTTTCCCGGAGGTGGTGGCGACGGCGGCGTTTCCCGGCGGCGGTGTTTCCCGGAGGTGGCGACGGAGGCTCCCTGGATGTGGCTGTGACAGCAACTCCCGATCTAGAGGTGGGCTGACAACTGGTGTCGATCGACTTGGACGAGGGCTCCATTCTATTAGGGATTCATTTTTTAATTAAAATTGTAATATAATTCATTAAGGGTAATTTGATCCACTCACTACGCCTTTACTCCTATTTACTTCTATTAAACATTGAACTCCTATTTGTGAACTTATTCAATGTTTTACTCCTATTGAGGGAATTACCCCAATATTTAGTTACAAGTTCATAAGTGCAAATCTTTGTTAGAGAAATGAAATTCTACACCAGAGTTTGTAAATTTGCTCCTACATTAAAATAAATTGGATTGTTATGTAGTCTTTCTAGTGTTTGTTCTTATAATTGTTGGAGATTTACACAATCACGCCATATTGTATTGTTTTTAATAGCATCTCATTATGACATTCATTTATTTGGTGAAGTCCCTCGTGAGCAATTTCACAAACCTCAAATGTCAAATTGTCAAAATAAGATTAGTCAGTTTACATATACATCTATTGTCACTCCGATGTGGATTATTGTTTCGAGTTCACTCAATGCAATATCAATCGGAGTATATATAGCTGAGCATTGAGGAAGCGGTCCAGTCCAGCTGGTCACCGACTCACTCTCCCTTACGGGAGGGGTCTCGGGTTCGAAACTCAATGAAGTATATTTTGGCCTAGATTACTCTAGCCCCCCAACCCCCTCCTCCAAATGACCCTGAAGTAATGTATATATGTATATATGTGTGTGTAGCAACTTCTAAACAAAACTAGCAACTTCTGAGCTCAGTTAGAAAAATGCAACAGATTTCAACAGTACAATAATGTTTCAACAATACAATAATGAGTGTCATATATTTTTACAGAACTTGTTTTTTAATATTTACATAACTTACAGTTTTAAATCTTTGTTTTAGATAGATCTTGGTAATCCCTAGCGAGAACTTCTCGCGTAGGGTGTGTTTTTCGCCGTCGTAGGTGCGGCGCTGCTTTTTCGACGCATCTCTGGCGTCGTAGTGCGTGGTTTGGACGATCGTGGTAGCAGCGACGGACATGGGTTTGATTGATCAATTCAATGACATGGATTTGGGGCCTACGGCGGGTGCGCTACTAATTGATGATGGTGGGGTTTCTGAATCAGAATCCGGGGAGACAGCGAGAGAGGTAACCAATCGAGCGACGAAGGTCCGGCCTCCTCCTGAGCCACCGCCAGGGTTAAAACGAGGTGTTAGGGTTCAAGACATTTATTTTGCTTGTTTAGATTTTCTCATGCTTTGTCCTCCTTCGATGAAATTTTATTATTTTGTCATTTGGATTCTCGTTACTGTCTTTGTTGCTAGGTGTGTCAGTTTGTTTGGGTTTTTAGCCTTTCTTCATGTCATTAGCTATGTTTGGATCTTTGGAAACAGGGATGGCTGTGTCAAGCCCGGTACATGGTTAGCGATTCATGTTGCTCTTTCAAGGGTGACTGTCTCTAAGTCTCACCATAGGGTTTACAGTCGTAGTTTGTTGGTGTCTGTTTGGTGTCAGTTTTGTTTTTCATCTCATTGATGTAATGATCCTGAAACTTATGATATGAATAGAGGCTAGTTTCGTTAAAAAAAATATTTACATAACTTACAAAAGTATATATACGTAATACTATGTACAAACCTTAAGAGAACCATAGCAAATCTTATATTTAAGTGGCCCATTCGACATTTTCCTTTGTTCTTCATTAGAGTGTGATTCCTCTTGGTGTGATCGAGGATAATAGCTCGTTGCTTCTCGTCCCATTACCTTGGTGGATTTGAGCCTCCGCACAATTGTTAGACCAATATTCTAATAGTATCCTTCGTTTTTTAGTTGCAACATTGAAAAATTTACACCATTCATATCCTCTATTTCAATTACACTTTATTTATTAATGTATAAAATTATTACTTCTTCAAAATATTATTGAATTTCTCTCATTAAAAATGTTCAAAATCTGATTTTAATTTTTTATTAATAGAGAATTAAACACAATGAAGGTCAAAGTTGTGCGTTGATAAACGTAAGTACTATCATCACTTTTAAATAATTGAAACATATTAAATTTTAGAATATTCAGGCTACGGTTTGACTAGGTTATTTATTATTAAATCAAGATTTTATTTTTCAAAAAGAATGTTAAATTCATCTTATTTTAAATTTCCCAAATATGAGTGTTTTAAAATCTTTCAATCAATTTTAAATATGTTAATGTCAAAATTATGCGTTAATAAATGTGAAAAAAGAAGTGTTACAATTAAAAAAATAGAAGACGTATGATGTTTTTACTTGGACTGTAATTTGTCTCAAACCGGACCAGATCAGACCAGACCAGACTTGGATAGTTATAAAAATACAAAAACAGACATTACCAGACCAGCAAATTACAGTCCAAGTAAAAAACATCCATCAAATTTTAACAAAAAGCTATCAAATATTTGAAAAATAAAGAAGTGGAAATATCCCGTTCAGTTCACTTTTTATAATTGGATTTCATTTATGTCACCTAGTAATTTACTTTTCAATTATATACTTTTGCCCTTTCAATTCTAATTTTCTTATTTTAAATATAGCCTAATTAGGATTGAACGAGAGAATAAGAGTAGTCTAGAACTTATCGACTTACGACAACACTCATCAGCTTCAGCAGTTCAGCGCCTCAACGGAGTCTCACAGGCAAGGATTAAGCGATTCCGGTCTCCGGCCGGCGGCGATCGAGGCGTGGCGAACTGCTGTGTGCACCTTAGTCACTCAGGTCGTGTTCGTCTAGCCTCCGTCTTGTGCTGCTCCGTGCTTATATCTCGGCCTTCCGCTCTAGGCCCCTCCGTCTTCTGCGGCTCCGCCCTCCGCCCGTGCTTCCTCTGCAACTCCGCTCTGATTCGCAGCCTCAATGCTGGTTCTGATTTGCAGGTATTAGTTTGAGATTTGAGCATTTTACCTTCACTTTTATCTTTGTTATAATTTATACAGCTAAGATTTGTTTCAGATCTCCGATTTAGTTTTATTTTACTTTTACTTTATTTTTGTTGTAATTCACTATTGAATTCATATACTTGTTGAACTTCATGCTTCCCTCCCTGAAGGCTGAAATGTGGCTTCCTGCAATACAAGATAATTCATTCATTAAAACCACATGTAAACTAGTATCCGAAGAAACAAAAAAACAAACTGAGCGAAAAGATAGATAAAGTACCTGAAGATCTGTTATGGGCTCTTCAGGGCTATCTAGCAGCACTGCAGCAGGAATGCAATTAAGAGATTTTATTCATTACGACTCTCAGACGCCCCTTCAGTTTGTCATGTACTAGCAAGAGGATTTCTTTTAGTTGAGCCTTTGTGTGTATTCTAACTGATATTTAGTTGAGTCTTCTTTATTCTGGCTTGCTATCCATGTAATGTTGTTTTTGTTGTTTTGCTTTAGCCAATCTGCATATGTGCAACTACATTAGTATTAATGTGAATTCTGCTTGTGATTTTCACATATTCTCATTTGAATTTCGCGTTTTTGTAAAAATGGCATATTTTTTCTAATTCTGTGTACATGTGCTTTCATGATTAAGGCTTTCATTTGCTGTATAGATATAGATATATAATACAGGTTCTTTCTATCATGCATTCATGCTTAGATGAGGATTAAATGTTGGAACTCTATTCTTTATCCAATGGCCAAGTTTAGAGATAATTGTCATTCTCGTATAAAAGCATTTAATTGATATTGTGTGGAAATTTTAGTCAAACTAAGGTTGAGATTGATTAGTTTGAAAAAGTAGAAACTAGATTTGGCTGAAATATAGAAATTTAGAAACTATAAACTAGTCTCAAACGAAAATTGTGTAGTTTCTACTTTCTAGGTTATAAACATTATAATCTCCAAGAGATGTAATATTTTTAGCTTTACTTTTAGCTGTGTGAATGAGCTGTGGTGGTTACTGATGTATTCTTGCTCATAATGTACCCTGTTCTCACTAATAAAAGTTACCGGTTACGTTTTATAAGTCAAACCTTAAATTTTCTACCTTCTAAGTTCTAAGTCAAACCTTATTCACTTTCTGAATCTTTCTTATTAACACAACTTGCCATTTGTATGCATTCTGTGAGTTCTGTTTGCCTTTTAGTTGAATTTGTTTTAAATCTCTTTGTGAATTGAGTTTCCTTGACCAATCTCCAATCAATAAGACAACATAACTATTATGGTCTAAAACCTATTATTTCCTTCTTCCAGAATTTCCTTTCTTCTGAATTACATATTTTTTCATTTGGATTGCGTTATTGTGACTTTACAGTGGATCATTTATTTGTGTTTCTGCATTTGGTTTGCATATTCAGAGCTCTTCTTTACATTTGTTTAAAGTTAAAACCATATACTCCATAATTCATTGATTTTTATTTTTGATAGGAACGTATAAAGTTGAGAAAGGTGACATGGTCAACACTAGCAACCGGTCATCTGAAGATCTTTTTGAATGTTTTGTCAGAAATCTTGAAATCCAGAAACTATAAACAACCTGGAAAGTACATTTGGCTGAAATGTAATACCTAGAGACTAACATTATGCTAAATACAAATTACTGCATCCAGAAATACAGACAATCTCAATTTTTATTGAACTATATACTTGTTGTGACACTTTTTTATGTCTATCGTTTGTTTCTTATTGTTGTATCACTTGCATTGCTTTTTGTTGCATTGTGTTGCTTTTTGTTGCAAAATGTTGTTTTTTGTTGCAAATTGTTGCTTAATATTGTGTCATGTTGCTTATTGTTGTTTTTTGTTGATTAATAATTTTTTAGACTTCTATTTATCTTTGCTACTTCCTTAAAATCAAAATATATATATAGATTACTAAAGAAACACTTAAAATGAAAAAAATTATATTTATGAATATAAACAACAACTAGAAACATAAAGAAACAATCAAAAACAAACCATTTATAATTATAAACAAAAAGAAACACATAGAAATAGCACGCAACAAACTAATAATAAAATTTAAAAAAATTAATCACAAAGGTGTAAGTGCTTTTAATTTTTTAATTTTTTTCCAAGTTCTGTATTTTAATTTTTCTTATTTTTATTTTCTGAATTTATTTTAATTTTAAAATCTTTTAGGTTACATTAAAATTATTATTTTTTAGTCCGTATAATTATATGTAATATATTTTTATTTTTAACAATATAATTTAAATTTATTTTAAATTTTTGAATGAATATTTTCCAATTTTTCAAAATAATTACTATTTCATACAACATTATGATTATTTTTCATATCATTTAATATTTTCAAAACATTTTTATGTTATTATACGTATTTTTAAATAATTTCAAAGTTGTTGGTTTTTAAATATTTATAATTTTTATATAAAATTTTCGATTTTTTATATTTTGTATTAATTTTATTATATATTTAGAAACATTACATTTAAAAAATCAGATTGTGTACCTTGTTTGTTACTCGTAAAATATTAATTATATTTTTATATGGTACAAAGTGATAAAAGGAAAAAGAAAAAAGTGAGCAAACTAAATACAGAGCTAATCCCATGGGAAATCTCTGGATTGAGATCTTGTTCTCATATTATGGTGCCTTTTGTTCTTCTGATTCTTTCTGTAAAGTTTCAATTGCGTATTCAGGTTTTCAGTTGGCAGACAGTTCTGATTCTTTGTACCATTTTGCATTTATCAATTAAATTCCTCTTTTCTCAAAAATAAAATCTAGATAAAATAATAAAAAAAATCAATTTTTTTTTATATTTTTTGACTTTTTCATTTTTGTTCCATATTTACATGATTTTAAAAATTTTAACTATTTTTTGTTTTTATAAAACTTACGATTTTTTTATTATTTTGAGCTTTTTTAAATTTTATTTAATATATTAAAAAATAAATCACGAAATTTATACTAAGTTCTTTTTGCAATTTTCCAACATTTTAAACTGTTTTAAACCTTTTTCATATTTATTTTCGAGTTTTATGTTCATAATTTATGATAAGCTTAGTTTACATTTTTATAATTTATTTTATAAATATCAAGTTCATCTGATTTTAATTCGGAGTATCTAACTAACAATATTTTTCAACTTTTATTACGTTTGTTTTTTTAATTTTAAATTTTTACTTTGTGAAAGAAGCAGGTCCTAATCTACGGTGTGTTAGTTATGTTCTAGCGTCGGTCTTAGGCTTACGTGCTGAAGGTCCATTTTAGAAAAGAAAAACTACCAGCAACCTCTTTTGGAAAAAAGTTTTAAGAGGTGATAAAAGCGATATTATTTTCACTTTTTAGTCTATTTGTGAGAAATTCCCAATAAAGAAAGCAACAATAGGTGTTTGGGCTCTCACAAGCCCATCCCAACTTCCCATATAGGTGCGGGTATCATACGTGCATACAAAAAATACTGCACATCAGTATTCTCTTACTACATTATTAATGATGACAATCAACTTTGATAAAAAATACGAAAATATTTTGAATATAAAAATTATACGTAGTATTACTTACTCAAAATATTTTTTATTACCGTCCCGAAAACAACTTCCCGGTTGGACTTTCACACACTTTTAGGAAATAAATTTGACTTTACTGTAGAATGCACTGTTTTGCACTGTTTAAACACTGTTTGGCACTGTTTAAACATTGTTTGGCATTGTTTATCAATTTTTTGATGTAGATAATTTGCCAAATAAGGAAAGTATTGAAGTCTGAAGTTCATTTTGAGACATCCATTTAAGGAAAGTGGGAAGTTGTTTTCGGGACGGATGGAGTAATTATTAAAAAGTTTTTTACGATTGGAAACTTGTACTCCGTATCTGTTACCAGGCAGGCAGGCGTAGGACGAGTGTTAGTTCCCCTGTAGCGTATAAAACCCCAAACCCTAAGCGACCAGCTCCTCTTTCAATAGCCTCCGCTTCTCCTTGCTTCGTTCTTTCTCTCAAAAGACATACCCGCGAACATATAAAGTACTTGCAGCTTGCAATGCCTTCCGCCATTGTTTCTGAAGCTGTGGCCTCCGAGTCGTCCAAAGACCTGAAGAAGAAGATGAAAAAGAGTTCCAAGACGACCAGCGAAACCAGTGGCTCTGAAAAGAAGGAGAAGAAGTCAAAGCATAAGAAGATAAATTCGGGGTCTGATTCTGAGGCGAAGAAAAAGCAGAGTAAGAAGAAGGAGAAGAAGCGGAAGGCTTCCGAGATCGATAGCTGCGACGAGCAGGGGAGTGAGACCAGCTCGGAGCTGGTGGAACCCCTGAGCTTCAAGGTGGACAAGAAGATTAAAAAGGCGAAGTTGTTGGAGGTTCCTAGCAGTGAAGAGGATCCGAATGCTATTACACGTTTCCGAATTTCTGCGCCTCTGCGAGAGGCTTTGAAAGCTAAGGGAATCGAGTCGCTTTTTGAAATTCAAGCCATGACCTTCGACACCGTGTTGGATGGTACCGACTTGGTTGGTAGAGCTCGTACTGGCCAGGTGCTTCACATTCTTCATTTGTTTTTGCTTACTTACATATTCTTTAGCGTGCAGGGGTGGAACTGGTATATTACTATGTACCTTCAGCCTGCAGTCAAGCGCCAATATATGAACTAGCTCTTCATTGCAATGATTATCATAGTATTGGTATGCTCTAATTTTCTTATTCAAAATTGCAGGGTAAAACTCTTGCCTTTGTTTTGCCCATTTTGGAGTCCCTAACAAATGGTCCAGCTAAAGCTACCAGGAAGACTGGATATGGCAGACCACCTAGTGTTCTGGTGCTTTTACCTACTAGAGAGTTGGCTCTTCAGGTTTTTTTGCAGACGTAGCTGATTCTAATGCATTTATTTCTTTTTGAAGTGCACTTTCATCATATAATCACCAAAAACAGGTTTTTACTGACTTTGAAGCTTATGGAGGGGTATTGGGGCTATCTTCTTGTTGCTTGTATGGTAATACACCTTATGGACAACAAGAACAAAAGTTGAAAAGAGGTGTTGACATTGTAGTGGGTACTCCTGGACGAGTAAAGGTACCCTTTGATGAGTTTAGCTTTGGAGTGTATATATACCTTTAAACCAAAGACTACTAACTACTAACTGTTTGAGTTACTATTCAGGACCACTTAATGAGGGGAAATCTTGACTTCACCTCATTGAAGTTTCGTGTTCTCGATGAAGTTGATGAAATGCTGAGGATAGGTTTTGTTGAAGATGTTGAATTTATTCTAGGTACATAATTACGTACTTGTGAGCTACAATATTGAACTCATGTACTACAAGAGTTCAGTTACTGTACTCTTCGAGAGCTGTAAATTGTGCTTGTCTATTGTATATATTTCCATTGTGTGCATTATTTTTCCCTTTTAAATTATAGGCAAGGTACAAGATGTGAATCAAGTCCAAACGCTTCTTTTCAGTGCAACCTTGCCAGGCTGGGTGAAGCAGGTCAGTGTTGTCAATATCCGTCTTTGCTTTTAAATCAGTAGAATTGTGGACTGTGGGTTTCCCTTTGAATTAAGAAATAAAGGCTGCTTCAGGACAATGTTTAATAGAAAGCATGCTTTAGAACAATGTTTAGTGTACTAAACAATGAGTAAATTGAGTTTTGAAATTTCTAAGAATCATGCCCGCACTAATGCACCGGATTTCATGAATGAACTTCGTGTTTGGACGAGAGTAGTACAAGGATATGTGACCCCAGAGTAGTTTTTGTGTTTCATCCCCTTTATGCTACCTTGGTGCACTGCTTAAGGTGTTGCTTTGTGACCGTGAGGCCACAGGTTCAAGCATTGAGAGTGGTCTCTTGTCATAATTTGATAGGTTAAGACTTGCCTTTTATACACCCCTGTGGTGAGACCCTTCCCTGGACCCTCGCCTTGCAGGGATGGCTTCGTGTACTGGGCTACCCTTTTTTATACTAGCCTAGCTACCTAGCAGATCATCTCTAGTTCAACTTCACCTAGCTTACACTCCAGGATATTTAACTGGTATTATTTGCCCAAGTGTTGGTAAAAATGAAACCCTCATGTATAAAACTTCAGAATTTCGAATTTCTTAGTTTTGTTCTTTTCAATTTCTTTGTACCATACTTTGACTCTTTATCCATTTGCTTGTCTAGATTGCCTCTCAGTTTCTCAAACCTGATAAGAAGACTGTAGATATTGTCGGCAATGAGAAAATGAAGGCCAGCACAAGTGTCAGACATATTATTATTCCATGCTCTAGCTCAGCTAGATCTCAACTTATTCCTGATATTATTCGATGCTATAGCAGGTTTTGTTGCCTTTGAACATTTCATCCATGAAGTAATTGTAATATGAGTCTCCATTAGTTATGTGCTTTGCATCTTTGCTCTCCTGTTTCATGACAATATTTAATTACAGTGGAGGCCGCACTATCATTTTCACCGAAACAAAGGATTATGCATCTGAGCTTGCTGGCATACTGCCCGGGGCTCGGGCTTTGCATGGAGATATACAACAGTCTCAGCGGGAGGTAAAGTTTTGTTCATTACGTTTGCTTCATATCATGTTACTACTGTGCAAAAGTGCTATGATATAGTGATTGTTGGATTTTTCAGGTTACACTCGCAGGTTTCAGATCAGGCAAGTTCATGACATTAGTAGCCACAAATGTGGCAGCTCGTGGATTGGACATTGATAATGTTGAGTTAATTATACAGGTTTGCTTTTGCATGATATATGGTAGTTATGCTCAATTAGCAATAGCTGTTTCTTATGTACTAAAGGTGACATCTGCTATTTTAGTGTGAGCCCCCACGTGATGTAGAAGCTTATATTCACAGATCAGGCAGGACAGGAAGGGCAGGTGAGTTGCTGATCTTAGTGTTTAATTGATTTGTTGTTGTCTAGGAGGAACTTTCATTTAACGCACACATATCATTATTCCCCAGGAAATACTGGTGTGGCCGTCATGCTTTATGATCCTAAGAGGTCCAACATTTCCAGGATAGAAAGAGAATCTGGTGTTAAGTTTGAGCATATAGCTGCACCACAGCCAGCTGATATTGCAAAAGCTGTTGGAAAAGAAGCTGCTGAGCAAATTGCAGGAATTTCAGATAGGTACAGGCATACAGCCTAATCTTCTGATTTTTCGTAAGTAATAGTAGTCTTCGTATAGCTTGCACTGATATTCTTGTAAAAAAATATTGTGAAGTGTAATACCTGCCTTCAAGGAGGCTGCTGAGGATCTTCTAAATTCGTCTGATCTCTCACCAGCAGATTTGCTTGCAAAGGCACTGGCGAAGGCTTCTGTAAGTTCTCTGTTATTCTTTGCTTTTGTGTGTGGAATTCAATATAGGGCAATTGCTTAGCCTCTCTGTTCACGTTTCAGGGATATACTGAGATCAAGAGTCGATCCCTTCTAACTTCCATGGAGAACTGTGTTACTCTACATCTTGAGAGCGGGAGGCCCTTCTATTCACCTTCGTAAGGGTTCAATATGTTTCTTAATTTTGTATAGTGAAATGTTGCATGCTATGTCCTGTATAATGGCCATTTAGACTTGGGGCCTATGTTCAATAAAACATTTTGATCCTATACCTATATAACAAATGGAAGTTAGCCATTTCAGTGAGGGCGTCGAATCATCAAATTGCTATACTTTTTAAACACTTAGGCTCTGTGGTAGATAAAAATGGTTTTTTCCATTAGACACACATCCATTGATGAAAAGTTAGTCATTTGATCAGCCACCAACTGAATATGTACCAAATAGGAATGGCTCCCTATAATGTCTCCATTATTTTGTTGTGCTTGGTAGCAAAGAAAGTAGCTGCTGACTATTTGGCTGAAATGTATGTTACGTAACACTTTCACCTTAAGAGAATTTAGCAGTATCGGCCATTTTACCAAATTAACTCTGACCAAACTGACTTAATGTACATGGATACTTGGAGTGTGGAGAATGCTGGAAATAATAAATTTTTCTAATAGGAGTGGAGAAACCACCAAGAGTATCCAATTTAATTTCTTTTTGTGCCAAACCAAGTTTTTGATATCCACTGTTGGTAAATCTCTTCCTAACCTTTAAGTTTCAATCTTTTTGCCAGCTTTGTGTACAACGTCTTGAAAAGGTTCTTACCTGAAGAGGTAGCTGAATCAATTAATGGTCTGACTCTGACAGCGGATGGGAAGGGGGCAGTGTTTGATGTATCCACTGAAGATGTACAAACCTTCCTAGAAGGTATGCTTTATTATTACTTGATTTTTTGGCATTAAATTAATATAAGTAAGCGTATGTGAATCTGTTATATTGCAACCTGTCACTGGCTGCAATTGAGCTCTTGACCATAACATGCAGGTGCAAAAAAATCATATGATACAACCCTGGAAGTTGTTAAAGTGTTACCCCCTCTGCAAGAAAGAGAACAGACACGAGGTGGGAGATTTGGTAATGGTGGTGGTGGGAGAGGTGGTCGTTTCTCTAGTGGAAGAGGAGGTGGACGTTTTTCTGGCGGGAGGGGTGGATTTTCAGATCGGAGAGGTGGTGGTGGTGGAAGAGGCCGCAGATATTGAGAAGCCTAACATACCTAGATGCTGATCAAGGTAGAAATTGATCTCCATCCATACAAAATTTTGGGATTAAATTGAAGCATCATAATTTTGGAGAGCGGAGAAGAATGTAATTTTGCACCAAGGTATAGTTAGTTTCTTTTCTATTTTTCCAGATTACAAACGTTATTTTGTTTCTTCTCCAGTTTAATTGTTTTTATTTTGTTCAAGTCCTGAGTTGTACTAAGTTGTACTCTATTTGATCTGATTTGTTCACGGGGAAAAGAAACATAATTATTCCTAAACTGTTTCATGGCTTGTTTATTATACAGACTTGTGTTATAGAGAAGTTAAAACTTCAGTCATTTTTTTGTTAGCTTTTACAGAGCATATTGGCAGGCCGTGAGTTTTACGGATCCTGGTTTTAAGGATGTTTTTACTTGGACTGTAATTTACTGGTCTGATCTGGTCTGGTTTCTTTGTATTTTTATAACTATCCAAGTCTGGTCTAGTTTGGTCTGAACTGGTCTGGTCTGGTCTGGGGCAAATTACAGTCCAAGTAAAAACATCCTAACTCTGTTTTTCGGCTTATTTAAGGAGTGTTTGCAAGGG